>JAVDPK010002849.1:36883-102361 GCA_034780415.1 Cichlasoma orientale
TGTGTGTGTGTGTGTGTGTGTGTGTGTGTGTGTGTGTGTGTGTGTGTGTGTGTGTGTGTGTGTGTGTGTGGTTGTTGTTTGAGGTTTTTTTGTTTTTTGTTTTGTTTTTAATATTTATTCTTGTCATCTCTTTCATTTGTTTAATTCTGAGAAATTATAAATAAAGTATTTAAGAAAAATAGTTCACTGGGAAAATTGAAATATTAGCTTATTAGTCCTCTCTGCTAAAATAATGCTCTCTGGGGAGCTGGTGTTTTTGCTATGATTAGGTTAACCTACAGGGGAGTGAGAGGCGCAGACTGCTGGCCATGTGGTCAGCAGACCCTACAAGATAAATGCCCCCTCGAGTATTCACTTCCTGTGCAGTCACTCTGTCCCAAGCTTTCCATGCTGGGCCAGTGGAAGGGGAACATAAAAACTTGGACAACACTGTTGTTATTGGTGTTGCTGTTCTTCTATCGGTTAATTATTAGTTATTTTTAACAGTTTCCGTGCAATGTGAAGCAATGTGGAGGTATATCAAATTTGATTTCTAAATCTTTATTAATAAATGTTTATGAAGTAATTTTTTTTTTTTTGCAGAGTGTCTGATGTAGTGAAGGAGGTGACAAAGGAAGACATTCCTCCACATAAGAAGATGCTGGAATTAATCCCGTCATTTACTGAAGATGAAGACTGTGAGTCAGTTCCAACGATCAGATACTTTTACTTGTGATGCAGTTTCAGTGAAGTCGGGCTGCACGGATCTGCTGCTGTGGATCGAGGGAAATCCAACTCCCAGGAGCCATCATGTTGTTTAAAAATGAATAGATGTGAAAACTTACGCTTGATATTTCAGTGATTTTCTACTTGACATGACATACTGTGATTTTTGTTAGACTTCTTTGTTCTGTTAATGAATTACTGTATGTTGAAAAAGGGTTCGTTGATATTTAAGTCCTCCTTGAAGAAGAATTCTGGCAAACTGCACTTTCTTTTTTTTTCTTTCTGTCTTTAATCTAAAGTTTTGTTAGCCAAAGGATTTGTTTGTCAACTTGTGGTTTTGACCTATACGTGAAGTTTTTCTTTTGAGAAGTCGTACTGAAAGGTTGTGAAGATGCCGGCAAAGACATGCAGGTTAGAAGATCTTCCACTCCTGGGCCAGTGTCGGTAAATAGCTTTAATTAAGGTCATGGTCAGCACACTATTTGTGGAGGTAGATAAACTTATATCGCCATATGTTCAGAGTGGAGAAACCAAAGTCATTTGGGAGGCTTTCATCTGTCCTCAGGTGGTTTTAGTACATTCCCCGTCCCTTTCTGCGGCCTCGGTGTTTCACTCCACACCCTCATATTAACAGGCTGACATGCTCTTGGTTCTCTTGTCTAAATTTGAATTATGTCATGCAATTCATCTCTGTAATTTTCACTGCAACTACTTAATAAATGTCTTTTAACTTTACATTATAGTTTGCACTATGATACAATTTGTGATTAAATTCAGTTTGGACAATAAATGCCTCTTTGAGGAACACGTTATTTCTGTGTGTTTCATGAACAGATCTTAGTTCCCTAACCATCATTTACACTGTTCTCTCACTGCTGGTACTGTACATATAGCACTGTGCGAAACCCTTGAGCCATCGATGAAAAAATGCCAAAGATAACACAGTTTGACGAGCACGAAATAGTATTTTCGCACCAAAAAAGTGATTCCCAAAGAGAAATTAGCTGAAAACATGGCATAACATGGCATGATGTGATTGACAATCATGGTTTAGGGCTGCATTTCAGTCAGTGGTATTGGGGATCTTATCAAAAATGATGGAATTATGAACTCAGAAATGTGCTGTCAGATTTTGTTCCACGATGCAGTATCATTTGCAAAGTATCTGATTGGAAATGGCTTCACTTTTCAACATGACGATGATGCCAAACACACTGCCAATGCAGTATTAGAATAAAAGCATACCTGGATAGAAAAACACACATCAGTCATGGACTGGCCTCCCCAAAGCTTGGACCTCAACATTATTGAAGAAGTGTGGGATCATCTTGACAGAGAACAGAACAAAGGGAAGCCAAGATCCAAAGAGAAGCTTTGAAAGTCCTTCAAGAAGCCTGAAGAACTGTTCCTGTTAGAACTGTACAAATTCTGTTTTTTCCTTATATTCTGTATTTCCATGTAGGTTTGCACATTTCAGTAAATCATTGCATCTGTTTCTCTAGCAAAATAGAAAGAGATGAGGAGCGACTCAGTACTTTTGCATAATATTGTGCACTTTATGATGAGCACACTACCCTCCCATTTTTAACCTGGAGAAAACGCTGTGCCCTTTTCACAGTTCATTAAACTTGTGTTTGTTTTCCGTGTGTTTTGAAACAATTGGCATGATACAATAATTCTATATTTATATTTTTTAACAACTAATCAGAACATATCAGTGATTTTGTTGCTGTTAAATCTTGACACAAAGCACTGTTGAGATGAAGGGTTAGGATGATTAAAATTCTTTGAATGCAAAATGAGTGATTTTTGTATATTTTTAATAATTTTGCAGCATTTAGCACTGCTCAGACTTAAGCAGTAACAGAAGACACTTTCATTGAATAATAATAATAATAAACTTTTATTCCAGAAATATAAACATTGAAAATAAAGTAGTTCTATTGAAACTGGTGTCTGGAGGTACAGTCTTGCTCAAATGTAGCCAATGATGTCATTGCATATGATGGGCTGTCGGCTGCCCGTCTTCATTAGAGCAGTGAACTGGTAGAAATCAGTGTCCAGTGTGTGCAGACCTGTGTGGGACTGGTGAAAAAAAGGTTTGAGTCCTTGGAGTCCCACAGGACAGGACATTCGTTTAGGAGCCTCTGCAGCTCTGCAGACCTTGGTGGAGTCTCCTGGCCTCTGCCTCATCTCCACACCTTTAGACACCCCTGCCAGTCTCCGACGCATATTAACCAAAATGTCTTTGGCAAGACGTCGGCCTGCATTGGGCTTCTGTTCTGCTGGCTCAGGGAGCTCTGGTAGGTCCATCCAGTTTTTTATTAGGTCGGCAAAACTGTTGTCACCCAGAACCAAGGGCTTTCTGTTCCTGCTATGGCTCAACAGCAATGTAGTCCAGTCCTGTGGCTCACTGGCCTCAAATGAAGTCCAGCGCTCCAGGCACGCATCTGAGGTTGATTTGGGTCGGATACGACCAGAAGGTCCTCTGTTTGTGCGAAGGCAGGCAGAAGAAGAGACTCGTATGTTTCTGGTCCTTCTCAGCACCACGCCTTCATCATGCCAAGAAGCTTCAGAGTAACCGGAGTCCAAATCCACACTCTTCTCACTGCTAGGAGAGCCCTGTGTCAGCCTTTCATGCTCCTGTTGCTCTTCTTCTTCTTCCAGTGGGATGGCCAGGCAGCAGGCAGAGTCATATGTGCTGGCTTCACTGGCATCAGAGGCACGCAGTCGAGTGAGTCGCTCTTGTTGTGCCCTCTGTTTGTAGAGCCGAGTGACAGCGAAAGACTGAACGCACGGTTCACTAAGTGGTCTCGGCCTGCTTATCTGCTTCAAGTCCTGCAGGGATCTCCTCATGTACTGCATGTGGTCCCGGAGGCAGTCAGAGGAATCTCCTAAACACAGCTGCACAGTAGGAGAGACAGACAAACAGTTAGTGGGGCAGATAGGATTTAAATAAAGTCTATTCAACATTGACACTTCCGCCAAAACAACTTAAATAAAGGTAAGTTATGGTCGTGCATTGCAGCAGACGAGAGAGCTGCTGGGCCGCCTTCCAACAAATCCCATCATGCCGTGGCCAGTCTATCTGAATCTTGAGCAGTTCCTTGTGTTATTTCCAGAACTCGGCCAGTAAGATTTTTACCAGCTGAGATCACTGCACTCTCTGACCATATAACAAGTGAAGCATTCCTGAAAAACCTCAGAGCAGCTTTATGGAGAACGTCCCATGCAATATGAGTCCAGAAAATGAATTGAAAGCACAGGATGCACATTTCATACTGGGAAAAACTCTCCCTGCCTCCTAATTTTAGAGGGGAAGCTGAACAAAGTAGATCTCAGTCTGGAGCGGAGTGTGAAGGCTCACATATCCTCTCTGGATTCCCCTAGCCCACAGGATGTGGACTGGCGTGTATTATAAAACAGGAAGTGACAGCAACATTTTGGAATTGCACAAAGATCGTGTACTCATGTACTTAAACAAACCATGTTGCGGTGGATAATATAATTACATGGATGAAATAATGCTTTGAATGTCAATCCACACTCTGGATTTTTACAAAAAAGAATAAAAAAAGTTACAAAGTTTTCCTGGGCCAGAAAGTAGCAAAAATGCCTCCACCGTCATCCGTAGTAGTACTTTTTTTTTTTTTTTTTGCTGTCACACAGTTTATATTTCACATTCTTATAATATTTAGTTTGCAGAGCTTCTCTCTCCTGTCAGTGTTTGTTTTGGAATACTAAAGGTACCACAATGCCATGTTGTTATCACAGCTGTGGGTGCTGAACCATTTGGCCCCTGAGAGAGACTTCATCTCACATGCAGAGACATCCACTGTGAGATTCTGTGGTCAGTCTGCCACTTTTAAAATGCCCCGTTCTTGTTGGCTGCCTTCACACAATGGGATAGAAGTGATTCACCCAGTTGTGCGCTTTTGGCAAAGGCTTGAATTAACAGTGAATAAGTGACTTAAAACACTATAAAGATGTAAGAGAAGTTGGTCAAGGAAAAATCGAAAATAAATGCCAAGAAAACTAGAACAAGCCAGTGCAACATGGGAAGAAAACTTCACATAATGGGTTTGCTGTGGGCATTGCTGTGGGCATTTGCACTCGTAATCAAACTAACGCAGTATCAATAGAAGTATCGAAATGCATGAAAACTATAGGAAAAAACAAACAAAAAACTTACCATTGCTTGAGGAAAAATGAAGTTGAAACTCCGTGATTTTTTTCTGTAAAATAAAAGACAGTTGTGCAATAAGAGGTGTGTTTGGCTATTGTTACCCTTCCAAAATAACAATGGTCTAATAGTACCAACACTCACCTCTGTGTTATAATCAGAATGAATCGCAGAACAATCAACAACTCCACAGACGAACAGCTGTTCCGAGGTGTCTTTTCTCTTTGTGCGTCCTCTCTCCTCTGAACCAGATGAAGCTCTGTCAGCGGGCTTTAACGATGCTGAGCTTTTTTGCCGCAGCAAATCAGCGCAGCCCATTACAAAACCAGCCAATGGTGACTCGCCTGAAATCAGAAACCTCCTGGAGCAATTTCAGAGGTTTCCACTGTGCGTCCCACAGCACACTGTCTGGACTCCGCATCTGGAGCTGGGTAATCAGATATTTTTATGTGACAAAATTTAGTATACTGTATACTCTATACTAAATTACTCGAAAATTAAATAAATACTTAAATCACACATCGGAGCCCGATGAATGACATATTTACGTTGTTCAGTCGTTCTCTTAATTTTATGAGCAGTATAAATTTGCAGCAACTGAAAATGATGATTACAGTGCATAAAATAGTATTTGTAAGACAGTTTGTAGTTCACTGGAGAATAGTTTAGGATAGTGTAATATATTAAACGGTGCTGCTGTAAAGTTGCCCAGGAAAACAGATGTGCGTGAATCTACATGGCGCCCCCTCGTGGCTCTTTTTGATATTTCCCCACAAAGCTGAATATGCAAAGCAATGCATATTCACTATTCACTATTCTATTCTAATGGTCCTTTTGAAACGCAAAATACCTTATTACCTTACCTCATAATTATTGCACCTTCTCACCTCCCCTGTTTAGATGCTGACAACACTCTGTATTGTAATTCAGCCAAGTGCAGTTGGCGGTCTTCCTCAGTTCTTTGAGCTATTACATACTCAAGCACCGAGGTGTTTGAGGCGTTATCAAAATGATGGTTTAAAAGTTTGGCATATAGAGGCAGTTTCACATAATATTATATGTTGTTTTTTGTTGTTTAGCTAAATCTTTCCAGGGAAGTAACCCCTACAAAGGGTCACCATATAAACTTAAGGAGTCAGGATGTTTCATGAGGTAGGAAAGAGAAAAAAACAAAAAAAATCCAGAACAGATATTTTGAGATTTTTCATCAGACATAATTACCTCTTTGGCCCTAGAAACTTAAGTACACTACTATATTAAATGCACTTTCTCACTCACTTTTTACCATTCACTTAAAACTGTGGATTCAGCTTCTGTTGGTTCATTCTGAAACATTTTCTCAAAAACAATGTTCCCCTAATGCACTCTATAGTCTTGTTTTACCACAATACTTCTAATAGCAGCATGGTTTTCCTTTATTTCTTCTCAGCTTTTGTTCATGCTTTTTTAATGAGCAACTTGCTTCTCTTCTATTTTAAAGTTGCTCTTGTACATTCTCTTTAGTGTACTTTTGTTAGTGTATTGGTTCAAGGAATGAAGGAATAAAATTTAAGTATTTTGAATTTTCTTTTAAAACATCACACAGTAGAACAAAAGATCATGTGACCAAACCTTTATTTACATTGAACAAGTGAAAGACTTTAATCTTAACAAACAACTATCATCCATTTGACTTGGTGTTGTGGTGCATCCTAAATCATGAATTATGTGAACTGAAGTGGAGTAGAAATAGCCCTAGTTCACACTATGAAGATAGCATGTCTCTAAAGAACGAGTGTAAACAGATATCAAGGCACAAACATATGTAGAAAGACTTGGAATGAAATAAAAAGTACAGAACAATCCATGTTAGGAACAGACATAACCACTTCAAAATCTTGCAGATATCTTAAAAGTGACACATAACCACTTATGTTTTGTTTCTTTTAAGAAGTTACTTAAGGAATGTTAATCAGTTTGTGGGGAATACAGGCTAATCTATGGACA
This sequence comes from Cichlasoma orientale, assembly GCA_034780415.1. Classification (NCBI taxonomy): domain Eukaryota; kingdom Metazoa; phylum Chordata; class Actinopteri; order Cichliformes; family Cichlidae; genus Cichlasoma; species Cichlasoma orientale. Next base: position 43,758 of record JAVDPK010002849.1, read on the forward strand.
GTCATGCAGAACAATGCACTATAGTACAATTGTGAATATTGATTCTGTGTAAACATTGTACAAAAACATTTTTTCCCCCTTCATTCATTTTTCATTCTCCATGCTTGTTGGTTTTCTTCTAAAAAATAAGTTCTGTGTGCAGTCCAAAGGTTCATAAAATGCCAGTTAACAGAAGGTAATGTAATTTTTTATAAAAAAGTTTGAGTTGACTGTATCCTCTTATTAAACGTCAAAAGTAAAAGGCAAAGTAAAATGTAAACCTAAAAAAACATAATAAGAGGTCCAAATATAAAAGAAGCCTGAACAAATCAAATAAATACCAAGTGGTTCTCAGACTGGTCCATGAAGATGAGAAATATTTTTTGCTGTATTTTGATTCAGCCATTTGGCATAATGAGATTGCAGGTCTTTATTATTCTCACAACAATTATTTCCACTGAAGGCCAGTTGGCCAATATACTGTAACTCAGGTTGCAAATGTAATTTTAAAAAAGAAGCTACTCTCATGTACAGTACCAGTCGAAAGCTTGGACACACCTTCTCATTCAGTGTTTTAATTTTTTTTTTCCTACATTGTAAATTAATACTGAAGTCATCCAGACTATGAAGGAACACATAAGGAATCGTGGAAACTTAAGTGTTAAAACCAAAATATGTTTTCGATTTTAGATTCTTCAAAGTAGGCACCTTTTGCTTTGATTACAGCTTTGCACACTCTTGGTATTCTCTCAATCACCTGAAATGGTTTTCCAACAGTTTTGGAGGAGTTCCCAGAGATGCTGAGCACCTGTTGGCTGCTTTGCCTTCACTCTGCGGTCCAACTCATCCCAAACCGTCTCAATTGGGTTTAGATCAGGTGATTGTGGAGGCATAACCTGACGCAACACTCCATCACCCTCTTTCTTGGTCAAAGAGCCTTTACATAGCGTGGAGGTGTGTTTGAGGTCCTGTTGAAAAACAAATGATGGTCCCACTAAGCACAAACCAGATAGGATGGCATGTTGCTGCAGAATGCTGTGGTAGCCATGCTGGTTAAGTGTGCCTTGGATTTTGAATAAATCACCAACAGTGTCACCAACAAAGCACCCCCCCCCATACCATCACACTTCCTCCTCCATACTTCACGGTGGGAACTACACTTGTAGGAACCATCCGCTCACCTTTCCTGTGTCTTACAAAGACATGGCGTTTGGAACCAAAAATCTCAAACGTGGACTCATCAGACCAAAGGACAGACTTCCACTGGTCTAATGTCCATCCCTTGTGTTCCTTGGCTAAAGCCATTCTCTTCCTCTTGTTCTTCCTTAGAAGTGGCTTCTTTGCAGCAGTTCAACCATAAAGTCCAGATTCACGCAGTCTTCTCTGAACAGTTGATGTTGAGATGTGTGTGCTACTTGAACTCTGTGAAGCATTTAGGTGGGCTCTTATCTGTTGTTAACTTGCGGTTTCTGAAGCTGCTAACTCTGATGAACTTATCCTGTGCAGCAGAGGTAACTCTTGGTCTTCCTTTCCTGGAGCGGTCCTGATGAGAGCCAGTTTCATCATAATGTTTGATGGTCTTTGTGACTGCACTTGAGACTTTCAAAGTTCTCCTTCAGACCTTCATTTCTTAAAGTGATGATGGACTTGTTTTTCTTTACTTAGTTGAATAGTTCTTGCCATAATACTGATTTGAACATTACTTAAAGAGGGCTATTAACTGCATACCAACTCTACCTTGTCACAACACAACTGATAGCCTCAAACCCATTAGGAGGGCAAGAAATCCAAGAAATTAACTCTTGACAAGCTACAGCTGACTGAGAAAATGCCAAGAAAATGCCAAGATGTGCAAAGTTGTCATCTAAGCAAGAGGTGCCTACTTTGTTTAACACTTTTTTGTGGTACTTTGTTTAACACTTTTTTGTTTACTAAATAATTCCATATGTATTTTTTGTAGTTTGGATGACTTTAGTATTACTCTACAATGCAGACAATTTTTAAATAATGAAAAACCACTGAATAAGAAGGTGTGTCCAAACCTTTGGCTGGTATTATAAGTGCCTTAATGGTTATTTGATTGCTTTTGTCAAATTAGACGTTTCTTGGTCATATATGTGTACAGGTAACCCCTGATAAGGGGCAGAAAGCTATACAATATATAAAAACAATAACAACAGATTCGACAGATAACGTGATGGTTGCAAAACAGTGATGGTAAAAGTTATTTCAGGTTCCACCTCTAGGAATCAGTTCTCTTATGGTTTTCATTATGAAAAGCAGTAATCGTCACATGGCTATTGAAGTCACTCATGCAGTCTGTGTGCGTCGGGTTTTGTCCTGCATAAAAAGACAAATGAAGATATATTCTTTAAACAAGTACTTTCTGCATAAAATGTAGAAAAAGGAGCTGTTTCACTGCTGAATTTGTGATTTGTGATTTCTAGTTTAGTGTCATAAATTTGAATAAATCACACAGAAGAGGATACAGTAGTATTACATATATAAAATAAACACACACACATATATATATGAACTAATTAAGTAATTATTTGATTCCCTGCTGAATTTGTAAGTTTGCTCACTTACAAAGAAATCACTAGTCTTTAATTTAAGTCAGTCTTTGCTTGTGGATCAAATACTTGTTTTACTCAGTGACATGCAAATCAATTTATAACTTTTATATAATGTGTTTTTTCCTCGATTTTTAGTGGATATTCTGTCTCTCACCTTTAAAATGAAACTACCATAAATATTAGAGAGTAGTCATTTCTTTGTAAGTGAGCAAACCAACAAATTAAGCAGGGGATCAAATAATTGTTTCCCACACTGTATATAACCAAAATCATTAACTCTTTGAGGGCTGGATTCAAAATTACACCAAAAGGTTCAAAGTTTAAAAATTGCTGATGTCCTCAAAAATTGTTCGAGTGTTCCCTTGTTTTTGTTTTTTTAGCAGATATGAAATTAATTTTGTTGTCACCGCAATGACTCTGGATAATCCATTGTTTACTATTGCAGAACAATAAGAAAGCCGAAGATTATGCACATTATGCAATCAATATGCAATCTTATACGTTACTTAAAGCAATGAAGCATTAAATTAAATTGCTGCCAATTTATTTTCTGCCAATGATAAATCATTCCAGCTCTAGACTGAATATTGAGATGTGCCAGTACAAACAGAACGTATTAAGTGAGACTATTAATAGGCCACCTAAATGACATAAAACAGCATGAATAACAGCTAATGATTAGGCTTTACGGTAACATTCCCACCCACTCTGAGTCTTACCTCTAGAAAAGACCACAATCTTTTAGGTTGTTCTTAATAATAACGTCAGTGACTGCATCAAAGACAAACTGCACGTTCTTGGTGTCAGTGGCACAGGTGAAGTGTGTGTAGATCTCCTTGGTGTCCTTTTTCTTGTTCAGGTCCTCAAACTTGGTCTGGATATAACTGGCAGCTTCATCAAACTTGTTGGCACCTGCAACGAAAGATTTAGGAGACAGGAAAGTGATTTATTATCAAAGTGAACGAGCTTTCTGCAGAGGATGAAGACTGTACTGTACACTCCTGATACTCGACTGTGTACCTGTGTACTCAGGGAAGCAGATTGTAAGGGGGCTGCGAGTAATCTTCTCCTCAAAAAGATCCTTCTTGTTGAGGAAGAGGATGATGGAGGTTTCGGTGAACCACTTGTTGTTGCAGATGGAGTCAAAAAGCTTCATGCTCTCATGCATTCGGTTCTAAAGAGAAACACAACTGATCACGGCTTATGACTTTCACTAGGGCATAATAGTGCATCAGAGCTGCCACCAGGGGACAATGTTGTTCCACATTATAAATACGAGGACAGCCAGTGTTGGTACTTCACAGCATCTCTTTGCCAAATGTCTCCTGAGCACTTTCTTTAAATTCATAAGCAGTTCAAGAAATTGGGGTTAAATGGTTCATGTACTGTAACTTGAAGAAACAGCTATTAGGACTTTTATTGCATAATTACACTGCACAGTGAAGCTCAATGAGCTACATTTTGCAATGCGGAGCTCACTATTATTCAGCCATTATAAGGAGGGATGGGCAGTAGTAGATTCCTTGCAATGCAATATAATCTAAAGTACCTCATACTGAAAATGAGCCGGAGTGCAGAATTACGAAGCTAGTAAAGTGATATCATCCATACAGATACAGGCTCACATAAAAGTACAGATACACACACATGAATAAGAGGGTGGACTTTTCCTTACCATCTCCTCATCCTCAGCCAACACCAGGTCATATGCACTCAGTGCAACACAAAAGATAATGGCTGTTACTCCTTCAAAACAGTGAATCCACTTCTTTCTCTCTGAGCGCTGGCCTCCCACATCAAACATTCTGCCAGAGAGATCAAACAAAGGAGGTAAATTGTGTGTTTGTGTGTCTATATTTGGGGAAGGAGGTCACAATGAAAATGAGCAATGTGAAACTAATGTGGGAGAAAACAGCAGAGGATATTTCAGGAAAAAAAAGTGTTGTGAATGGACAAAGGACAATGTTAGAGTGACATTCAATCCCAGGAAATAAATTGGCTTTCATGTAGTTGTTTGGAGACCAAAAATGGTGAGGAGGTGGAGAGATGGCTGTCACAAAATTTATCTGATAAAAGACTGCAGGGTCGGCGCGGGATGGAAAAGGCAGGCAGGGTCCATATTCAGAATAAAGCTTTAGTCCATGGGGAGGGTGAGTCCTGTGATAAAAACTGTTAGAAGAGAGGTGCAAAAAAACCCTGCAGAAAGCTTAAGTAAAGACAGTCAACCATATCTTGGACAGCTACTACATACATATAGTTATTCCCTGATACTGCAGCAGCCAACCATACTCTGATAAGGCTAGCGGACGCCTAAGAGCATCGTGTCACGTGACTGAATCTAAAACCAGCCACTGTCAGGGGTGATTTTTTTCAACACTACCTGTACGTATCTCCTTTCTGAAGCTTAACATAAATAGAGCAGAAACAGCAAAAACATGGCTTTCTTCTTATTGATCACCTTCATGCATTATTCAGCTCAAACACTGAGGCTGTAACACAAAGTAAATATCAGAATTTATCAGGAAACAGGTCACACCGAAGCCAAGTGGCTGCAGCTGCCGTTTTTATTGCCCACAACCCCTTTACTTATATGCATTAAAAAGTCCATTAAAATGTGTTACAAAGCTTGAGACCCCGAAAAGACAAAACAAAACAAACGACAAACCTGTAAAAAAGAAAAGAAAACAATATCTCGTCTTTTTATTTACCTAACTCTCTCTTTCTCCATTTATACCCTTTGCACTTTTATATAACATACTTTACATATTCACTTAACGTATCTATACATCCATTGCTATCCCACACATAAGTGCTCAGGCTGGGTTAGAGCACATTTTATGTAAGACCAACAGTACAATGCCATGTCAGACAAACATGTGTTATCATTAAATAATGCTCTGGTTTTATTGAGGAGGAGCACTTTGGGAAGGATCTAATTTATTAGTCAGCTCTTGGCATAATCACAGTAATTAAGCTTTTAATTGCTGGTATAATTTCCCTTCTGAAGTTTCAGCACATTTCAAGCCAGGAGGGTCAGTTGCCCCTTAATGCTATTAAGATTGATATCAAAATTAAGTGTAGATATTTCTGGGTAATACTGTAAACTAGAACCATGTTAACCCATGAACTCTGGAAAATGTAGGGAAAATCAGGTCGGGCAATTGTCCACAGTTGCCATGGCCCATTTTTCCCCCATAAATCACCATTATAAACCTGCTGACAGACTGCATGTGGAACAGAGCAGGAGACAGTTTGCTTCAGACCTGTTTTCATGATTGAAAATTATTCCGTGCAGGAAGCAGGACGTGTGACACCCACTAACTGTGAACTGTGCAGATTGATACCTGCTCTGATCTCAGATGTGCAGACATCAACTACTGTGGACTGATTTAAGGTCTGTTCAGACTGGGCAGCACATTTCTGCCGGATATGGTCCAGAAGAGTTCATGGCTGCAGTGCATGTGTGGTAAGCTCTATGGCCTGCCTTCACACATAAGGTTATAATGGGTCTGGCTAGTGTTTAGAACAGGTATCTACTAATGATATGTTACTGCCTTCACCAATAAAATAAAAACATCTGTGATGCCCATGTCTACACACTTTACTGCTTTTCCAGTATTATATTGGGAATACCACTCACAGTCAAATACATCCTCTGTGGGTCAGCTGCCCAAAGCCTCACAAATGTTGCAAATGGCTAAAGAACCTGCTTTCAATAAAATGGAGACAAAGTGAAGCACAGTACTAATCAATATTTATTTATGCTTCCAAAAAAAATCTCACTTTTAATTGATAAGCTAATGATGTAAAACCTTACTTGAAGTGGAGTTCCTTGAAAGTGAAGTGAGTCTCAACAATGCCAGTTGTCTTAACCCGAGTTCGTAGCACATCTTGCTGGGTCGGGATGTAATCTGCTTTAGCTATCCTCTCCAGGTCATTCAGGTAACTTAAGACAGAAAGAGGGAGAGAGCAAGGTTTCAAAATGACCTACTGCCTGCAACAAATGAGAGAGACAAAAACAAAAACGGTGGCCCCACAGGTTGCTGAGGCACTAAACCCAAACTGCGTTTTTGAATCACTTCAATAAGCTGTAATCTTTTAATTGTTAAAGTGTCTTTAAGGAAGCGTGCAAGTAGGGTCTTACAGTAAAGTTATAGCCAAATGAAACATGCATTTTACACTCCCAACACACTGGTCAGGCTTGCAAAACTGCAGCACAAAACTCAAGTTTAACTAATCCTGGCTTTTTTTGCTGCTCAGCTTTGCTACCAATTTGTCCCAGTTACCACTCAACAAAAGCATCCCACAGCCCATTTTCCCCATTATAAAAGTGTTGATGAGACACCCTCAGCTGCAAACAAGATGAATGATTACTCTCTGTGTTGTGAGTTATTATATTCATAAAGGTTTTGTATTTGTTGTATTTTCCTTTGGCCTAGAAGAGCTATCTTAGGTGCACAACATCATGCAAATATATAAAATCTACAGGCTGAGCAGGAAAGCAAGTGCAGCACTAGTAGATAACATTCTAGTATATCACTATGTTTCATTGATGAAATGAGATATGAAATGAGATAACATGTGGGTATTTAATAATCTAACAAATAGGGTATCTCTTATGTCTGGACAATTTATTATTGTACTCTTTAGGTAGGCTCTGGTTTTACTCGGTGCAGAGCTCATGGTTGAGTTTGAAGCACATTTTCCCCTTGATTGTTGTAAGGTTCTCATGCTGTAGTGCCTTAGAGCCAACGCGGGTTTCCCGCAGATGGCAACACTGAATACTGGTTGTGACTCTGCCTCGGCCATACTCATTACTATCATTGAGCTTATCAATGAATAACATCTAGACTGAACACTAGTTATCTGCCGTGTCTTAATTCTGCCTCAGATCTCTTTATTTTGCGCTTGAGAAGGCACACTTCTGTGTATTTATTTTGCTGAAGTTAAATATTATATGCTGTAAAACATACAAATCACTTATATCTATCAAATGCAGTTTTTATGGGGCCACATTTTCCATCATCACGCCGCTGTGCCATGGTCCTTGAGTTGATTCATGGTTTTTGCTAGATCTTTCATTTTTAGTTTGCTCTTATGATCTTGAGCGTTTCTCTTTTCCATATCCTCTCTGTGTTTCCCCGTCTGTGTCCTCTGCTTGTCTGTGAGTTGTTCTTTATCCTTCTTTCAGTTATTCAGGCTTTAAAGATTATTTCCTCATGTTGCTTTTTGGTTTTACTTCCCTTTTTTTGTTCCTTTTCCCACCCTCACTTTGTCCAAACCGAGTTCATCTGTGTCTTATTATCCCTCCCCCCCAGTGTGGATATACTCTGTTTGTTTTCCCCCAGTCTTTGTCAGCTCATTACCCTCATCTCTCACCAGTTCCAGCATCTTCCTTGGTTTCTTGTGCAGGCTCCCCATGGTTGGTTTGCTTGTGCTGCTTTATGTATTGTCTTTTCTTTGTTTGTTTCTTATCTGCTACCTCGGTGCAGAGCAAAGTTAATATTAAAGATCCTTTTATTTTACTACTTTCCTTCAGTCTCCCATGCTGCCATCAACTGTCTTAAAAAAAGAACTGATACAAATGTGGCACAATCCCTACAATGCTGAGCTTAGTACAGGCTTTTGTGGAGTAAAATTAAGTAATAGCATGCACAGCAATCCTCATCTCTATATCCATTATCATGTGATAAGAAGTGCAGTGCACTCTTCATTATATTATTCTGTTTTTTTTGCCTGTAAGAGCAGCGTTCAGTATGAAAAGCATGGAAAAATGAATGAAACATTACACAGAATATAATCAGGACTGATTGGCTATCCAATAGAGCAAGACGTTTCTTTAATTTCTTCTAAATTTAATGTCAAATTTTACAACTGATATTTCCTACTTTTCCTCAATTCGTTTTGCATTTTCTCTGCTATCTGACAGACTGCTGGTCAGTAGGGGAGTGTGGAAGCACCATGCTTGACACTGCCTGGCTTAGTTACACAAGCATTGCATCATCATCCAAGGCCAACTGGGAGATTCAGTTGCCCAGCCAGCCCACACTCAACAGAGAAACAGAGATATATATCCACCATTTCAATCGGGGCCAATTGCACCATTCATGCATGTCACATCTTTAAAACATTACAGAATAATTAATGAGTTAACAAAACCTGGCAGCCTCACTAAAGTAAATAAAAACATAACAAATGATTAAAAACATTTTGTCTCATCTTAGCAGCCATTACAATAGATTTCTAAATGAGATGACAGAGTTACTGTGAAAATATTGCACAAAGTGACATTTCACACTTTTATATAGTGCTGGCACAAAATTAATCAACATGTTCCAATAAAAAAAAATGGTCACTTGGGGGTGTTATAAGAACTATCAATTCTCAAAGTTTACTTGGAAGCTAATTTTCATTGAAGTAAACACAGTTTTTTGAGTCTCGTTTTTTCACCCCACAGCACAAATTATACCTTATCAGGTTATCATATTAAGGAATCAAACCCAGAGAGGGAGAGGTAATCACTAAATGGAAGTTATTGAATAATCCTCCCTGTCTCTATGACTCCGAGGAGAAGTCACAAACAGGTTTTTCAAAGCTGCACATATGACTGAGGCTAAAAGGACTGCACATTATATTCAGAGAAAAGCATCCCTGATGTCAGGATTATTAAACAGCCCTCAATATGAAGATGCATATGAATATATCAAAATGAAAACCATCGACCAATTGCAAATAAAATCTCTCTGGGCCTGTTTACGTGTGTTTAGTTCTCTAACAAATATTCCTCTGGATATGAAAATGGTCGTGAGATTTCCCAGTTACCCATATTTGCATTCCCAGTAGATTAACACAGGGTCTGGTGTATTCCGGAACAGAATGCATACTGTGAGGTACAAGTAGGAGAAGATGATCATGGTGGCAATCTAAGACTAAGTAGAGTAAAAATCAGGGTTTTAACTGACCCAGGGAATCGTAGATTTGTATTTAACTGACTGATCACAGCAAAGAATCCACCCACAAATTCACACTCACTATGCCGCCGAGTCATTGAGTTGGTATTCTCGCGATCTTGCAAAGCAGCTCTGTATGCCGCTGTCACTCCACAATCGCCGGATCACGTTAGCCAAGTCATCGGGGAGAATGCCCTGTTCTTCAGCAGCTGCAGCCAGGGCAAAGAGCTGCTGGGCATCGTCCTGCAGGGGGCAATAAGGACACAGGAGTGGGTTGTTAAGAACGCTGCAACAAAAAAACCAAGGCGATGTCTGCTTTATGTGATCAAACTGGATCACAATAATAATGCATGTCCTAGGCTGTAACTTTTTTTTTTTTTTGCACGTCTATAATGGCTGGGAGTGGAGTCATTCCTGAAGCAATTTTAATGTAACTGATTAAAGGACAAAACCTCCAGTCGCATTTCTGTGATAACTGTGTTTTTAATTCCAGCTGAAACTAAGATAAAGAATATTTGCCAGTCTAAACAAGAGGGGAAAATGACAGTGAAAATTAGTTGACAAACATGTTCTGACAGTTCTTGAATTCCTGGAAAATGGCACCACTAGGAGGAAAGCATCACAGAAACTAGAACAAATCCTTCAACTGTGGAAATATGATGCTATATACATACAATAAATTAACTATTGAAGAAGCTAAACTGTGTAACGTGTTAGAGAAATGTCAGCAGGCTTTTGGACACATTATGATCAAATGAAACCGTATGCAGCGATGTGAGCTATACCTCAGAACTGTCACAAAGAAAGGAAATGCTGTCAGAGTAGAGTTATAATGTTATATCATTATAAGCCAGTGTGCTAGCTAATTTGAACTAAGCACATGTAAGATATATGAGATAGGGTTGCATGACTCAAAGTAACAGCATGCAAGGTTGCTTCAACAGACTGTGGTTCGATTTCCTGCTGTTTTCCGCCTTCTTTGTTTCTCACAGTTCAGCATCCTCCTGTTGGCACAACATTCATTATTTTTCTCCAACCTTTATTTAGAAGGATGAAAATGTAAAAAGTAATAATTAATCCCTGCTTTTCTCTGGATATGTTAACACAAGACTGCTGAGGGAATTTTCTGTAGGCCTGTTTCCATCAACAAGACTTTTGAATATGCATGGCATCGTCAAAATAAACAAATGATTCATAATGAATTGAAACAATTCATCATTTTGAATGGAAACAATCTGGATTGAGAAGAAATCTATTTCTGTCTCAACCTGCCATCATCATATATTCAGTATACACTCATAGCCACTTTATTAGGTACACCTAGTCAACTCCTCCTATGCAAATATCTAATGAGCCACATGGCAGCAACTCAGTGCATTTTAGCATGCAGACATGGTCAAGACGACAGAGCGTCAGACTAAGTGAGCGGCAGCTCTCTGGGTGAAAATGCCTTGTTGATGTTAGAGGACAGAGGAGAATGAACACAGTAATTCAAGTAATTACTCATTACAACCAAGATTTGCAGAAGAGCATCTCTGAAAGCACAACACATTGAACCTTGAAGCAGATGGGCTACAGCAGCAGAAGACCACACCAAGCGCCACTCCTGTCAGCTAAGAGCAAAGAACTCAGGCTAAGTGCCACAGCCTACCTGAATATTGCTGCTGACCATGTCCATCTGTTTACCCATCTTCTGATGGCTGCTTCCAGGAGGATAACACACTATCTCACAAAGCTCAGATAATCTCAAACTGGTTTCTTGAACATGACAATGAGTTCACTGTACTCAAATGGCTTCCACAGTCACCAGATCTCAATCTAATAGAGCGCCTTTGGGATGTGGTGGAACAAGAGATTCGCGTCACGGATCTGCAGCCGGCAAATCTGCAGCAGCCGAGAATGCTATCAAAAATCCCTGAGTTACGTTTTCAGCACTCTGTACCAGGAAGAATTAAAGCAATTCTGAAGGTTAAAGGGGATCCAACTAAGTGAGTGTACATCTGTGCTCATTTCGTTGGTTATGCTTTCAAGTTTATTCACTTTCTTGGCGAGCATAGATTGAGATTTACTTTCTATATTCTAGAGATAAACGACCATCTAAATTTTTGTGTCTGTGTCCAATGTCTGGTCTAGCATTATTGCTGTATTAAAACGTGTTTATTTAGTGGCGTTTTACAGTGAGTGTGACTAATGAGCTTATGTGCTGCCAATGAAATTGGCAGTTGATCTTTACAATGTCTCTTTGGGGATGTGATGCATTTAATAAAACCCTTCCTGCTACTTTTAACCCAGCTACAAGTTGCAGGCTGCAGAATATAAGGTTCACACTGAAGGTAAAAGTTAACTCTCTTTATCCCTGTCCCCTTTGTCATCCACTTGCAAAATTGCTGGCTTTGATTGCACATCAACTTGAACCTGTGACGAATCAACATGAAACTGCAACCACAGACTTCAGTTTCATGTTCACTTCAGCATAATGTGCCTGTGTTAATGTTCCTTTGCACATGCAGCTCAGCTACTATGACCAGTTCAGAACTCCGATATGGGCCATATTTAAAGAACAATATGACACAATACACAATGTGTGCGTGTGTTTGTGTGTGTCAATTTCCACAGGGCTGCTGTGCAAGCATGGGCAGGCTAGCACACTAATTGCTGTGTGGGAGTGTGAGAGTAGCATCACGTACACACAGCCATTTGACAGATCTATGGGTGAGAAAAAACGTCACCACAGCAAAGTCCTTAATCCTTCTATTACAGCTTCAGTTACAGAATACACACACACACACACACACACACACACACACACAGACAGCCACCGTCAGACCTCACTGGAAGCTAGTTTATAAGTTGATAAGTGTTCACAGGGTGCAAGGGACTGCATCTCTGCCTGAAGCTGTACTGCTTATGCTGAAGTGTGTGTGTCTTCTGTCTACAGGTTTCGGCGTAAAGGTTTAATGAATGTGCTGTTGTGTTTCTCTGAATGTGTATTTGTAGGAGCTCCACCAAATTATTTGCCATATTGATTACATATTTCTGATATTTAGGAATTATATAGTCATATCAATGAAGCTTTCTAAGTCTAAAATCCACCTGATATTAAATTTGCTAGTGGATGCACTAAGGAAACAACCTCCAAATCCTGACATCAAAGAAACCATTAAATATTTTTTACTGACATCAGCCTTTGCCAAGTTCTCCATTCTTTGTATGGGCACACAGTCTGTAGATTTACTGTGGCATTCTTTGTGAATCCTTAGTTTCAAACAGAGGTACAAAAACAAAAAAAGCAAGACTTCTTTTTTCTGGAAAGCAACTGTTGATTTTTCAGCTCAAATGACAACTGTTACTAGCAGATTTTATCAGCTGCAGCTATGGCTAATTAAACTGTTTTTAGAACCATGATTTGTATGTTGAATATGGTCTCTGGCTGCCTCTCAAATATCTCCCTCCGCCTCGTTCTAAAAGGAGAATCTTGTACCAGCAGATGAACAGAAGCAGTAAAGTTGTGGGTAGGATGGCTTAACAAAGAGCTAAAACTTGTGATAAAGCACCATAAAACCTAATATAGAAACAGATTTACTTGATAATTCTCTGGCGTTTATCACGCCCAGCAACCAATACTAGCACAAGGGCTAGGGCTGTCACAAGTATCCACTATTGTAACTCTCCATATATGACAGTAAATAAAGAAAAGCATAATCAATTAATACCTGGAGTCATTCAAAGATTGACAACCCTGTCTTGCTTAGCTAGGCCTGCCAGTTATTGAACAATAACTGTTTGGGAGGGGGGTTTAGCAAACAGTAACAAGCAGACATAATGATGAGTCACATTTGTTAAAAAAAAAAACAGAACCAGACAAATAGGCTACCAATAAGATCTCCCTTTTACAGCTGGGTATTCTTCAAAATAAGGAATTAATTTGTTTTGCTGCTAAGGCTGCAGCCTCAGCAGTGCTGTTCAACTGTGCCCTGCTAGCAGTACTGAATTAATCCAATCTGCAACAGAGCTCTCAGTGGCTGCTGCAGCTCCTGCAGCAGGTATACTTTCAGACTCCTCTCTGTCTAGTACAACTTTAAGGAGAGAGCAGATCAAAGATGGACCAGATGGAGTCAGTAAGACAAGTGCTGTTTCCCTGCAGGTTGCAAAGACATATCAGAAAAGGATTATACTGTGCTCCAGATCTTTGTAGCATCTACTACATCAGCGTTACTGCTGATAAAAAGGCTGCCGTGAACAGATACATGTTGGAAATCACATGACACCATGTTTGTTTAAAACACTGGCACAGCTTAAAAGTGGTACTGACTGAACAGGAATTGCCAGGAGGAGGAAAACGTAAGAAAGAAACCTGGTTTCCCAGAGTCATGACAGCCTTTAAATTATCTTATTTTACTGAATTATACTGAAATGTGTTTAAGAGAGAGAGTGCAATGTCTGTCTTAATAATAACACATACAGTATGTATACATGAAACACCGTTTTTTTACATTGACAAGTGAATGGCACAAGTGAATGGGGCACGACTTGAAACAATGGAAAACTTGTGATTTCAGTTCTGGGAAAACACAGTGTAACTCTTTAGGACTGTGCCAGATACACAGTTGCAAGATGCTGTTGATAAAGCAGGCTTTGTTTTGCTGAGCCCCAAGGGAGCTCCTAGTAAGTCAGTGGTTAGTAAGGCCAAACTGAATTCTGCATTCTCACATAACAACAATGGTTTTTAGCCTTTGGTCTGACTCTTCCTCATTAGTCTTTATTGCTCTTACACATCCCACGCTTATGCCAAATGATAAAGTATTTTATCTATCTATCATGTAAAAAACATTGGTGTAATTATTTTGCACACAAATGTCATGCTTTAGGAAATATATTGTTTGTGAGTGTTTGTGTATCTTACCACTCTGGCAGGATTGCTGTAGTCTACCTTCAGACTGGCCATGGCTTTAACAATGGCCATTATAGATTGGATGGTATTACTATAAACCACTGCTCTGTACTGCTTACACTCGTCTTCTGAGTAGCCATCTTCATGGATGATCCTGAGAATATCAAGAGACATTTAAGCTTTATTTAATTGCACATTAAAACATAGGTCCACAGTGTTTTCAGATGTGTGATACAATTATGGCTGCTGAAATAATTTGTCCTGTTTATGCTGCTGATTTACAAAAAAAATCTTCTGGTGCACTTGAAGTGTAAGTGATGATGAGATTTTGCTTTTGCACAGAATAAGGAATCACTTCATGGCCAGTAAGAACAGGATGAATGATTAGCAACACCTGGTTCAATGTACACAAGGCAGAATCAATTACTGTTTTAATGACGACTTCCAAAACTACAAGTTACACTTCAATATATGCACTCCAGGCTTGTTTGAGTATTTTTCCCAAGCTTCTTTGCCATAAAAAATAAAGAAAAAAAACAACAACCAAAAAGCACAGATGAAGCTTTATAAAAGGCAGCAACTTGTGAATTCTTACTGTCAGCAGGTTTCCCAAAAAGCGATGTTGCAGATCAACGGTGCAGATGACATGGATAGACCGTAGTGGCGACACAGAGTAAGAAATAGGCCAGAAACTGACCTATTTATTACCTTACTGCCTTTACTACGTATTTCTGACCTATTTGACCTCATTTTGTTTTATAAATGAATGCAAACTGGTCGCAAATTCTGCTTAAGAAAAATACATGTTTATGATTGCTAAATTCTTCCTAAGAAGGGGTAGGCCCAAGATGCTGTTACTTAGGTAGCTGGCAAGCTAAACCGCTGAACTAACCAACATTTTTCAAGCAGAATATCAAAGCAACTCAAATTCTAACAAAGGTCTGCTGTACAATTTCAATAATTTTCCTTACAATCATTACATACAATACTGTTATTTATTTATTAATTAATTAATATAAGAAGAGTTTTGGTCGGGTGTTCATATGGAAAACATTTTTGAAGCTAAAAGAGGATTTTTTTTTTGTCTGCGTATCTCATCTATAAAAAAGCATACTGTATACTCTGAATCATATTTATCATGCCAGCATGCTGTGTAGGCTGATGTGTAGCAAACGGGGTTAACACACAGTGGGACCGACTCAGCTCTGCAGAATTCAGCGAACGCCGTATCCTAAGTTTACCTCTTGCAATATTATTACCCTGACTGTGAGGGAACTAAGTGATTGTGCATGCACAAGTGTGCAGTCCATCATGAGATGCAATCATCCAGACTTCATCAGGCTGCAAAACAAAGTGTAGAGAGAGCAAAGTGAGACAGCCCCACATTAATTCTAAAGTGGGGCTGCCCGCTGCTTTTAACAGCCTCCTGATGTAAATGTTAATGAACAGAAATAATTTAGAAAACAGCGGCATTCTTTTTGAGCTGTTTTAAAAACAAAACATAGGTTTAGCGAACCTTTCTTGCTATAACGTGTGTTTACATGGCAAAATTTCATGTATGATCTTAAATCAAAGGTCTGCATCATGGGTGCTTCTGTCTTGCATGCTGATAAACCGGTACGCGTGTACGAGCTAATAAACTGGCTTCAAAAGCAACACACTGATCATGGTCCAAACTCATAAAAAATGGATTCAATGCCTGGTTAGCCCAGAGGAATGTGAATAATTAAGGCATTTACTGTCTTGTGTGTATCCATTAGTGTGTGAGTATGTGTCGGTGTGTATTCTGACTGGTGCACAGGCATTACAAAAAAAAAACAAAAAACGTCTGTATTCAGTACAGATAGTTTAAAAGACAAACGTAGCTTCCCTGATGTCATCCGCTGGTTTCGGAAGTCTTGTTTTAAAGGCTCGAGATCAGTGTTTTTACCATCGCCATCTTGATTTCAGAAAAAACAAAGTGACTGTGAAATTACTTGCTCATTGGACATCCATTCTGAAATATAGTATGCTAAAGATTTACAAAAGACTTAATTTTTTTATTCAATATGACCCAAAATGAGTGACTGAACCCAGAAATCGGGAAAGTGTTTACAGAGGTCAAGGCAGAAGGACGTTTTCCCACAGACTTAGGGCCGGAAGTCTTTTTGCAACCACAGCTGTCCCCATCTGGTAACCTTCAGATAGAATGCAGGTTTAAGGCATGCAATTCGCTTCATTTTTCTGACCCAGAAGTTAAGTCCGTCTTTTACACTATCTATGGCATTCAGTAACTCTTCCCAATATTCATGTGTTATTACAAGTACAAGAAAATAATAAACGCTTGTGACCATGACATCCTCTGGCAGCTGCATAGGAAGAATTCCAATGTGTCTTATCTGAAAATGACACGGTTGGAATTGCAAACTGCTCAAGTTCTGATTTATTATGCTTCATGGTCAGTGTTTCTGAACCAAACACAGAAAATAAGAACAGTGAACTGTGACAGAGAGTTGTTAGCGAGGTTTCCCCTTAGTTTTCATGGTTTCAACAGAGAGTCAATGCTTATCGAAGTACAGTATACCGCCATCATAACTTATGCAGCACACCTCACCTGTTTCAAAACAGGTTATGTTGTAAATAACAGATCAACATGTATAAAGCTGTGCCTATTGACCAATCTTAGAAGGTGGTGTCAGCATTGCTATTTAGAGCTTGCTGCAATGACAATGAAAGGATGTTTCAAAAAGTCCAGAATTTAGACTGTCCAAATCCTTTGATTTCCCCTAAGAGCATCTTATGCAACAGAAATAGATTTATTCTTCTAGATTCATTTATTTTTCTGTAGACTTTAGAATAGAAAAATAATCTAATTGAAGCATCGTACCAATTGAACATATAAGATTTCCCATGAAGCCTATGTACAGTTTTAAGTTTAGTTTAACACTGCTTAGATTGCAGGTGAAAGAAAAAACTGTGTATATAAGTGTACATATTAGTAACACATGAATGAAATGGAATATAACATTGTAATTACAGCCAGAGCTACATGTGTCTTGATCCAGGGATACTGATACTGATCAGTTCACACATTCAAGCTGTTTGCAAGATTTTTATTGTAGTCTCTGGCTGCACCAACTGAATTGCTTTTAGCTTGTATTATTTAAAAAAATAAATAAATACAGCTCTAGACCTGTCCATATTTGGAAGTGGGTCATCTGGTGTCAACACTGCCCCTCTTATGTAAACACACTCATAGCTAGAGTCAGAAAATCTGGGTTGATTAGCTGAGCTGATAACCGCATGTGGTTATCATGTGACCGCTTAGGACAACTGTGGTTATTAGGCTCAGTGAAACCAAATAATTAAAATATATTGTGGTTATTGCAAAGTTTCTTAATTTGTGAGGTTTTAAAAACACATTTAAAAAACTTTCACTTTCACCTTTAAACACAAAAGCTACTTTAGCTTCTTTCACTAAACAAGCAAATAACTATTTGACAAATAGATCATATATAAAAAATGAGCAGTAAGCCTGTAGCATTAAAGCCCATATTCGTTTGCGGCATTTATTGGTTTTCTGATTTTACCAACCAAGTTTCGGTGAGGTGAAAAAGCCATCTTTGAGTTACACAGCACTTAAAATAAAGTGAGATAAACATTCATTTTGCAACTTACTTCATTTGCTTTACAATGGTGCTCTTCCCAGACTCCCCGGCACCTGTTGGAACATTACAATATTAGAGTTACAAAGGATCTGTGTGCATGTAATAATAATAAAGTTACATTTTAGTTGTGGCTGTTTCTGCTTTGAAAAGAAGATCAACCCAGCGATGACCTACTACAAACACCATCCTGTGTGTTGCCAGGTTTATTTAGGTTTCCATTTGTGTGAGCCTGACGCACAGATGTGGCACACTTATTAATTTCATATTAATTTTATATTAATTTCAGTGTTTATTTTTCAATCCAAAAAGAAGTGGCTTTTAACTATTAAATGTTTCATGACTACTATAAAAAAAAACTAAATTTTAAGGTGACTTTAAGGTGACTTTCTAGCAAATTAAAAGCTATCCTGTAGTTAGGTTTCCAAGGAAAGGCATAGTTAGCTAGTTGGTTAATTAAACAAACTACACAGCAGAAAAGGGGGGGGGGGTGCACCAGACTGACATAATGTGTTAGTTTCCATTGGCCCACACAAATGTGGAAGGGCCCACCTGGCACAATATGCTTGAATAAATGCCCCCTATGTGTGCTCTAATGAACATCACAATTTTCATAATCTTTTATAGCAAATTACATTAGAGACCCCATGGCTATAGACCGCGGACTCTCTAGTTACTTCGCTACTATGAGTGATGGTTTGAAGCGATGTTCATTCTGCTCATTCGTTGGTATTTTGATCCTATTCCAATATTTCAGTTATTGTCAACTGACAGCAACGTCAAATTTCCTCAGGAATGTGGCATCAGTCATAAGGAAGAGGAAAACAGCAAGCTAGTCAAACAAAGAAGTAAACCACAGAAAAATTAATTTATTTAAATACTGAATTTGGCGGATCCAGGGCATTGCAGAATCCAGTATAGGGCACACATGGTGCTGGTAGTTTCAGCACTAAATGCTGCTGTGAGGACAAGACACACTAACCCGATGTGACAATAAACGTCCTATTCCTCTGTATCAGAAATAAAGAATTAAAGATTCATTAAGAATTTAAAACTCGATTCTAAGTCAGCCAAGCAAAAACTGTATGTTCCTTATGCAAGCAAAGTTATCATGCACACAATTCTCAAGTCAGCACATTACTGCATTTTGCTTCATAGTCTATAAACCTACATTACTGAATTATGAATACAGTGAGCTGTTTCAAGACCGTTGTTATCTTGTTGAAATGAGTAGGCGCGAAGCCTTTGCCACTTCTATGCCACCATTAGCTGTCCCTTCATGCCACCTGACCCAGCCCTGCCAACAAACATTAGCTCAGCCTCGGGCTGATGGACCAAGTGGGACAAGCAGTGTTGACTGTCAACACACATCATTTTCGCACACATCAAGTACTTTTCTGAGAAAAAGAAGGGAACACGGGGCATGGGAAGGAGTGTAAAAAGCTACGTCTTAGGTTGCTGCTGTACAAGCTGTCAGAGAGCTGGATGGTTCTCTAGGTGATTCATGTATTTATGAAAAATGTACTGTCTACAGCCCAGCACACAAAAGAATGCCAGTTATTTTTTTAATAACATAAAAAATAGTTTACCTTTTCAGTTTTCTTTTTTTAATAACTTATACCTGAATAAATCCTGACGCAGAAGCCTCTAGTCAAGACAAAACTGTAAGTAGCTCGTCTTACCTGGAACATTAAAGCTTCCTTTCAGATGTGCAAACATGAACAAATGACATAAATACAGCCTCCGATTTGCAAGCGCTTATATAAAAATGTTCTGGTTAAAGATATAAGGTAGGTGGTGGAAAGTGTTATATCCACCTCTCCGTGGACACACGTGTATGAAGGGCACCTTTCTGATTCCAGAATAAAACTCATCCATTAATATTTCAAACCTAAAGGGAGGCGGACGCTTGTGAGCAGCAGAGGAAGAAAGAAGAGCGCTTCCTAATTCTTCAGGCCCAAGGTATTACAGGAAAACCGGGCACTGTTCTTATGCTGCTTCGGGGGAAAACTTTTGAGATGATGTCGGATTTACAGGATGAGATCATCTTATTGTTGCAAGCTCAGGGAGTAAACAGTGCAATATAAATATTATTGTTTTTATCCATCTTCGGGGTGGAGTTGATTGTAAACCATGATGAAGAAAAAAGCAGGCCGCATGCTTTGTCTTTTCCTGTTTTATAATAAGAAATATAAAGATACAGTGGAGCCCAAGAGATTTTTGAGGCGCACACCAAATACAGATTCCTTAAAAAGAAAGCATTGCATAATATTTGTTTTACAATATCAAACTATTGCTTTAATTTAGTATTATACACTTAAGCAAAACAGCAAAAACAGAGTAAACATAAAGTTCTGATAGATAGCACCATAGATAGACAGATAGTGGCAACGTTGCTGAAAACGTATTTGTTGCTTTTTTAACAGAATGTGTTCGACAGTATATTAAATATTTTGTTAATTCATCTTTAATTCGGGTAGAGACATTGCTGGCACTCAAAACAGTGCTTGATTGTGAGGGCAAAAAGAGCTTCTACACATTAATCAATTGCCATTCAGAAAGATATTAACACAGTTTTTTGTGTCAATAAAATGACCGGTTGCACAGTTGATTTCAACAACTTTCTCACATGCGGCTCAAATAGTTACGTGAGTCCCTGCAGAGAACATCAAACAGCAGCACTAAAAGCATTCAGTTCTGTTGTTACTGACGAATCTAAAGAATATTCCAAATAAAGAGGCGTATCAGAGCAATGAGGGTGAGCCGGTGACGTCAGTGAGTGCCAGAACATGCTGCAGCAGTAACATGATTTGTAGGATGAGGATCACAAATGGCCAGGCTACAAAAACCAACAACCATTTTTCTCAACACATCCAATACTCTCACAGGCCTACTTACACTGATAAAAAAACAAACAAACAAACTTGGCAGTAGCCTCAGTCACCCACTGCTGATGACACAAAGTGTCCATTCATGGTCTGATGAGATATTCTGAACCCGGCAAACACATAAATCCACACATAATGTCACAGCACAAAAGGTCAGTCATCAGTCAAAAAGCTTCTACAGTATCAGTGTATATCTGGCATTTTGTCAAGGGTGTTTACAGCACTACTCGATTAAAAGGCAGCTGGCAGCAAATTAATTGCCACAATTTTTTATCATCATTTATAAAGTAAGAATGCCAAATATGTGCTGCTGTTTAGTGTAACTGTAAATCTTTGGCTTTTTCTATTCAAATAGGCTAAATTAAAAAATCTGTTCCGAGGACGGGCAGGTGTTCTCGAAATGTTTCCAAGCTGTAAAACCGGAGCTCTGCAGAGCAAAATGTTCGTATTTTTGAAGACATTGTCACAGGTTGCTTTTAGCGTTGGATGATAAAGAAATAAAAGCCATAAAAGTCAGTATTATATTTTATTTACTGTCACACTGCTACTTTGACTCAGCAGTTACAGTTTCATATGCAGTTTTTTAAAAAACATTATAACTACCAAAAATGTTGAAAATATAAAAATACTATTTCTGACATGCAGTTAACACTGTAAAGCCTGAACATGAAATAATTAACAGAAAATTCAAATATTTTTGAAAATGGACTGTTTATTGAACCTTCTGGCAAATAAAAAAAAATTGCATTTAAGAATTTTGTATCATATTTGCATTTTTGTGCAATTTATTGCTTAAAAATGCATTGCGCAATGCATTTTTTTTAGGGGGGGGGTCACACTGATGATGTAGAGGTCTCAAAAACTCACAAAAACTTGAGTCAAATATGATACACTTGGTGTTGCATGGTTAATAGTGACTTCCATCTCTGTTTAGACTTGTGAAAAGGAGTGTTGGATCTGTCAGAAAAAGTGGGAAGCTCACAGTGAAGCTGCTTGTCTTTGGGCAAAAAGAAACCACTGATGTCTATCAGAAGATGGCTACATCCTGCCTGACCCAGCACTTGTGCTAATGCAATAATGAGAAAGGCGTTTTTGTTGAAGTACATTGCAAAAAAATCATAATAACTTCTTGTGGTCTTTATTTGACTCACATGTTTTGATTACAATCCCTAGCCCAAGGTAAGCAGCATTATAAATTGGCTGAGAATAGCTGCGTCCAGCAGGGAGGAGATAAGAACTCACACAGAGTCCCTTTCGAAGGGCTGGCAGAGGACCTATAACTGTATGATGTGGAGATTCTGAGCAGAGACAAACCAGTATCTATTCAGCAAACATTCTTAAGACCCTAAAACAGAATTTAAAACAGAATGAGTGAGGACAATGCCAAGGAGGAGAAAGGCCTGTAATTAAAAGGCCGTTAACAAAGACAGGATAGATAGGTGGGACTGGGAGTAGAGGTGGACAGCGTGAACAAGAGTGACAAATGAGCAAGAAGTGGAGGAGGAGGATGACGATGCAGACTAAAGTGTGTGAGAGGACTGAACACAACGGGTATTGGTTAGGAGAAAAGGTAGTGGGATGAGTACTACCATGAGTGCCTGATAAAAAATTAATTAATATTCATAACAGGTTATCTGCCAGTTTGTAGATAAATGCAGAGCTCAGGTGTGAGAGCTGTAAGTGATCTTGGAATGAGCAACACTTAAGAGTGAGCTGCAAAGCACTCAGCAGCAAAAATCACTTGTTTTCTCTGTACTGTCAGCATTGTTTCCTCTAAGGCCCCAGTCACACAGGCCTGGCAACCATCTGGCAACCACCAGTGATGAGGGCAAAATGTGTATTCCTTGACCTGTTGGCGAGTGGTAGCAGGCAGCCACTGTGAAATTGCTAAAGCACCATTCACTCAGGTCTAAAGACCAGTCAGTGACCCCCTTGCAACTGCCATTTGCTAGGAAAAGTGTGTATTCCATGAGTGGTTGGCAAGTGGTTGCTGGCAGGTTGCTGCAGTTTGCAGTTTGCATGAAAGGCGGAAGGATTATCCAGGATATGCTAACTTGCTATAAGCATGTGGTTTCAGAACATCAAGATGACAATGCCAACTTGCAGCCTTAAAATGGGACTTCACAAGCCAATGTACCGCAATGGCTACGCCATTTTTATAGTGTCTGTGGATACAAAATGCAACATGCAAAGTTCTGCATACATGTGAAAGCACAAAAGTGAACCACACTAACACACACTGAAAAATATCGCAGCAGCCAGGGTGGGAGTGTAACATCAGTATTAGTCTGAAACCAAACTACCTCTTATTTGTCTTTTGGTAGTAACTACATTCAAGACAAAGGCACAGCAAATTTCTAATAGTAAAATACTGGAAATATTGATGTAGATCCAGCTAACAAGGCTAAAAACTACTAAAGGACTTAATTCATCACTCTGTTAAAAGACAGAGTTCCGTCACTGGCTAATGCTGATGAAATATGAGAATCTGCTTGATTTTTACACAGGGATATGGCATTTTGTGGTATTTTACTGTTGAATTATTTCACATTACAAAAATGGCACTTTAGTGATGGTCCTAGAGAAAAGGTCACGCAATTACCAGTCAGTCGGATTCATTTGCCCTGGAATATGTGCTGGTACAAAATTTCATGGCAATGCATCAAAGAGTTATTTGAGTCTGGATTAATTAAAACTGACATACTTAGAGGCACACACTACAAACACATACATTTTCTGAAAACAGGCAACGTCACAAATCCATTCTGCGCTTTCAGCACGATGCCACAGCATCCTGAGGAGGCCTATAATCACAAACATTGTGTTTCACATCTCTGTGCCACTCAGCCCACTGCCGTTGCATTTTTTTTTCTGTGGAGACATGTTAACACATCTCAGCATATGCCAGCGTTATAGGCCATCTATTGTTTAAGCGACTGCCATGGGAGAATGAATCACTGGCTCGGCTGTGACACGATTCCTCCTGCGCTTTCATCCGGCCCACTGCCCCCTACCGCTAGTGTCACGACTGCTCACATCCATCTAGCTTTTACAGCCAATTAAAAGTTGAACTCTTCTATGTGTTAATAGCACTAATAGCACAATAAAAAAGATGTTTCTATATAAAGCTCTGTCACAGAGTACTGGGGTATGTTATATGACACACATTTGTAATTAAAGGTAGCTTCTTGACTGATAATAGATTTTATCTGACAGTATTTGATCCACAGGGACACTGAAATATGAGTAGAACTTGCGTTAAGTATCATTTTCATCTAAATCAGTGGCACTATCATCTGTATCTCGTACTGAGTTTAATCCCTGACAACAAAATATTGCTTTTAGCAAAGAACACCTTGAGTGTCCCTGCATAAAGTCCAGTGGATTGAAAATAACTGCTCACATAGTGCCCTGCCCGGTCGGGTTTATCAGTGGTTTCACTTGTGGTGGCAAACCCAGTGTCTACTGTCCAATTCTGCAGTTTGGCTCAATTGGGTCTTAAAGAAATTCTGTGCTTACATGCTGCAGCTTTGCTTGTTTGGTTTACTTTTACCATTTTCATCAGCATTGTTTCTAGTAGTAGGAGGCTGTTATTTTAATCAGAAATCCTTACTAAACTGGTGTTTACTATTGGGGCCTAAGAGAGAAGAGCGAAAAGAGGAGTGGACACTGAACTCTTTGATTGCTCAGGAACAGGTTTGGCGTATGAGTGTGGTTATGAGTATTTATTTGCGTAAGAGAGAAACTCAATTCAAGGCAATTTTTTGTTTTTTGTTGTTGTTTTTTTACTACATACTTGCTTCTACTACACTGCCCTCTGTCAGCAGGCTATTATTAAGAGCCCCCTCATTTTTCATCCAGTCTTAAGTCAAGATTTTTCTCCTCTGACTTATCTACTGATTGCTGCAGTTGATAAGTCATTTCTTGCAGACACTCCACTACTTCCTTTTTTCAGTGGAAACAAAGACCTAGATCAGCTTAGTGTATCACAAATAAGCAGGTTCTAGTGGTGACAGTCAGCAAGCTCGTAGCACAGGTGTTTGAGCCAACCAAGCAGCCAACTCCCCCCTACCACCCAAAACCCATTCACATGCAGAGTAGAGAGCGATGGAGGAATTTTACATGGCTGAATGCAGTACAGTATGTTATCGCCTGAAGTGAGAAAGTAGGTCATCAGCCTTGCATGAAGCCGTAGAGCTTCACTGCTTTGCTTTCCAGAGTAGGATGCCGGCTGCACTCTAAATGTACAGCCAGTGTTAAATTGCACCAATGAAAGTACATTGAATATAACAAGAGAGAAGATGTATATCGTTTAAAGAGGATCGGGGAGAAGCAAGCGAAAGTGGAAGTTTCTTCTGATGCAAACAAATTAACAATAGACTGAGAACACGAGACAAAAAAACGAATCAATGTCTGCTGTAACATGACATGCAAATGTATGCAATGCCATCAGTCTGTGGAGCCTGAGGAAGAGCACTAGGCTCCTAAGAGGAGTACAGCAGAGACCCACTTCATTATAACAGAAGCCCTTCTTCACTTTTAATCCTTTTAGAATACAATGCATCCTTCAGCACCTTTAACACCCTGTTTTAAATTAATGCTTATAAGCAGTTGGGAAGTGTCTCCGATGCTGCTCTTGACTGCTTTACACATTTCCAATGCAACTTTCTCAGTCACCACTGACAACACATCAAACTAGAGTCTACTTAGCAAGTACAACACATGCCTTTCTTTCTCTAATCCATTTCTTTTTACATGCTTCCCTATGGCAGTGAAAGCAAATGATCCAGCCACAGTTAAAGAAGGTGACTTTATCGTGTAATGTGCTGGATTTTTCAGAACCTATTATATCCCAGCAATATAAAGTCTGAAGTAATAGTTTTCCATTTCCAGCATAGAGGTTTATCTGCCAGCATTAGACCATTTGTGGGTGTTTTTTTTCACAGTAATACGACTTTTCAGGATGAGGTTATGAATGTAGCACTGTCCTGCTTCTTCCATTGGCAAAATATCAAAAACAATTTTACATTCAGCCAGCCAGTAACAGTTGCTTTTTCATATTTTCAGTCTGTACCAGAATTGAACAGTCCTACCAATGCCTCATTGATCCCGATTTGATCACTGCTGTGCTGGTCTCATCTTAGTTATACCTGCTTGCAAGAGCTTATTAAATTTTAAGATTAGAAAGGTGTAAATTACCAGAATGTCTTTTAATATTCCCCAGCGTCTTCTATAGTTCCAAAGTGACATGGACATAAGAGTTACCCTCCAGCAGATATTAAACCAAGCATGGGCCTTTAATGGACCCCCAGGACCTACATGTTCTGAATACCAGAGAGAAGAAAATGCACTGGAAAAACAAACTCAGAGCATTGAACCTAGGGCTTTTAAATTTTTATGTGGTTGCACGCTAACATATGCCATTAAATAACTCCCTTTAGGTACTCTTTCCAACTATTTGCCAGTCCATTAAGACATTGTTTGGGTCATCAGCTCAAAATCACCTTATCTTGCCTTATCTTATCTTTCAAATTACATGGACATAACAAATTCAGTAACAGATTTTAAATCCCTTCTTGAGGCTAATTTCTAGGGAAAGATATTTTGCTTGTTATACATTGAAAAAATTGCCAGTATTACCCAATTTTCAAAGCTGTCATAATACAGGCTTAAAATTTTTTTAATGCAAATTCTTTATTTATTTCAAAAGCATGTCATGTCTGAGCCATGCAATCCATAAAAAGATAAAATACTAGAATATGACCAACTTATCGGCCGATATTAGCTATTTGCCAATATATTGGTATCAATATTTATAATAGCTTATAAATAAAAATTCAAAAAGTAAGGCAGAAATAGGGGAAAAACATTTCAAACATGTTACGAGTGTCAATGTTGCATAATTTGTCCACCAGAGAGCACTACAACTTCCCTTTTGGAAACATGTTTGGAATGGCACAAACACAACAAGCAGCTGATCTGAGCAGAGTCGCCCAGAGCGTAAACGAGTAATGCACAACTTGTTGCAACAGTAAAACAAGTTTATTTTTAAACTGCAGTGTCATGTTATCTTAGTAAGGACTGATAACTACACACAACAAATATTGGGAAAATATTAGGAAAATCTTGTGATTTTTGTCTCTAAAAGAAAAAATATTGGCCGATATACCAGAGTTTTAGATAACCAAATATCGGTAATACTATTGCTCTTAAAAATCTTCTATTAGTTAGGCTCTCTAAAATACAGTATAAAATTGGCCAAAAATGTAATGTATGGTTTGTTCCCTTATTTCTGCTTCCCCAGTTCTTTTTCACACTTCCACTTACCAATGCTTTCCAGCTCACTTCATTCTTAATTTGATCTTCACTATTCCACTACTGATCTTCTTCATTCTTAATTTGATATTCACTATTCCACTACTGATCTTCTTGACTGCCAGTCTGTATTACTCAATTCTTGATCCCCGTTTTTCAAAACCCACTGTTCTGCCTTTCAGACCATCATTCATGCAACACTACTCCTTCTCATCTCATCTCCTCCTGTGTCCAGAGAATCTCTTTCAAGGTCTCAATCAAACATCTGCCAACTCTGCTCTAGCACCAGCATCCACACTCCTGGGTCTCGTCCTATTTCCTACCTTTGCTCTCTAATATGACACTACATCAGATTCTAGTTGCCAAAGTACATGTATTTCTCAAACGCTTCCATTAAATATTGTTCACCTTCAAATTATCATCCATTACTGAAATGCTTTTGGCAGTTTTTCTTTGTACTAAAAAATGCCTTAAAACAAAATCCAGATATTACCATTTACTGTTAACACTCATAGCTCAAGGTTAAATTCATTTGCATTTCCAAAAATAATCTATAATGTAGGTAGTTTCTGATGATGGCCCGCAAACATCAGTCCTTTAATACCTCATGTATGACTCTGCATGCTGGAGAGAATAAGAGTGAGCTACTAAGACAATCTGATATGGAAATAGTTGGAAGACTTTATACTTGGAGAGCTTTCTGACACTGATCTGGTCATTATGTAAATCCTTGGCTCAAACGCCCTAGCAGGGAGAAAGATTTTGTGCAATTCAGTTAAACCTGGCACCAAACCATATATGTCACCATAAATGAGATGTATAAAACACAGATTTTGTTGTAACGCGCTGGCCCTAAACAGCTTTACTATTGTCTCCATTGCGCTCTAATCAATCTGCTGCACGAGTTAAGAGATTCCTCATATAACAAACCACCACAGCTTGTGTCTGCCTGGCAGTCACTCTGCCTACTCTACCATCTCCCTATGTTTCTGCAGACCATTTTGTCAGCTTATACTCTTTACTTAGACACACGTCAGCAAACAAACGAGGCATCTGGAATGAAACTGTTTTACTCTTTGAGGGACCATAAAATCATGCAGTATTCTATTGTTACACCAGATTGTCGGGGCGAGTAAGGGCACACAGAAGAGTTTTAAGTGCCCTGACACCTCTCATGAAGTTTTTCAGAAAGCACACAAACTCTGAAAATGTAAAAAAACCAAAAACAAAACCAAAAAAAAACTGCTGTGCATAAAGATGCTATGATAACTAGATGCAAAATTGCAGGAAGGTAGCTGTAGCTGAAATATGCCATTTCCACACAGCTTTACCTCCTCATCTTCATTTGCAGACACGCTGCATATTATTATGTGTAAAAACAGACTGCACACACCTGACAGATCATTTCCTGACTTAAGAAAACAGAATTTTCCACATTGCCATGTGCCTCTAAGACGCTTATGTTACAGCAACTGTTTCGTCACTGTTGACCCAATGGCTGAGACAAATGAGACAGTGTACCAGCTCTGCCTGGAAAACACATCTAAATGTCGGCCCTGGCAGAGCCGGCCATGGAATGATGGGTCGCCCTGCTTGCGCTGGCATTTCATTAGTTGCCACGGTTACAGCACCACACTCTCCTTACAAAAACAAAATTATGAGCAACAACAAATTCACGTGCTGCCATGTTCTGAAAGTGGAAAATATCTTTTTCCAACAGCAAGAAAATATTTTTTTAGGCAAAGACTTGCTGGGCTACAGATTCATTGCACATACAAGGCAACAGAGAGGACTGTAGTGGGATTTTCTGATTTTAGTGAGCCTTTGAATTGCTATGTGCAGACATGCAACAATTATTTAGCCATATGTAAAAAAAAAAAAATGGCATATGGCATAATGGCACAGCATCATTTCAGAACTTCAATTTTGATGATTGATGAACTATTAGCTGGGCTGTCGGGTCACTGCGAATGATGCATGTGCAGATGCACGCCAATGATTACTCATCAGTCAAAACAATACGAGACAATGACAAGTCAACAACACACCACACACTTAAGAGACCCATTTTCTGTTAAAATAACATCTATATCTATAATTTCTTTGGCAAGGTGGGTGTAGTTCAAGTTTCGAGTATAGTTCATTTGAATGTCTTGTTAATAACATTGAGATCTTTTGCAGTTTGACTCCTACGCTGCACAGTAATGAGTAACTGCCAAATTAATGGCCCATTAATTTAGACTTGAGCGAAGAAAAATTAGGTCTCTGCCTTTTTCTCTCTCCACATCATCTAGTTCACGTCAGGGTTCATGTTACATAGTAATATTATAAGACACACAGAGTATCATGTTTCAAACCCTCCCTGGTCATCATAGTCAGTGAGCTACAGTGCTGGACTTACTATTGTAACTTACTGTTGTAAGTCCAAAATGTAAACTTTCTGTTTATTATTTGAAGCAGCATACAGTGATCAGAGAAATTTGACATTACAAACAAGCGTAAACATTCATGTCACTCTTCATCACTCATCATTATCTGCTAAACAGAAACAGCTTTCAGGCCATCTTAATTAATGGTGCATTTCAAATCATCTCGTTAATTTCACACTGTTTTACATTTTTGCCCTGTGTGTGCAATAATTTGTTAGAAGACTTGACTGAGGAATGTTCATGGGGTAATGTGAGCACACTGCCACAGAGAAACTGCACCATGTAATCTTGTGTTGCATTACTATCATTATCTGTCCAAAACTGATTCGCTATTGCCGGGCACCTAAAAAAATCACTCTTTCTTTATTTCTGGTCTCCACCAGCCCCTTCACAATCTAATATCAATATCTGACTATTTAGCTGCTTACCCTTACACCCCACTAACTCACCAGCCAATACTGCAGTGACAATCACAGTTGTGCAAAGCTGTAGTGGCAAAACTACACCCTCTGTGTATTGTACTTATACCTCTATATCAGCACAGTTTCAGTAACTGTACAGTTGCATGAAGTAGGATTTTTTTAAAATGCAATGTAAATTTCTTTGGAAATACCGGTGTTTCAAAATAGGCCTGAAAGAGGTCTGAAGCATACCCAAATTAGATAGGAAATAACACGAGCAGAAAGAAGCAACCATCTTTAGTAGCAGAAAAAATTGGCAATCTGAGACACCATTATTTTCAGGGATTAGCATGTTTATTTAAAAAAAAGAGAGAGAGCAGGGTTAGCACCAAGAGGCAGAGAAGAAGTGTGGAATATTAGTCAATGCAAACCTATTCAGAATCAGTGCAACGTGCACTCTTCCTGAATGCCTTTAACTTTCGTCACTAGTTCCTGATATACTATCATGCTATTATAAACTATCAAAAGTAAAATTAGTTATTCTGCAGAAAGATGCTCCCCATTAGCGTTATATGGATCAGTATGACTGCTACAGATGTTTAAGGTTGAGCTCAGACAGCTCATACGGGTGTAACTTAAAAAGATATTAGTAAAGCTCTAATCTATCTGCTAATTGGAGGTACTAAAGCCGCAGGGTTTGTGTTGTCTCTTCTGTTAACTACACTTTTTAAGATGGAAGAAACCCATCTCATCAGTAAAATTCAAGTAGTATTTTGATCCTTGCAGAATGAAGTGTATAAAAATGTATTAGGTATATGATTAATTATGAATGCAACCATGGCAAAAACTCGAGGAGTAATGGACTGGTTCATCTTTGTGGCCTACAGTCAGGGAGCTATTTCGAACGATTTTAACCTCATTCACACACAAGATTCAACTCACTCAGTATATCATAGTGACACAGTGTCTGTCCCTTAGATAAACACATAAAAAAATCTCTAGTAAACTGAGTTTGAATCAGCTCCCCGTGAATATTTAGTTTATTTGTAATGTCTTTACCTTGGAAAAGCACTAGGCTATAATGCCTCATTATGGTTACTGCCTGTGTTTGTACAGATCACATCAGCTTGCATCATCTCACCACCTCAGTGCTACTCCTTAAATGCTATTATTACCTTCTGGTAGGAACAAATTGCATATTACCATCATCACAAACTCTACTGAGACTTTCCCTTTCAAGCTTCTATATGCTGCACAGTCTGACTGTATAATTGTTGTAACATTGTATCAGCCCTCAAATGGAGTTCATTTGTTCCAAATGTTAACCATTAAATTTACCTTTCTAACTTAAGAGTATTTGAAAAGTTAAGTACTTCATTTTAACCTATAAAACTGCTTATGACAAATAAGACTCTTCCACTTGATAGCCATTATGTAACACACCTAGGCAGTAATTTTGTGCAAGCATTTATTTAACTGCACAGTTTGTGTCACGGCAACAACGCAATTAGCTGAATATGGTTCCCTGTTTGGCTGTAATAAAGAAGTTGACTGGATGTCTGGGGATCCGGTAGGATGTGTCAAACAACGACAATCTTTGGCTTTCAGTCTCCCGTGGATTTCTACTCAGGATTCTTTTGGGTTTCTACTTTATTAGGCTTTTTTGTACAATTCTCTATCTGTTTGTCAGTGCTCTGGCTTCTACTTCTGTATATTTTATGAATTTGTGAATGTGGGGTTGATTTCTGATGACTATTCCAGGAATCAACTGGCAGTCAGATCAATGAGTGAACTTTGATATAGAGCTTTAACTTGATGGACTCTACATCAGGCCTACAGATTGTAAATGCTGCTGAATGTATTGAATCCAGAAGGCTGCTGAGCGGACAATTTGCACAGGAAAGCTACAGTGTTGATGCCCTCCACTAAACCCTGCAGCGGCTGCTGAAGCTTTATTCGGCTTGGTAACAGGAAAAAGGATTGCATCCTGTTCAGATTTCTGGATGCTAAACAGGCTTTTACCCAAACATCTGTATAAAAAAAATCTACATAAGGTATTCCGAAATGGTTAACATTTAGACCAGATGTGTTGCGTTCAAACTTACTGAAGGAATTGCAGAAGGGTTGTGAATCAAATCTGCGGCCAGACATTTATTACAGTGGTTATCTATGAACAGCTTACAAGCCCTAACTATGGCCTTTGCTAATAGAATTGCATGCTTGCATATTTTGCTGTTGAAGATTTTAATGGATTTCTTCAAACTCTTTTACAGATGTTCCATGTCTCTCCAGAATGCCTTTGCTTCGTTTTGAAATATCTCAAGGCCTGTGGATGTGTAGTTAGAGTGTGTTGTCCACAACTCAATGACATTGGGACAGCTCTCCCAATTTGAATGTCAAAGTGAACCCCAAATTGCCACAAACATATTTATACTAAAAAAAAGGTGCCACATCATTGCCAGCCTGTTCACCATTTTGTTAAAAATCTCTATCTGCCAGATACTATTACTACCCAATGTGACTCGCTGCCAGATGTGAGTTGCGTGTGTGTATACTTAACTGTTTTACTGCACATATGGTCTACCTGCCTGTTGTATGTCACTGTCTATGTTGTATGTCACTGTCTATGTTGTATGTCACTGTCTATGTTGTATGTCACTGTCTATGTTGCACATTTGCCAGACACTGACACAGTGATGGATAACATGTCTGAACTGTCTGAAACACAGAATCCACTCCCACACTCCACTCTCGTTCTTTTTCAGTGTTGCATTGTCACCTCAATGTCACTGCTGCCAATGCTGGCTCATGTTCTAGTGGGGCAATTGGAGCTGATGCCTCGGTAACACAGTTGGCCTGTCCTGTGCAGTGGTGTTTTCAGGTTGCATCTATCCAACAGGCTATAATCAGTAAAGTTTCATCTGGGTCTACTACATCTGCAAAATGAAGGAATTTGAAATAAGGCTGTCTTAATGATCTCATCTTTACATTTAGTGTTCGACTGACCAATTACTTTCGATTGCTGATGCCTTCCCTTCATAGATTAAATCTGATCACACTGATATTTCATGTGCCCCACTGGCCTTTAAAGTGTTCTTACATCTTTTCCCACTGCAATTACTTCTCATCTATTTACAGGTGGATCAGAAAATCATCTCCAGGGGGAACAGCAATTTTTTTTAAAAAATCTGCAGAGGCCCTGTTACCCAAGTCCTACAGCTTCCATTTTAAGGCATACTTATAGTCATATCAATAAAGTTAGCACTCTATCCAAAATGTGCTTTTTATTGAACTGCCTTCAGTGATGTCACACCTACTGAAATGACATTAATCAGCAAGAAAGCAGTTGTCCAGTGGTTATTAAGAAAATCAGAAGTTCCACTCACTCAACAATCTGAAGATGTCTTCGATTTTGAGACTCTGTGATAGACATGTCCAATATTTTCTTCTAGTTTATAGTCTAAACTACAGATTGGTGGCCAAAACAAAATAAAAAAAATTTTTGTGCTGCATATCTCTGTGTTAATGTAGTCAGGATTATCAGATAGTGCTGCTATATTTACAGTGCAGTCATATTGTGGGTACAGTTTTCTGCCTAATGTACAATAGGTTCTCCGTAAAATCCATTTTCAATATTAGATTAGTCTCTTCTCAGTTTGAATTATAAAAGAGAACTTTAAATATTTTAATTCAGATTTGGCCTGTTTTTTTTTTTTCCCCCATGCGTCTGCACATCCTTCATGTCATGATTGCAAAGCCTCGTTCCTCTATTATTCTCTACCTCAACTGTCTATGTTATTTCTATCTCTCACCCATTATTTCCATCACTCCATCTAATCTGCCATCAACCCAGCAAGGTTTTTAAGTGCTCCTGCAAAAGGTCAAGGTCCTACCAAACTGCGTGTAGAACCACCTAAACAAACTGTCTTTGGAGTCTAGTGTAAGATGAAGAGAACTGATTTTGTGATTTCTGGTCATTCCAAGACTTTCAGTTCAATTGAACTGAACAGTCACCTCAAGGCTCTTTATATTGTAAGGTAAAGACTACACAATACAGAGAAAACCTCAACAATCAAAACAACCCCTCATGAGCAAGCACTTAGCAACAGTGAGAAGGAAAAACTCCCTTTTAACAGGAAGAAACCTCAGCTCAACCTCAACCGCAGAACCAGGCTCAGGGAGGCGCTGTGACCAGTTGGGGATGGGGGGAGGGAGACAGGACAAAGGACACGCTGTGGAAGAATGCCAGACATTAATAATAACCTATGATTTAATTAGAGTAGTGTATAAACACAGAGTGAAAACAGGTGAGTGAACAAAAAAAATAGGCCTATTGCAGCATAACTAAGGGATGGTTCAGGATCACCTGATCCAGCCCTAACTATAAGCTTGATCAAAAAGGAAAGTTTTAACCCTAATATTAAAAATAGAGAGGGTGTCTGTCTCCCAAATCCAGACTGGGAGCTGGTTCCACAGAAGAGGGGCCTGAAAGCTGAAGGCTCTGCCTCCCATTCTACTCTTAAGTATCCTAGGAAGCACAAGTAAGCCAGCAGTCTGAGAGTGAAGTGCTCTATTGAGGTGATACGGTACTATGAGGTCTTTGAGATAAGATGAGGCCTGATTGTTCAAGATCTTGTATGTAAGAAGGCTTTAAATGAAATTCTGGATTTAACAATGAAGAAAAGCCAATATGGGAGAAATATGCTCTCTTCGTAGTCTTGCTGCAGCATTTTGAATCAGCTGAAGGCTTTTCAGGAAGCTTTTAGAACAACCTGATAGTAATGAATTACAATAGTCCAGCCTAGACGTAATAAAAGCATGAACTAGTTTTTCAGCATCACTCTGAGACAGGATGTTTCTAATTTTAGAGAGATTGCGCAAATACAGGAAAACAATTCTACATATTTGTTTAATATGTGCAAGTCTTGCTTTTTGCTGAGGCATGTTTACACTCTTCACCTACTGTATGAGAGAGGATGAGTGTAATATGAAAAGAGGAGGAGTGAAAGCGATAAAAGAAGTTACCTAAATTATGGATGGGGCTGAAAATAGAAATGTGATTGAAAAATGAAATATGGGGAAGGATCTGCTCTGTCACCTACACCAAATAGAAGATGAAGATTAAGAATGTCCTTTGAAACTTTTTTGTGCTTTGATAAAAATGTTTTTTTAAATTAACATAGCTCTTTTCTCATAATGACTTTAAAGAACAAAGAAAACTGCTAGATAACAACCACGGGTCTCACAGAGTCACCACATAGATTATCTGAACTCTGACAACAGAAAATGCACATTTGGTAAATAACTTTCAAATAACACAAAGGCCTGAGGGTTTTTTCCTAATTATTCTCCTCCTTAAACACAATCCAGCATTATTAGAATAAACTATGGAGAATTTACAAAGCATCCACCTCTGCAGATACTACACGGAAAGCAGCATTTTAAAACGAGCCACAAAAGAGAGATTTTCAATATCAGCATCATGCATGAAGCTATATTAAGAACGCCTGCACAATATATTTCAACTGAATATGGCAGCTTTGCTCTAAATTCTGCTAAATATTCCCCTCTAAGCCATAAACTTACATGAGTGGGCAAAAAAAGATTAGCAACACCCTTTCATTATAACGCAGGGAATTACCACAATAATAAAATGAAGTGGAATTGTCACTTCTGTAACAATAACATGTACTGTATAGCTATATAAAAGTGGAATTTATGGCAGAACTCTCACAGCAAGCAGTCTGCATCTTTGGACTAATAAAATGCTGGGGAACTGTAAATACATTTTAGAGAGAGCGCAGCTTCTAGGGCTTTACAGTAGTTGTTCTGTGGGATAACTGACAAATAATGTTGGACAAGACATTTTGCTTTATTATTCTGCTACAAAATTGCACTAGAGTGGTCCAGTAAATAATTATAGTTCCTCTCTCACTTAATAACCATGCTCGCTATTTCAAAGAATCATCAAAATAATTGTGGTGGTTTTTAATTTTATGTACTGTGCTGTGTGAATGAGCACCACAATATAAAGATTTAATTAGCTATTTAACATTTCAAGCATTTTTTTTCAGACTGAGCTCAAAACATTACACAGCTAATAAAATCCTTTTATTTTGGCTGTTCTGTTCGGTGGATCCAGCACCAAATCCTACTGAACGCAAGGATCTGTATGACTTTTTTGGCTGAGCACAGCCACCACCATGGTAGGCAAAGTTAGCGATTAGCTATTGAACAAAGCCAAACATCTTGTAAGGCTTACTGTAGATGTAATCATAATATGAACACATTTTTCTAGTCTTGGCCTCTGTTCAGTTTATCCCTTTCAGTTTAAAATTTTATCAACTGTGTTTAAGGCTCTTAATGGGCAGGTCTCCAAAATATATCACCTCATTTGTTTACATTCAGCCCCTTAGGTCTGATCTGCTGTCAAAGCCCTCTTACATATCCCAAGGCCACAGAAAAAAAAATGACAGAGCCTTTGCAGTCGCTGCTCATCATTTGTGGAAATAGTTAACACTCTCATCATCTCCGCTTTTGAGTCTGGACTCAAAACCTACCTTTATTCTCTGGCCTTCCAGCCCACTAATCTCCTATTTATTTGCTATGTCTGTATTTTTGCTATCGCTCGCATGAGTCTGCTTGCTGATCAAGGTCTCTTTATCTTTATTTCATGTGTTCACTTACAATCTTTCATATATTTATGTGTGTGTATGTAAATATACTTCGCACAGCACACTGGTCAGTGAAACCTGTGTTTCAATGTGCTTTATGAATCCATTTTACTCACTCATATATAATTGTTGTGCATTAACAAGCTGAAGCATTCCTTCAGACCCTACAGCATAACAAAGCTGTACTCTATACTGTAACTCCTCAAACCCAGATTTATACATTGAACACTTTAACCTTATACATTTTATAAGGTTTAAATTCATGTTCAGGTACCCCATATATTCACTAAAATGGATTTACATAAACTTAGTAAGCTTTTAAGTAAACAAGTAGAGAAAAATATTCATGTGATAGACAGGAGGTTCCCTGACCTTTTACTCAGATAATGCTGGAGCAGGCAGCAGTGACCCTATAGAAGAAGGCAACAACTGTCTCATATAAAAATGCATGCCACTGGGAATGGCTTTATTGCACAGTCATGCTTTGAGTTTTTTGTTTTTTTATTATAACATAGACTAAAAACTCTTTACAAATCACTGATTTGCAAAATGAACGCAAAATATGTATAAGGGGAGGGGGGTGGGTGACTTTAGGAGGTGGCTTTTAGGTTTGGGCAGGAGACAGCAGTCATAAACACACACAGGCCTGAATATGAGTGGTATGCCCACTCCCACGGATACCGAACACTCATACAGGTGTCATAAATCACCATCCGGCCTCAGGAAATAGCCACAACACACTTACTTTATCAAGCAAAGCAGACACAGGGATGAACTGTCTCAGACATTATCTCATTCATGGGCCCAAAATCAAGCATGCACATACATGAGGCCTGTGCTGATCCCATACTCATTAGTCCACCGTGACGCTGAGCCAAAACCAGCTCATTAACAATTTTTTTAAAATACTTTTTTATTTCTGAGCACAAGTAACTGTTATGTCTCTACTAAATATAAAAATAAATAAATAAATAAAATTAAAAAATATAATCTTTTTTAAAAAATACACGAAATTAATTTTTTTGTTGTTTTCTTTAAACATAAATATGCACCAATGATCACTGCCTGGTGCAAAATCGACATCAAACTGCATCCTAAGCGTGACTGCAGGAAGGATTCATTTCTTGCTAGATCAGCACATACAGTAAACTCGCGGTTATTTAATGAGGACTTGGTGGCGTTCACCGGAGACATGACTAACAGTACTAAGTATATTCTTTGAATATGTGGGTAATTGTGAAGTTGTCATCTCTAGATGGACAGTCTCACCCTGAGCTATTCTCTCCATCATGAAAATTGAGTAATGTCTGTGAAGAACTATTATTACTGTCTCCCGAGGGAGGGAATTAGAGATAAGCTGCAGTGGATTCTGATTTCAGCGGGGTTCACAGGAACGAAGACGGTTAAAAATAGTCTCATATTTTCGGGTGAAGCCTTGAAACAGGGA
The DNA here is from genome assembly GCA_034780415.1 of Cichlasoma orientale. Taxonomy (NCBI): domain Eukaryota; kingdom Metazoa; phylum Chordata; class Actinopteri; order Cichliformes; family Cichlidae; genus Cichlasoma; species Cichlasoma orientale. Next base: position 81,952 of record JAVDPK010002849.1, read on the forward strand.
AACAGACTGGGCCTATTAGATTGGGGAGTATCTTGCATATTAAAATCAGCAATCATATATTACTTATCTCTAATAATGGTGTCATTTCTGATGATGATGGCATGTCTTTCTCAAAATCTTGTCATAGTCCTTTGTACTTTTGCAGTTTCAGTTTAATTTGCTCCCTAAGCATTTTAACAGCTTTTCAGATATAAAAAAAAAAAAACTTAAAATGCTTTACCAGCTGCAGTGGGTGTTTCTCTGCCTTTATGTGACATTGGTTTTACCTCTCAAGCTAAAGAGGTAAATGAGTTGTTCTTGAAATTCTTTAAAAAGTTCTGGAAATAAACTGGATAACATTCTAAAATATCAAAGATGATTTTAAATAGTTTAAAATACCGAAAACCAACTAAACATAACATCTCTGGTAAAGCTATATGAGATATGTTTCAGTGCTTATCAGTGTTTTTTGCAATGATATTTCTAAAAGATATACATGTCACGCAGTAATGACCTTTATTTCGGAAGAAGATGTCTTATACAATTATGTAATGGTTTTTGTTCCTGGTTCCAGCTCACATAAAGGCATACCATCTACTTACTCAATACAGAGAAGTCTCAGGCATTGCGCAACATCAGTGTTTTCTTACCCTCAGCTGTCCAAACCCCCTGAAAACTGAAAGAGACGCACGGAGAGTTTTCTACTGACTTCACAATTTTTTAAGCTCTTTACTTTATGGCTCATTCTCAGGCCATCCAGTTGAAGGACACTTGTAAGCTCTTTGTGTTTGGGAGCAAGGGATCTTTCCTCTCCTCGACATAATTTGTTTCTGAATGTCCAACCCACATTCTCTCTTAAATTAACTGTTATTTTGACACCTACACTCACCGGCCACTTTGTTAGGTACACCTGTTCAACTGCTCATTAGTGGAAATCTGATGAGCCAATCACGTGTCAGCAACTCAATACATTTAGGCATGTAGACTAAGGTCGAGACAACCCGATGAAGTTCAAACTGAGCATCAGAGCTGGAAAGAAAAAGGGGGTTTAAGTGAACATGACATGGTGGTTGGTGCCAGACAGGCTGATCTTAGTATTTCAGAAACTGCTGATCTGCTGAAATTTTCTCACTCACTACAATCACAATATGTAGAAGAGTATTCTGAGTGCACAATACATTGAACCTTGAAGCAGATGGGCTACAGCAGCAGAATACCACACCGAGCACCAGTCCTGTCAGCTAAGAGCAGGAAACTGAGGCTATAATTCAAACGGGTCACCAAAACTGGGCAATAGAAGACTGGAAAAGTGTCGCATGGTGTCATGACTCCTGCTTTCCTGCTGCAACATTTGCATGGCAGGGTCAGAATTTGGTGCAAACAACACGGAAGCATGGCTCCATCCTGTCTTGTGTCAACCATTTAGGCTACTGTTGGTGGTGGTGTAGTGGTGTGAGGGATGTTTTCTTGGTGCTTTGGGTACTTTATTACCAAATGACCATTTGGTCAGATGCCACAGCCCCAGCCAGTTGCTGACCATATCCATCACTTTATGACCACAGTGTACCCATCTTCTGATAACTGCTTCCAGTAGGGTAACACCTCGTATCACAAAACTCAAATTGTGTCAAACTGGTTTCTTGAACATGACAATGAGTTCACTGAACTCAAATGGCCTCCACACTCACAAGATCTCAACCCAACAGAGCACCTGTGAGATGCAGTGGACCAGGAGCTGTACATCATGGATGTGTAGCCGACAAATCTGCAGCAACTGTGTGATGCTATCAGGTTAATATGGACCAAAATCTCTGCGGAATGTTTCCAGCACCTTGTTGAATCTGTGACACAAAGAATTAAGGCGTTTCTGATGGCAAACGGGGGTCCAACCCAGTATTAGCAAGGTGTACCTAATAAAGTGTCAGGTGAGTGTACTGTACATGATCATCTGGTTGTTAGAACTGAATTAAGATGCTCATTCTGCAATAAAAAACCTTTTTAGATCCCCTGATAGTTTGGTACACACTCCTTCATGCTTCAGTGATTGCTATCAAGTGACTCATCCCCTCTTTGCCAAAAGATGACGATATTTTTCTAAACACAAATTGGACAAATACAGCCATTATGTTTACTGCGTCATGAACTCAGTCAAGAAGTCAAAGAGCAGCAAACTCCTATATGTTCTCAGTGCTTCCAGTAAATGGCCATTCAAGAGTTTGCAGTCGTATTATTTTAATGTAGTGATGTTGTTGATATCCTGAGGAACTGAGGAAGGAGGGTAAATACTGGTGTGGCTGTGTAGAAATACAAAACAATGTTTATATGGTGCGGGTCAGCTGAGGGTTCCTTGTGAAATCATGAGGTAAAAAATGGAAAGTTGCTAAAAATATTTGATCTCGGTGGGGGGGGGGGGCTTTGGAAATAGATTTTTATTTTCTTGCACATACTTAACTGCAAAGTGTGAGGGGTTTTTAGTTGTTTTGGTTTTTTTTAAGTTAATTTTGTTTTATTTAATAATCCCTGTTCTCTTTGCAGTCGCCTCAGTTTCACTTCCTGTGTTGGTCAGTTTTTCTTCTTTTGTAACTGTCTACCCCTCCCTCCTAAATATCACCTGTGCTGAATTTGTCTCACCTAAGGTTACAAAATTCACATGCCAAAACCCCAAAAGCCAACAAAGTTTCATTTTGTTGTCCTAATGCTTAAAGCTAGAATTACCTTCTCAAGGTCTATCCAGACTGTTATAGTCCTTGTTTCATCATTTTATCTTTTCATCCATTTGCATAAAGTTCTGTAATAACTAGCACCTGAGTTCTTGAGGTACCTCACAAAATGTATTTCTTGCTGTCACATATGTGCCATTTTAAAAAAATTCCCTCAAGGCACTCATAAAACAAGCCCCTGACGGCAGCAAGCCGTTCAGCTAACAAAGAAATAGTACCATACACAGCCCTTTTTTCTTATATACTTATTGAAATCTGTGTGATATAATTCCTCTGGACACCTTCTAAAATATTTATGATGTCTAAAGGCTAAAGTGTGGTGTTCACTCACTGAAAAACACCAGTGTGATTCTTCTTTTTCTCTTTTTGGCATATTGTTAATCTCTGTTCAGTCTTTTTTTTTTTGCTGGTCTGTTAGACCTTTGAGCAATGATGCAGCAACAGTGTGGTACTATTTAAATGAGGCAAATTGAATCAAACCAGTGATCTTATTCATTGTCAGATCACGTAACTATTTAATGTCTGTTATGTTCGAGCCACAAAAACAAGTCCATGGAGAAATGGGATCAGAAAGATACATAATATTGTGATAAAGTACAATCCAGCCAATGCTACTAAGAGAGAAGCTACACGAAATGTCAGAAAACATGTCCACCATCTCATGGATTGCTGACTCTCTGACAGACATGCCACAGTATGAGACTGGGTAGTGGTCTGTCTGATTTGGTGGTGTGCAGTACAGGAGCTCCACAGAGGATTGTTCTGTCTCTATTCCTGTTTGCTTGTACACCTCAGACTTTCAGTACAACTCTGGGTCACGGCACTTAGAAAAATACTTTGCAGTGGTTGGATGTGTTAGCGATGGGCAGGAGGATGAGCACAGAGCACTAGTGGATTATTTTGTGGTCTGGGAATCGTCTCGTTCTGAATGTAAATAAGAGATAGATGTGCTCAACTTGAGAAGGAACAGGCTCATCCCTAGGAAAGGATGTTGATGTGGTGGAGAAATACAAGTACCTGAGCATCCATATAGACAACAGGGTGAACTGGAAGAACAACACACAGGCTGTATACAAGAATGGGACGAGCAGTCTCTATTTCCTAAGGAAGCTGATATCCTTCAATGTCTGCAGCAAAATGATGGAGATTTTCTACCAGCGTAGTTGTAGCAAGCACAATGTACTTTGCTGTGGTCTGCTGGGGGGGCAGCATCAGAGCTAGTGACACCAACAGACTGAATAAACTGATTATGAAGGCCAGCTCTGTGATTTTTTTGTTCATTTATGAAGCTGTGGTGGAGAGGAGGTCACTGAACAAACTGTTATCCATCATGGATAATCCTGACCACCCTCTGCACCACTTAACGGACAGGCAGAATCAGTCTCTCAGTCTCTAACAGACTGAGTCAGCTCAGCTGCCACGAGCACAGATACAGGATATCTTTCATACAGTCATTCTCTGTAATACAGTAATACATGTGTCTAACAAAGGTCATCAGCTCTTTCTTTGGCATTTATTTTCTTTTAAAATTCAGTGTTTTATTGTTGATTTCGAAATATTTAATTTTACTTGTTATAATATAATTATGTAATTATCACTACTATTATTAATATTTTACTGTTGTTTTTAGTATAATTGTGATAATAACTATTCAATTGCTATAACAACGGAGTTTCCCAAGTGTGGGATGACAAGTATTTCTCATTTTAAAATACAGGAGGACTTAACCTGCTACAATATCATATTAGAGGATAAAACACATGGATAGAAATTCCTGAGGCAGAAAAAAAGATAAAACTCACATTGAATGCCTTAACTTTCAAATTTACACCAAACTGTTAAACTTTCTTGTCATGAAATAAATTACTTGTTGGGGTGTTTTGTGATACAGTGAGACAAAATAGATCACAAATGTGGAAATGTACATAAAGTCACAAATGTAGCAAAACTGGTGTTCTAAGTATGCAGTGTTTGAAATGAAGCAAAAACTCCCATAACCATTTTTTTCGATTAATCTTTGCAATGCACCATTATATTGAACAAATATAATGGGTAGAATGATAAATAACTTCTGTGTTGAAAAGCAGTAAACAATCATTTAAAATTTGTACCCAGCCCTATTCTGTAAACAATCAATTACCCTGTTAAAGTAAACAATATTAAAAATGCCTGGTGGTTACTAAGTAAACTAAACCATTAAGACACACAGGCAGCTTGTTTGCATCTGTTTCTAAGAATCACTCTGATTTTCTTGAAACACAAACTACAATTACATAATGTTTGATAAACTTTGCATAATCAATATATGCCCTTGTTACAGCAGACATTTTGACTTTTCATATTAGGTAAATCACAGTGCAGGACTCTGAAACCAAAGAAGGCAATTGAAATTCAACCACTGTTTTTCTGAAGCCCTGCCTGTCCTACTGCAGCATGTCAAATTGCTGTGAGCTCCAAGCAATGTACTTGTACTTTTAAATGATGCTGAACTAGTTGCTGTCAATTTTACTGTGCTCACTTAAGAGTGCATGTCAGTCAACTGTCCTCTCACTACCTCTCAGTAATGACAGTTCTACTACATTGATATTACACACAAGGATACAAAGATACATATAAATATCATTGACAGGTAAAACACCTCTCAAAGAGAAGTCTGTCATCAACACAGCCTGTATATAAAAGATGGACACAGCCACCGTGACATCTCCCATTTGTTTTGGACTACGCATTTTCAAGCCTCAGTGTTAGCATATTGGCTGCTGCCACTGTTAGTCTTTTGGAACCTGAAGTTTCCATATTTGGAGGAGAGGTTGGATTGCTAAGTTATCAGCTAACGTCAGTAAGTTTGGTTGGCAAACTACATCCATAAACCATATGGCTGCAACAGATACACATATCTACCAGTTAATGGTAAGAAACAGACTAATATAATAAGCAAGAATAGCAATAGCAAGAAAAACAAAGCCTCCGACATCAACTCAGATATCCATAAAATCAAGTCTGCACAGCGCGTCAGCATATCCAGCTCACAAAGACTGTAATTGCAAACACAATCAAATTCCATTTGACCAAAGAGAAGTGTTCACTAAACATGGAAACAAATGTTTCAGGAAACTGGTCACCTTAAAGGACAAAAGGTAATTTATCCCTTCACACAATTATTTTTCCAAAGTGGCAAGATCTGTGTAGAGGAAACAGAAAGACATCTCACAGCTGTCGACTGTTTTGATTTGAGTTTGCTTTAAAGTTACAATGTGTAAAATTTTCACCACTAAATGTCAGCAGATTGCAGATTCCAGTATTTTTTGATGGATTAATTATAAGTTTATGAGAATGTATTAGTTTGTTGGAAGATGTGGTTACACTATTATGTAATTTATGAGTACAATATCATTTTTTTTATATTAAATAACCTAAAAAAAAATTCTGACTGTACCTTTAAAGTTGGTCATTTTAACATGGAAGTCTCAGGAGATTTATTCACTTTTGGAGCCAACTTCACTAAATGAAATACAGTTTTTCTGCATTAGCTTCATTTTTTATTCTTCAGCCCCAGCCCCTGAATCATTAACATGCAGTTTTTCATAGAGTGGTGAAGCCCTCCCATTTCTTGGAGGCTCCTTGTAGATCCAGTTAAGATATTAATTGGCAATTAATTAAATTAGCCGTGACATGTGTCTCCAGGTATTTTTTTCAACATTTATCATAATGTCTTTGTGGTTATTATGTTTTTATTTAGACCCTATAATTTACAGATGTTTCCAGCTTTTCTGGAAACAGAGTTGGAATAAGAAGCAAAATTGCTGCCTTCAAATGTAATTTATAAGCTCGTGATAATGACATTGCCAAATGAGCTTTCAGAAAATGTTCATGTCTGAGGCTGCATTCATATGAACTCTTCTCTTGACATTAAACGTGAGCCCCTTTGAAGGCGCAGACTGACAAATCAAACCGCATGATCAAGTCAAACAAGAAGAGCTGAAACTGTTAAGAGGGGAAGTGAGAATGCGGTAATGAGTGGGAGGATGTATTTCCTGTTTGCATATGTGTGTGTGACTGTGCCTGTGCACATACAGGAATGAAATGCAGAAGGAGGAAGGGAGATGCGGCTTTAAAGATCCAGAATTTATTGAAAATAAACTATTGCTCCTCTGTCGTCATCTGTTAAATTGCGATTCTTTTGCTGTATCCCTTTGAGGAAGATTCATGTGAATATAAGAGCAGAGGTGAAGTGTAATCCTGTGAATGTCCACAGGTTTAATATATTGAATTAAGCTTTCTGGGAAAAATGCCAGCTCGATCCTCTATGAAGCTGTGCAGCATGTTGACATGATGATGCCTGACTTACCTCCAAGTATACAGTGTGGGCACTTGTGTAGGCTAATTAATAATACAGAATGTGTTTCAACATGACTGGTAGACACATGAGCACTGAAATGGCCCCTTTTTCTGTGCTGTAGCTAATGTTATGTGTATGTTGCCCTGTCTTGGATATAGTGAGGTTTAAGTTTTCGCCTTTGTGGTAGTTTGTGATGTGATTTTATGGTTTTTGGGAGCATTATTTACAGACAACATGACTGTAATTTCTGAAGCAACAAACACTCCTTTCAGTTTCCTGAAGAGTCAACTCCAGATGTTACCTACCTAATAAAAGCAATTTCACTTCTCTGGCTGCCTTCTCTCCGTCCTCTCGGAGGTTTTTGTCAATCATCTTTGACCTCTCGGCAGCAGCTTTATCCTCGGCGCTCACTGTACAACCCATGGATCCAAACGCAGGAGCGCACCGACCGCTTGCGCAAGGAAAAAAAAAGATTTCAGAGTGCTGATGGTTTCAGCGCGTCGACTGATGCCAAGAATAACAATGGAGCAGGTTTTGCTTCCAGCACTGCCTTCTAGAGAAAACAGCCTATTCCACCTGCAAAAAGTCAGTTTATCCACCTGCAAAAAGTCAGCGGTCCAGTTCTTCTGATCGACAAGAAGCTCAAAAGGAAAGCAGACGCATTCAGAGCATTTGTTCTTTTTAAGAAATATATTTTACACTAAATATCAGATTGTTATGTGGTCCATGTCGAATCTCTCAAACCCCTCTGTCTTGCATCCATCAACAGACTGAAATGCCTGCGCTCGCTGCTGCGCGCCTTGGCCTGTTCAGCAGCGCGTCCCTCGGAGGTGGCGAGAGTGCTGCAGTCTCTTTCTGTGCTTATTTAGGCTCGCGCGAAAAACCTCAGATAATCGTCTGACAATTGCAAGTAGTCAACGAGTCGCACCGACGTCACTCGAGCAACTTGTCGCGATAGTCCAGTTAAATCGGACGAGCTCTCCGCTGTGGCTTGTGTGAGAGAAACCAATTACAGTGCAAACCAGTGAGGCGTGATTTTATGAGTGTGATGTGCAGACCGCAGTAGGCGCTGTGCCAGCTTCATTCCTCTGCATTTCCCGCGGATGCAGACTGTAACATGACGACTACAATGTTGGACAGCAGTTCTCACTGACTGACTGTAATGCAGGGGCCGCTCTGGTCAAGGATGCACGGTGTGCTGTTAAATTAGCTAATATGTCTTTGCGTCACATGTTTATGAAATACCTTGGCACCTAATGAGGCTGGTAGAATAGCTGACATGCAGCGCCATCCAGTGGACATGCATAGCTACATCGTTTATCTGCTCGTTAAAGACACAAAGTAAACTTTATATAGGAATTTAAAGGGGATCGAACACATAAGAGTTAAGTTTTAGTATAATTTAAGTAATAAAATACATTTAAGTGGGGTGGTTACACAATGAACTGTAAAAACAAAATCAAATAAGTCGAAAGAACATTAAAATAATCACTTCCACCATCATTATCTTAATTAGCGTAATCTTCTAAGAATGAAACAATTTATTTGATGCGAGAGAAACACTGTGTCTTACTGCAGTCGCATTACCAGTCTTGCCCTTTTCCCCTTTGTAAAAAACAAATCAGAGGTTTTATTGGTAACTGAGTTCTAATGTATTATTTAGCTGTAGCGCCTTTGCGGCCGCGGTGATGTTTTCAGTCTGAGTCATTAAAGGTGACGTTCTGTTAGATTTGTTTCCATATTAGTACTTAAATGTAGCAGGAACTTTCGACTGAGCTACCAGACATGCACAATCTCGTGCAGGTCTAAATAACAATGCTGACGTGTTACCGTACAAAACCAGCAGTATGTTGACATAACATAGTCAGCAGGGATGAATCATGATATCATGATGACCAACAGTTTGGACTTAGTGGGTTTTTTTGTTTGTTTTTTTTGTTTAGTTTTGTTTTGTTTGCGCGTGTGTGTGTGTGTTTGTGTGTGTGTGTGTGTGTGTGTAAACTCAGCTACACAGCTCCTCCTTGCTGGACATGATAAGAACACTGACCAGTTAAAATGACAAGCTTCTCTTTAAAATCCTATACAAAAATCGCTGTTCAGCAGTCAACATTCCCACGTTAATAAGATCTACAGTCGTGTGCAAAAGTTTTGAGCCACCCTCATTTATATGTTGTTTTAAATGAGCCAGACTTTTTTGTAAGTGATCTTGAGCGATAGTCTTTCAAAGTTTATCTTTGGACATTTGCTGATTTTTCACTCATTTCCATTTCACTCCTTGTACCTGACCATTTTCACAGTAATGTTTTTGGGGTTTCTTTTTGTTTCATGAGCCACTTAACACTGACGACCTTTGAATCATTCAAGCATAAAAGAAGGAAGACAAAAGAAAAAGTGGCAAGTTTAAAAAACCATCTGCAGCAGATGAATAGTATCTAAAAGAAATAGGAAGAAATCCAGCAAAGACCTGGCACAGGACCTGAGAGATGCATCTGGCCCTTCAACTGATCCGTCTACCTGTCCAACCAAGGAGGCGTCAGAAATGGTCCTGATGGAAGGGACACTGTCAAGAAGGCATTCTTAAGGAAGGGAAATGGAGAAAATGCTGAGGGATGCCAAATTATACAAGAACTGGACTGAAAATCAGTGGCAATTGCTCTGACGGAGCCATGAATTCAAATATAAAATTTTTGGTTCTAATTATTGACAGTATGTACAGAGGAGGTCAGGAGAGAGGTACAACAGTGAGTGTCTATAGCCATCTGTTAAACACGGTGGAGGCTCTGGCTTGAGGCTGCATTACAGCCAGTGGTGTTGGGGGTCTTGGCAAAGTTGATGTAATTATGAATGCAGAAAAGTACTGTCAAATTTAGATGCAATACTGTGCAGAAAGCATCCGATTGGCAATGCACTGGACAGGAAAACATGCACTACTGTTCATGGATTGGCCTTCCCAGTTAGATGGAAGCCTGCCTAAGAGAGTTCAGGCTGTGTTGAAGAATCATGATGGTCATACCAAATATCGACTTTCAAGCTTTTTTCCAAGAATGTTTGCACATATTTCAATAAATCACTGCACCTCTTTCACATTTTCCTAGCAAAATATAAAGAATTGAAGACTCCAAACTTTTCACAGAACTGTATTAATATATATTTAACATTAAATTCATTATATTGTCTATAAATTAAGAGCAGTACACAGAAAAGAAAAACCAGAGACATGCGCTGCCTAAATAATAATTCGTTTGAGTCACAGGGCAAATGATGACAACAGAGACAATCTAAAAACATCTACAATTATTTTATTGCCAAACTAAAATTGTCCCAGCTATTTACACTTTACAAGCTACTGTAAATATGCAACACAAATATAAAAGGCATACATTTATATACATTATTTATATAGTCACCAAAGTCCATAGACATTGTATCTACTTATCGCCATGTTATAATCAACTTCTTTAACTACAACGCTAATAAAATATCACACAGATTTGTTTACATACGTGACAGATTAACATTTGATATCATGTGGTAACACCTGTTTAAAAGCGAAAACATTTTAAAGCAGCAGGTAGTCAGTTGTTATTTTGGCAAGATCCCTTAAAGTGAAGACACACTTTGGTTACTAAACTTGACAAGACTAACTCTTCATAGACCCCACAACAAGCACAGCAAAATAAATGTAGAAAAGCAAGGATGGAAGAGGATACTGAATATTTCTTCTGCTTATAATTAGTCTGTAAAAACAATTTAATCTGGAGTCAGAACTGCTAAAAAACAGAAAATAGAGTAACATATAAATACATTGAAAAAACTGAGAATTTACTCTTGACTTTTCCAAAGCCCGAGAGCTGCAATACAACATGAAAGCATCTTTGGGTACAAGCAGCAAGTGTCTGTGATAAGATTTTCTCATTTCTGTCCGTGAGAAAATCTTGCATTGGTTTAAAAGCTGTGAATTTCTGTTTTATATTCTCATAGTTCATAATATTAAAGCCCCTGCAGTTTGTGAAAGTGGATTCATATGTAGTTTGTCATAGCTTTGATGGATCTCAATATCACTTTGAGCAAGTTTTGATTTTGTAATTATTCTCCAAGTGTCTTCACTGACTATAGAGTATAATTGCAGTAATATCTGATACATTATTTCCTGTCAGATTTTTTTAAGAACAGCTTTGTAACATGTAACAGAACTGATTGGGACTTCAATACACTTCACTATAAGATGCCAAATGTACAGTTATTACTAAACACTATATCAAATACAGAACAGGTTTGACATCATGCAAAATATTAAGCTCAGGTTAACGATCAACAAGACTGATCAAAATACTATAAACCAGTGAATCAATGACAATGCGACTGAATCACAAAAGCAATACATCATCAAATTAACTGATTTTAATTAAAAAATAAAAAATAAAAATTTCCTTAGATGTTGTTCAAAACCACAGAGGTCTATTTAAAAAAAATGGGATCACTTAAACTGAATCGTAACTACAAATCACATTTTCTTCATGTTTACCTATTTTTACCTAGCGGTAATTAGCCATGCACAAAGTTTTGGTTTCATTACCCAACAGGCTGCGGGAGGTTATGTTTTCGGTTGTGCTTGTCTGTCTGTCTGTCTGTCAGTTAGCAGGATAACTCGAAAAATTATGAATGGATTTTGATGAAAGTTTCTGGAGTTGTTAGATGTAGTACAAGGAACACTTCATTAAATTCCGGTGGTGATCTGGATACTGAGTGCCCTTCTAGTTTTCTTATGTTTTGAGATATGCACATTGCTCACAGGTCCACATACTTTTGTCTATAAAATGGCTTTTCAAACCTGTGTAGAAACAAACTGTTCACATGGCAATTTATCTACTTATTGATGTGTTTGGAATCAGGACAAATGCATTCTTTAAATTTGAACCAGAAGCGATTATTAGTAAGGGAACTGGTTGACTGCGTATTCTCTTTGATGCTACTGAAAATTAAACAGGGAGATTAATGCCACTCTTATGTCTTACAATAAATCTAAATGTAGAGCTACCTGCTGTTTATCAAAAAGACTGGAAACTGGATATAATTATTGCTGGACTTTAAACATTCATGTGGGTGTTCTTTTTTTATCTTTAGGCTATACATGCTATGTGTTTCCCCCTTTTCTCAGTCTCTGTGGTAAGTTCTATGCTGGTAGCTTTACTTAATGTGCAGACATGAAAGTAGCACCAATCTTCTCACCTAAAAATCGGACACGAAGGGAAAGCCATATTTCATAAAATATGTAACGTTTGTGGTGAGCAGCCTTGAAAAGATCTCCTTTTTTGTTTGTTTGTTTGTTTGTTTTTATATTTTTTAACCCAATCCAAACAACTTCAATCTCAGTGAATTGTTGTGATGTGTCAGAGTAAAAAGTTTTATTTCTGAGATCATTATAGAAGGAATAAAGGACGAGAAAGGTAAATTAACTTCTACGTACTTTGTGGTAAACTCGAACTGTTCATATTTAAGGTCACAGTTTGGTATATATGCACTAAAAAGCATTATAAAGGCATTCTTCAATCAAACATTTTGCATTTTAACAAACATGTAAAATATTATCAGTCTATAACACCTGTGTAATGTTGTTATTAACATCATTGTAGTGAAATCTATTCCATTTGAAAATAAATATACCCTCTTGTTTTTACTGTATGTTTGTGTGTTTTCATTGCTAAAGGCACCAGAAGAAAGTGAAGATAGTTTTGAAGAATATTTGCTGATTTATGCATATGGAGCAAAATCTTGCAGACACATAACAACTAACTGTCAGCCATGCTCTAAGGCGTTAAAACATCTCACTATATAATATTACATAATGATGAACAGTTCAGCTCGCTGCTGGTGCAGGATGAGATCATCTGCCTATCTTCCTTTGTGCGTTTCATGGAAAATAACTAATATTACATAAAAACTATGCTTAAAGATATTTTGCTGTATCTCTTTTATACTGTATATTAATGTTTTCCTGTCTCGCTAAAAGACAATCATACTTTCTTTTTCTGTACAGTACCAGCTGCAGCTGTTTGTGTGTAAATAAAGAGGAAGCAACAGGAAAGGACAATTTCACCATCATCCCTGAACAATCGCACTAACACAGGGAAGCAAACCAAAAAAAAAGAAGTTCATTCCTAATCCTTCAAATAAACTCATTCTTTTACTCTCTGTTAACTTAAATAATGAAATGTTGATATGCCTGGATTTTGTTCAGATGTATGTTAAGTTACTGTCAAAAAGTTAATTTAAATGATTCCTTCCTACTCACACGCTAGACTCGGTATTGTGTGCATTTAGAAACCCGGGAGCTGTTCTGAGCAGCCCTGTAGTGTGTTCCCCTTAGGTGACAGTATTCTCTAAACACTGAGCGTTTTACAGTTGGCACGCCTTTCCTAAGACCACACACAATGAAGCAGCATCTAGTGTCCTCCAGCAGCAAGGCCTTCCCCCGTTGTCCAGTCGATTATTATGAAGCTCAAACTCATTACCATGAAGGAGAAACCCAAAGCAGCAAAACAGGCGGCCTAAGAATGAGGGGGAAACACATCAGGCTTAATCATCAAGAACTCCAGTAAACAAAGTTGAGAAAGGCTGTATCATCAGATTAGTGTAGGCAAATATTTTCATTGTCTCACCAGTATCTTCGGAGAAGAGTTCATGGGTTCATCTTCTTTGGGAACAATGCGGATGTAGAAGACAGCAGGGAAGATGAAAATGAGGCAAGGAGCTGATGTGGCGCCTGAAGAATAAAAAAGTGTAAAAAACAAAACAAAACACTGTAATGAAAGTTAGACACATATGCAAGACTCATCATTATTTTTTATGGTTTTCTGTTTTCTAAATAATTTTTCAAGTTGATTTTTAACATATTTTCACACAAGGTTTTACATCATCATGAAGCATAAAGGTAAATCTCTGCTAAAGTGGATTTATGGGATAAAAACAATTACAATACAGGAAGGCTATCATACACACCTCTTAATGTGTGGCCTATATTTGTGTGACCTCTTAATTACTAAATGTAGGTGTTTTTGGTTTCATTGCCACAGGTGTAAAAAAAATGAAACACCTAGCCATGCAGTCTGACTTTACAATCATTTGTCAAAGAATGGGTCATTCTAAAGAGCTCACTGAATCTGAGTGAGGTGCTGTAATAGGATGTCACTGTAATGTCAGTTTGTGAATTTGCTTCCCTCCTAGATATTCCACAATCAACTGTAAGTGATATTATTACAAAGTGGAAGCATTTAGGAACCACAGCAACTCAGCCAAAAATGGCAGACCACATAAAGTTACAGAGCGGGGACGCTGAGCACCGGGGCACACGGTGCAAAAAAAAGTCACCAAATCTCTGCTGACTCAATAACTACATCATTCCAAACCTCCTCTGGTATTAACATCAGCACAAAAACTGTGTGCTGGAGCTTCATGGAATGGATTTCCAAGGCCAAGCAGCTGCCTGCAAGCCTTACTTTACCAAGAACAAGGCCAAGTGTCACATGGAGTGCTGTAAAGCACGCCACCGCTAGACTTCAGAGTAGTTGAAACATGTTCTACGGAGTGATGAATCATGCTTCTCTATCTGGCAGTTTGGTGGCTGAGTCTAAGTGGTGAATACCATGTTACCTGCCTGACTGCAATTTGCTTACTGTAATGTTTGGTGGAGTACAGAGACTGCAGCCTTTAGTTCCAGTGAAGGGAAATGTTTCAGCTTATCCAAGACAATTCTATGTTTGCAAATTTGTGGGAACAGTTTAGGAAAGGAGCAGTTCCATTCCATCATGTTCATGCCCCAGTGCACAAGGAAAGGTCAATGAAGTCATGGTTGGATAAGTTTGGTATGTAAGAACTTGACCCCATCAAACACCTTTGGGATGAACAAGAGGTGAGACTGAGCTAGACCCTCTGATTAAACGTCAGCTGTCCACAGGACAGAATTGTGACAAATATTCTTTAAGCAACAATGCAAGATTAATCAAAGCACAGACAAAACTCAAAAAAAGAAAGAAACACTAAAATTGTCAGGGTATTGCCTTTTTTTAAAAATACTGATACATAAAAGTGAAATATTTACTAGAAAATTTTTAATAGGACATTTGTATTCTTTGTTTATATAGTTGTGACTTTCTTTTTAACTGTATTCTTGTGACATATCACTGGGTAACATGTTTTGCATGTGCCAGCTATGTCTATACAACTTCTGTAATGGTTATTATGAGATTAAAACACTTCTAAAGCACGCTAGAGAGGACACTTTTCGGTTCTTTATTCAGTATACAGAGGCTTTTTGTTCATGAGCACAGCTCAAAAATAGAGAGAAGAACAATAGAAAAACGCAAAGCGCTCTCTTGTCCACTGTTCTGTGCGTGCATAAATAAGTGTTTCTGCAAATTTTGTTTGGAATTTATATTTTCATTCAGATTTTTGTATTATTTACACAGCATACACAAAGGTCTAATCCTAATCCCTCCCTTGGCATTGCCAGTTGGCTCTGCCTCTGTTTTGCACACAGGGAAGTGCTCATCTATCTTTATTTCATTTTTTTGGTTTGTTTGTTTCTGTGCATAGATACAAAATCAGGTGACTCTCATTTTGCATGTTGGTCAAACCATAAACCATTGCTTTGAGGAAATACCAGGTGGTCCCTAAAGTTAATGTTTTCTAATTTTACCTCTAACCTATGAAACGTGACCTCAGTCTGAAAACAAATTGTGACAAAAATATTGACTCAAGCTGTCAGTGCGTCCATGACACTGGTCACGTTTTTTTCGTTTTGATACTTATTTGTGGGTGTTTTGTGTATATACAAATGGCAACTGAATAAGTAACCCATAAAACCCAACCTACAGTCACATAAGTCCAGGTAGGTGAAAAAGAGAGACATTTTGGAAACATAAATGCTAGTTTTCATATTTTTATGAAGTTTTTTTCCCTACAGCTCTCATGTGTCAAGGTTTGATTTTCTTACTCAGGCTTCCTTAAAAATATTTGCTTAAACATTAGCAGGAAGAGCTGATAACCTGTTAGACCCCTCTGAGTTTCTTGCAGATTTAGGTATTATAAAGCCTCTCCTTGAGTGTTTAACACCAAAATGTTACCATGATAAAAACAAAGTCAAAGTCAGGACAATACACACCAATGATGCCGAAGATTCCCAGAATGTTTGGAGCAAATATCACCAGCAAGTTGATTAAGGTGAGAAGAATGAGCGCAATGGCTGTGTGACGTAACCAGCTGAAAGATTTGGTGGGGAATAACATCTGCTGGATGGCTCTACGCACCTGGGGACAGAAAACTCCCATTAGAAATACTACAATATTGCAATATTAATTTACTAGATAAGAGAAGACTTGAATAAAAGTCACAACTTACAGGGAACAGCACAATGGGGACAGTGAGTGTTACAGCAGTGAGGACAGCCACTCGCACACACAGGATCAAAGTGTCATATGGATCAATCCGGCTGTATGTATGCAGCAGTTCAGCCTCCACATTGTCTGCGGGAATATAAACAGAAAACAGTTTAAACATGCACTCTGTGGACAGCACACTTTGACACACAGTCACCACAAGAGGGAGCTTGGGTTCCATGTAATGCAGTACATGCAAATTCTGTAAAAGATCACATCTTTTTTTTTTAAACAGAAAAGATTCTTTATAAACAAATATCAAAACAAACTCTGATTAGAACATTTGTTTACAAAGAATCAGTATGACTTTTTTCCATGGAAAAAATTACTGTGCTTTTATGGAAACCGTATTGTATTATTATTATATAATTTCTGAATGAAGGCACTCATTAGCTTAAGACAAAAATGAGAGCCTAAAGTATTTTCTTTGCAAGAAAAATAATAAAAACGCTTTTGCAACATTTGTAAAATATCTTGGCAATTTTTTTTTCTTGTATCCGAGTTACCTCGTTTCAAAAAACCATCTCTATGTTCTATTATGTCGCCGTTAGAGCAACATTCCCTTTCCCTTACTTAATAATAAAAAATATCTAGCACTGCTCTGGCATGTTTGATTTGGACAGAAACATTTGTATTCATCCACTGGTATTGAAACATAGAGTGTAAAAGAAGTGTCAGGGACAACTGCCCTCACCATAAAAAGTCAGGTAGCCAAAGAGAGCTGCCAGGAGGTACATGCTGTACATGACAAAGATGGAGATGTTGGACACCTTCTGCATCTTCTTCTTTGAGGGACTAAAATTGGAGAGTGGAAATTATTGCCACATTCTGCATTGACATGCTATTAAACACAGCAGGTTACAGACGGGTGACTCACTTGCGTAGCTCAGTGTAGATGGGCAGGACCTCAGGATGGCAAACAAATGCGAAAGCCAAGATTGGGATGGTGTATGCTGTCTGTGAAGAGACACATAAACACATGGCTTTCTATTATTAGCAGTGCTGTTAAGCTTCCCAAAAAAGTGTGCAAACTAGCAAGTACATCTATACACCTCAGCATCTGTGGCCTCAACATTCAAAAGTGATACAGATCCAGAGATGCAAACACTTCTTCACCTCAGCCGCCTACCTGTGACTTGATGGTGAACATGTGTGGGGTGCAGTGGGAGTCGTCATTCTCGTGAACCACACCGTTGTTGTACTCGTGGATGTGGCTTGAATCATTTAGGCTGTGGTGGGAAGCAGTACTGTTGACCGAGAACTCCTCAAAGGGGCAGGGAATCTGAAACTTCTTAAAGATAACCTGCGCAGAGATGTGAGAGAAGCATCGGGGATATAATCAAAAAACAACCAAAGGATAAGGTAATGTGTCAGAGTCAGTAAACAACAGCCTTCAACCATCAACAACTAATTCGATAAAGCATTTCAATCTAAGATGAGGGTCAGTCAGCCTCTAAGTACACAGATTTTACTTTGAACCTTTGATGTCTGTAAGTAGCTCTTATATTAGGCTTATCAAACATAGACACATTCCACTGAAAACAGTCAAGGGTGGGAAAGTTAGTAGCATAAAGTGGGTGCCAGGAAGACATGCCAGAGTAAAAGAGGCTCCGTGTGAACAGCAACTGTGATGATGTGCCACTGTGTGTGTTGGACCAACTTACTGCAGTGAGAAAAAACACCATGCAGCTGAGAGAAAACCCACTGGTGTAGCCAAGGTAACCTGAAAATAAAGAGCATGAGACCGTTTATAACTGCTCTTCAGACCAGATTGATGCGTTGACTGGGACAACTATTAACTGTAGTGGAGACAGAGATTTCCCACTTCTTGTTATAAATGAATCTATTACAAAAAAAATCCTGAAAATGTGCAGTGACCTCACAGCACTGTAAGGGCAGAAAAAACATGTTTATACTGTGTATTAATGAACAGATTACGGCAGAATTGAGAGTGATTATGTCAGGAAAAATGATGTCTAATTGAGCACCCGCTGTCTCCACTGTGAGGGGTAGGGCAAGAACGCACTAATTGCTTGACTTCAATGTACATACCTTGTCCTTCAAAATAATTATGTAAGTTGCTTAATGTGAAATAATCTTAAGTAATAACTTCTAAGTACTGTATAGAACATTTTTCTTGAAGAGAAACTGTCAAATGCAGTTAGTTAGATAAATGCACTGTAAGAAAACAACCCCCCAAAAATAAAGATACTCTTGAATATAGCGAAAAACTACAAAATTATGTTGCAATAGAACAACAGCTCTTTGGTAAATGGACATGTCTCCACTTGAAAGAGAAAGTAATAGAAAAGACACATTTACATTTTACTCACCGAGCTGTTTCATTAAAGCAAGAGGCAGGATGATACTGGCAGAGACCATGATGACCAGGTAGTTTCCATTCAAGTACCACAGACTGGAGAAAAATATAGTTTACTTTGGTAAGCTCAATATTCCAAACAGTGGTGCTGAGACTCACTACACACCACACAGGGAGACTAAGACAAAAATAGAGTGTATGATGGCAACAAATGTGTTCATTCTGTATATCTAGTTGTACTGTTAGTGCTGATACTGAAATTTAAGAAATGTCAGAGCAGCCATATAAATCACACAAGGCCGTTGAAAATCTGCTGGTCCAAATGGTTCTTGTGCCCCATTTGGCCAGACCAACAGTAACCTGCTGGGTACACACTTGGCCTCAAGATTGTGGAAAAAAATCTGTCTGCTTACGTTGCTCTGGACAGAAGTACTAGAATAGAGTGTTGCATAACTCAGATTATTTATATGGCAGGCCACAGTAAAGGAAGACATGATGGAGCCTAAACAACATAGCACTGAAGAAGTCAGCAAATATTACAGTCTCCTTCTACTGCCCTGCTGCTTTACCATCATCGGGTACACACATATGTCCTGACTCTGAACAAACATCCTGTGAAAACCCTTCAGTAAAAATGCCTGTCGTGCAACCTAAATAGCCGAGATTACATGCATATGTTTATTCTTAGAACACGTGGGCATGTGTTAGTGTTACAGTCAATTCACACTGCTGTGTTAAATCTACACTGTAGGCCTGTCATATCTGCAAACCTTCCCAAAATCCTACACAGTAGCCTACACTGTACCCTACGCAGTACCTTACACTGTAACCTATGCTGTACCCTACGCGGTACCTTACACTGTAACCTATGCTGTACCCTACGCAGTACCTTACACTGTAACCTATGCTGTACCCTACACCGTAACCTGACGTTGCTGTTGACGCCGCCCACACAGGTGTAAATGCCGACAACGGAATCGGCCACTTGCTTTGTCTCCACGTCGATTCATGTGTCTGACTTTATGATATTGCTTTTATTGTTGATCTGGCACGGTAATCTAACCATGTGATTAAGGATGGACATTATATATTTAAATTAAAAAAATTATTTGTCTTTTGGTATTTGAACTCTAGACTTGAGTGGACATGATTTGTTGTCACTTCACCTGACTTGCTCAGAAGTGTATATGTACGCTCAGGGCAATAACAGTAAATTAAAAACATCAGTAGCTGTAGACCCAAGAGGGACCACACAAGCGTGCAGCTTATAGAGGATATTATCAAACCGTTAAAGCCCACTGTCTCTTAAATCCTGCACACAGGAAAGTCTTTGTCCACTAAAGCCCGTTTTTCACTGCTAAGCCTGTTATTCTTAACCCTGAAATAAACACAACCAGTGGGATCGGCTGTCTGCCATAGGCCTACGCGCTGAAGCATGGTGTGATCTATGAGACTAGCAGTGTTTGCGTGTGTGTGTGTGTGTGTGTGTGTGTGTGTGTGTGTGTGTGTGTGTGTGTGTGTGTGTGTGTGTGAGTGTGCGTGAGTGACTATGCGTATGTGACTGCGTGCGTGCGTGTCTGTGTGTGTGTGTGTGTGTGTGTGTGTGTGTGTGTGTGTG
>JAVDPK010002849.1:102461-117484 GCA_034780415.1 Cichlasoma orientale
GTGTGTGTGTGTGTGTGTGTGTGTGTGTGTGTGTGTGTGTGTGTGTGTGTGTGTGTGTGTGCGTGTGCGTGCATGTGCGTGCGTACATGTGGATTTGGAGTGGTCCCTTGAAAGCAGGGGAAGTTACACAAATCACAGGTCATGTCTTCTTTGGCCTTTTGGTCAGTAGGTCATATCAGATCAACTTTCATATGTGAGTCACTTGGGACAAAGCATGTCCACTCAAGTCTAGAGTTCAAATACCGAGGTCATACTGCAGTCTTTATGAGTAAATTGTGTTTTTCTGACAGTAACAGTATGTTAACATATCGCTTCCAAAGTTGCGTTAGCAGTGACAATACTTGCTTATTCTCCAATCGGTTGATATTAATAATGGATCTTGTGACTACAGGCAGATAGGTGTTTTTAACAAAAATACTTCTTGCTGCGCAGAGCCTGCCCAGAACAAAATAGCAAAGTAGCTATTGTTTTTAAATGTCTCAGCATGCTAGACTCCACTGCACCCTTTATATTTTACCTGATTAATTTCACATACCCTACGCAAAACAACACCAAACCTACTTAAAAACTACTTAAACCCAGGCAAAGAGTGAAAGCCTCTTTGCTGTCTCTCCACCGCATGTTTCCTTTCTATTTCAAGAGCCACTAGTCATAAATAAAGCCACATCCCCACTACACACCCCTCACTCCTCTTAGTTTCTGTGACGCCATGAATTTGGACAAGGATCATCGAGTGGAAATGAACAGTGTGTGCCTCAGTTGCAGAGAACTGGCCCTGAGCTGACCGATCCTTATGCTCAGCCTCAGAATTTGGCACCCCATTTTACACCACCTGCTGCTGTCATTTATGCGTGTATATATCCGTGTGTGCCTTTGTGCGGGACATAAAGAGCAGTCATAACACTTAATACATTTATTTCATTTGTAGCTAAAAGCCTTTAAGGTAGTTGGATGGTTGGTTGTTCCAAGTATCATAAACTTAAGAAATATTGAGATCAGGATTCTGGATTGCCACGCCATCTGTTGCAAGACTTCTGCTGAAGGTCATTCTTTAAATATCTGAAGTCCAGTGCTTAAAAAATTTATTAGACCACCATCAAATGTAAGGTTTATGCCACAGCTAGCCTAAATTAACAGTACTGGTAATTAGTAAAATAATTTTTTTATGTTTAACAGTTAACCCCCCAATGTGCACAAGCTCTTTAATCAAAATGATATTTTAATGATAAAATATAGTTATTGTTGCTATCCATGACTTTTCAAATGTACTGTTTTATAAAAAAAAAAAGCAGATAAAAAAACTGTAAAAACACATTATTATTTTACTTGCATTCCTGAACAGAAAAATGTGAATTCAGTTTATTTGTCTAATAAATAACAATATAATTTTTAGTTTTAAACAAGTCTTGACTGATTTCTAAAATATTTGTATTTTATTGTTTTTAATGACAGGTGGCCTAATAAATTTGTTATGCACTGTTACCTACAACTTTTAGACAATTATGTAACTATGAATTTATGCATCACCTATTCATCCATTTTCTTCCACTTATCCAGTATAGGGTCGAGGGGGAGCTGGAGCGTATTCAGGCTGTCATAGGGTGAGAAGCAGGGTACACCCTGGGAAGGACGCCAATATGTCACAGGGTATAATTATGAGTCCCAATCCAAAATTAATCCAAACTGAAGGACAGTCAGGGTTGGTTTTTTTTGTGTGTGTGTGTGTGTGTGTTTTTGTTTTTTGAAAGATATTGTAGCTGTACCTACTGCTACAACCTCAACCTGCATGTTTTAAAGAGGGCCATCCAGCTGTCATGCTATAGCAATAAAAATTGAGAAAATTCCACTAAAGTACACAACCGTAAGACAAAAGAAATTTAGAACAAGCCCCATGCTTAGATGGATATCTTGTGTCCGGCTCATTAAACTTGGAAGGCCTACACCTTATTATGTAAATTGCCCTGACATGTGTAATGTTGGTATTTGGCACTATATAAATAAAACTGAATTGAACTAAGTAAATAATTCCGCTGAGTATTGTGTGTTATTGAATGTCTGTCCTTGGAGATGAATGTGTACAGGCTGCAGCACATAAGCAGTGTAGCTGCAATCCATTTCGAGCACAAGGGTTGTTTTTAGACTTAAACAGACAGCTGGAATCCACTTCAGTCCTCCGTGGCCTTAAGCAGGCTGTCTGTGTCTATGGCATGACTCTGACGTGGACAGTGCTTGCCTCTACAAGTTGACAGTAGCAAGGACTGATGCTGTGTGCATTAGTATTAAATAAATACCCAATCATGTCCCCGCTGTTGCTCAGCCAATTCCAGGCTTCCATTCTGATCACACCCCCACAACGATTGAATCAGTAAAAGCTGCAAACTGAAATATTTGCTGCCCACATTGTTGGCCAGGCCCCATGACCCTGCACACAGTGTCTCAGCTCTGGGTCAACAACAGGCAAGACTCATGTGCTTGTACTGCCACTAGCCCAGTGGTGTTAATACAGAAAAGAACATTAATGACAATACTCACTCTGAGTTAGGCTCAGCCTTCAGGAAAGCTTGGATAACCAATGGTAACTCAGACTTAACAATGTAAAGGTAGCTGGACATAGCTGTAACAAGACAAGACAGAGGAAATATAACATAAGGTGACGCAAACCACAGTGCAAATACACGCACTAACCAAACAGAGATCAGAAAAGCCATGTCACAAGAACGCTTATCACATCATGTTTACATAGGTGACGCAGCACTAGCCACTACTGAGGACACTGCAGTCACGTCCTTTGTACTTTTGGGAAGTTAGATCGTTTACTAGCCCACTACTTTCAGTAATTACTGTCGTCATGTCTGTTTGAAAAAGTATTAAGATTATAATGCCTCATGAAAAAACTTCCTAGAGCTGAGACAATAGACACAGTAATTTATCAAGCAAAAATATGCATTTGTTTAAGGATTTGGTCACTTTCCCAGTGGCAATGCTGCTGTGTGCCGGGTATGCAGTGTAAATATAGCCATTATACCTATGACAAAGACCTGTGACTGGTCATTGTTTAGGTTGGAAGAAGGAAGTAGAATTGTGTGACCATTCAGAATGAAGTACGGACTGCATTCACACCTGATGAGACCTGACCACATTCACAAGTGGTATAGCTGATTACACTGACATCTTTATGCATTTACAGCATTTCCCTTTTTTAGATAGAGAGCTTCTGTTAATACTGCTAATTGGCAGCAGCAAACCACTTTCAATATCAGTATGGGATTATCTCAATTTCTGGACTTAGTACTTAAGAAGCTTTTTAAGACAAATCATCACACTAACATATATAATAAAGCAACTAAACCCCTACAATAAATAAGTACAAAAAAACCCTGAAAAATGTGTTGAAGACCATTTTTAAGACAAGTTTGAAGAAACAATTTAAAAAATTTCAGTGACTGTGCTACTCTAAGATCATTAGATGTGGACTTTCAGAGGTCACCTTTATCAGTATTAAGTCTGGTTTTAGGAAAAACCAGACTCAAGAGTGATGACATGAGACTGCTGATGAGCTGAGATTGTGTTTTGCCTCATAGGGCTGCAGCAATTTCACTTTGTGAGATGTATTTTTAGGCCATAAATTGCTTTAAATGCAATCAGTAAAGTCTTACAATCAATTCTAATTTGTCAGTCAAATTTAAAACTAATTGCTAACCATTGAAGCAAGGAAAGCACAGCTGATCTCTTATCTTTTTGAGTTTGTTACTAGTTTAATACCTCCATTTTCAAGTAATTGCAGAGAGGAAATGCACTAAATTACACTGCCAAAGATGTGTTGGTCGAACTGAATTTTATGAGACTCACAGTGCTTAACAAATGTATTAGTCCACCTGTCATAAGAAAACACAAATATTTTAGAAATATGTCAAAAATGTAAAACTTTGAAATAAAAATGATATTGTTATTTATTAGGCAAATAATTAATTTCTGTTTTTATACCCAAATTTGAGACAGCCCACTGGACTTCTCTGTGAATTCAGAAATTAATCAACATTCAACCACTAAAACTTGTTTTTCTGTTTGGGGAAATAACTGTAATTTGGCATCTTAATCAGAAAATAATGATGTGCTTTACTGGGTTTTTTTTACATTTTTTTTTGTCTGTAAAACAGTACATTTGAAAATTCATGGATAACAACGATTATATTTTAGCATTAAAAATGTCATTTTGATTAAAGAGCTTGCATATACTGGTGGATTAGCCATTACAGAAATATTAAAAAAAAATTATTTTAGTAATTATCAACACTGTTAATTTAGGGCAGCTGTGGCAAAAACTTTACACGAACATTGAGTGGAAGCCTAATAAATTTGTTAAGCACTGTATACTATTTAATTTAATTGAAGGAAATTTGAGGACATATTTTAACTGGACATAGATCAGGAGTCATCTGTATAGTATGATAATTAATATTTGTGATAACTAATGCAGTAATGGAACCATATAACTAGAGAACAATGACGGAGCCTTGTGGAACACCACAGGAACTTACTGATTGCTGAATATGTTCAGTTTAAAAATTACACTCTAAACCAGTCTGATGCACTATATCCCAGGCAAACCAGTTTTTCAAGACGATCTAACAACAATCTGACAAGTGGTTACTATTCACTTTAATTGTGGCTGTTTCTGTGTTGGGAAGTGGTTGAAATCCTTGTTGGAATTTATAAAATATGTTTTTCATATTGATGATTGATTACGTGGTCAAAGGAAATTCATTTTTTTCCAAAAATAGTGATTTTAGTAGGTCTAAAATCAACAAGGTCAACTTTGGGACTTACAGCTTATGGAAGAAGGCATGACCTGGCTTATCTCAATAAATCTTTGGTCAGCAACACATAGACAGGAGGAAATCTTTTTAATGCCAACACCACAAACCACACAGCTATTTACAAAGAGGCCTCTTATTTGTCACTCGTAATACTCTATGATATCCCATAAGACCAAAAGCTAAAGTAATATTTATGGTTTTGGTAAATACAGTTATATGCCTGGGTAAGAAAGGTAAGCTGTGTAAAGATATATTTATTCCACTTTATTGCTACAAGAAGGTTGAAGAACACATGTGCGAACATGTTACTCACAAAGTCACATTGTCTCCTCACCTCCAATATTTTGTAGGGTGATCGCTATACCAGCAGCCATTTTTCCAGGATTGCCAAAGGCCCTGTACCCCAGCTGTTCATAAGCCCGAATTCCTGTAAGCAGATTACAAACAATCAGATGTCTGTCCAAGGAACACAACAACACACTTTCAAAAGGGATGAAAAATGAAAATGATTGCACAACTCAGATAGAGAGCAAACTGTCATTTTTTTTTTACCGTTTTAATATTTATCTAAACAGTTTAAACTTGTCCAAACTCCAAATTATAGAATAAGAAATTAAATCAAAATTTCTTTCATTTAATCAGTCAGAGGTATTAAATAAGTTAAGCCAACTGGAAACCAAATCATTCAATTCAAAACTGGCATTTTATAAAACAATTAAATTATGAGTACCTAATTTCCTCATATAGTTTGTGTTTATTCACTTAATATTTAACTTAATATAATCCAAGTCAAGCATGTTTGCTCAGTTTTATAAATGGTCTTTGATCTTTTCAACTTTATCAGCTGCCTTTTTTAAAACTTATAACCAGCAGTAGCAAAGCTGATGTAATTTCAGTACAACATATATTTTTGGCAGCATAACTTTATTGCACCATTTCTTTACAAATGGTTAAGACATGACATAAGCCTTACCCACAATGCCTGAGGATTTGAGCAGCAGATGAATAGAATAAGATGACAGAGCTGCTACTGCAGTCAGAAGAAACCTGTGATACAAAAAAGACGTGTCACAACAAAAGTCTGAATGTTACACAACTGTATATGTCAACATTATGCTGCATTATATGTAGCACATTCTTTATTTCCTCTAAGAGTACTACCCTGATATTTGGGGGGTTTGGCATTACATATTTTTGTTTTGATATTAAATAATGTATTAATAATTGAAAATCTTTCTATTATGTATGAGAAGTTGAATTGCAGTAGTGCTTAAGTGGCTAAGCCTGACATTTCTAAAGCTGGCATTTCTTACCATTTTGAAGGCAAATATAATTGAAACAAACGAGCAGTTGCAACAAATAACGATGGAACAGGAAGTCTTACAAATAACTTCAAATGAAGTGCAGTGATACGGGTCAATCGTCCTACACATAGATAAAAAATGCTGTTTCCCATAACACTGAGTCAGTCAGCACTGAGCTTTCAGTTCAGTCTGTAAAAATGGGTGGGGTCATAAAATATGGCTTGTCAATCTTAAGCTATTTGATAGATTATGGATTGCAAGTATATCATTATTTATGCATTCTGTTTTTATATATACAGTACCATGAGTGAGTAAGAGATTGATTCACTGATTCACACCACTAGGATCCACAGCAATATATATATACCAGAGGCCCGGGAGGTTGAGGGTTGTGTGCAGTATAGCTGTTCCTTGGAGTGCGCTCTTCTTCACAGAGATCTCAGATTTCGTTCCTGGAACCTGCTGAAGCTACTCGCCCAATTTGGGGCGCATTTGCCTGTGGGATTCCAAGGTACTTATAGCTGTCTACAATGTTTGCAATACTGCCTTCTGATAGTGCAAGCCTCTCAGTTCTGACTGCCTTCCCTCTCTTTGTTACCATCTGACTGCACTTCTTCAGTCCACGTGACATTCCCATGTCATTGCTGTGGATCCTAATGGTGTGGCTAAGTGAATCAATGTCTTGCTCACTCCTTGCATACAGCTTGATGCCATCCATGTAGAGGAGGTGGCTGATGTTTACTGCATTCTGTAGCTGTTGTATGTAACCAGTCTTGTTAATGATCTGCCTGAAGGGGTTCAGGCCTATCCAGAACAGCAGTGTGGACAGAGCATCTCCTTTGTAAATCCCACACTTGATGGTGACTTTTGCAATTGGCTTGAAGTTGGCCTCTAGTGTTGTTCTCCACATCCCCACTGAAGTCCTGATTAAGGCTCTTAGGTCCTGTTGATCTTCTACAGTTCTAAGCATTGCAGGATCCATACGTGAGGCATTGAGTCACAGGCTTTCTTGCAGTCAGTCCAGACGGTGCACAGGTTGGTCAGTCTGGTATTACAGTCTTGAGTGACTGCTCTATCTACCAGTAGCTGCTCTTTTGCTCCTCTGATGTAAATGTACAGTGTTTTTATTTTTTATGTATAAGTCATAACTTCATGTTTTGTGCTAATCATACACTATACAGCTGATGCAAGTGCTTACAGGAATTTCATAAGAGACATTCTATATCTTCTTTCAGTATAAGAGCTACTCTGCTACTATTAAACTGACTTTCTGCTTTCATAGTTGTTCCTAACACTGAGGCCATTTTCTGTTCCAGACCCTCTACTTTGCAGTTACTTAAACATAAACTACATGAGCAAGAGAAGCTGGCTCATGGTCTGACAGCAGTTGTCTGTATGGCCCAAACGTGTTGCCTCACACAGGGTCTGGAGGTTCAGTTATTCTGAGCTGTGGCCTTTCTCTGGCCTATGTGGGAATGAGGATGAGGGCCTGAGAGGGGTGTATGAATAGAAGTGACTATACCACGGCATATAATATGTTACAAGATGTTACGACACATGACAAATTAGTACTATTTATAAATGCATCACAAAAACAGACTCCTTTGCTTCTTTAACTGAAACAACTTAGTTTACCCTCCTTTCAGTTTAATTACTGCATATCAGTAGAATGGCAAAGCTTGAGGTCAGAAAATTCTTCACATGTAATGGAAAAGTTTGCTTTTCCAGTTAGCTTAGCTTAGCCAAGTATAAAAACGGTGAGCAGAAGGAACAAACGCCTCATACCAAAATCTCTGTGATTCCCTTATTAAAATGTTACGGTTTTGTATCAGTGTGAGAATATATTTGCTAGGTGAAGAGACTTCCTGAAGTCTTCACTGCTTTCTTGGTAACACTGCTATGATGACATAGCTCCAGGAATTAGTCCCAATTCTAGCTAATATTCTAGCTCCATGGTGCAGTGGTCAACACAACATGCAAAATATCCCTGGTTTGAGATTAAGAGAAGACACAGACCTAGAGAACACAAACTAGTGGAGTCCTAGCGGGAGTATAAATGGGAGGGCTTTTGCCAGGAAGGGTATCCAGTGTAAAATCTATGCTAAATCAAATATGCAGCCAAATGTACCTCCTCCAGAGCTTTCTATATTCTGGGAGATATTATTTCCTTCTGACAAAGCCACAATAGACTGTTCCTATACAATCTAAGCTATCTTAAGAGGCTAGAAATGAAGGCCATATCGATCTAAGGTGTACTAATATTACCCCCTCCCAGAAACTATTTTAAAAAATGTTCAGATAACTTTTTCACTCTGTGTTGCTGTAAAATTGTCATATAACTTGGCTTTTTTCCCCTGTAGTTTACTCACCAAAAAAGAAGTATCCCAGTGTTGGCCATGGCATAAGCCAATCCCAGGATTCCACTGCCCATAATAGCATTGCCCAGGTTGAAGACAGACATGCCAAAAGAAGTCTTTCCTTCAAACTGTGGATACAGTTGAAATAAGTAAACAAGAGGATATCTTAAATACCAATTTAACATAAAACCTTTTGTTACCCCCTGTTATATGACTACAAATGTAGAGTTTCTCACTTACATCTGTGAAACGTATGGGTTTCTTTCCACCTGCATTAGGTAAAAATTCCTCATTCTCCAGTCCATCATCAGGGTCTTCATATCTAGGGGACAAATTTACGGCTGTTTATTGATGGTATTTCTATCCACCCCTGAGAAAGTGTGCAAATATCTGCTGCAGACTCTAGTAAATCATGTGCTTAGTTCATTTGAAGATGGTGTAATAAGCAAACGAGTAGCTGAAAACCCTTGACATAAATCTCTGCAAACATACCTGACTGTTTGAGTGCCATTTCTGTATAAGGATCCACCAGTTGAGGCGAGCACAAAAACAAGGTAAACATGCATTTAAAAAAGCAAATATTATGCATTAAGTTATACTGTATTTGTTAATTATCAAAGGTAAACATAATTCCAAAGATCTGTTTTCAGCTTTTCAGGGACATTTGAATTTAACACAAGATTACTTCATTGGATTTTACAAAGATGTGGCTTTCACAAAAGTACAACTCCAGAAAGACAAAAGGGAAAGTGTAAAAAAAATACTTGCTACAAGCTGTGTTAAACAAAGACAGCCATTCATAAGGAAAGAATACTCACTGATCCTCATCTAGCATTGTTTTCAATGGCACACCCACATCATCTCCGAGGTCATGACTTTTCCCGTTGGATAATATGTTCATCTCTGATTGAGAATGCTCCATAATTCAAGTTCTGTTTGGTCTGTATATGCTCAATTATAGCAATTCTTCTGACTGACTTGAATGCCTATAGCAGAGAGGGGAAGCACAAGTCAGATAATATAGTCAGACAAGAGGGTTTATTTGTTCTAGATACACTATTTCATTAAAGCAATGGACACCTAGCATGTTTAATAGCCCACAAAGCCAGCCTGATATAGGCAACTATGCAATATTTTAACTCTTCTGAAACACAATTTTTCTGTAAAAGTTTAAAGAGTTTTGACTTGTTCAAGTGAAAAAATATCTCTATGTGCATCTTTGCAAATTTTTTTTGAGATGGTGGACCCGAGTTGAAAAGGCTTATATTTAATCCTTCTTTTCATACAGGGCCTAGAAATATGCTGTGGAGTTGCTTTTGTGTGTGCCAGGTCACCGAAAACAATTTTTTTTTTATCAACCCACAAACAAATGGTTCGTTTTTGAGTTTTTAAGTCTTGAAAAAGCATAGTACTGCTTTAGGTGTAGGTGCTGTGAATTACAGCAGTGTTTCACCAGTTTAAAATAAGTATATAATCATGTTTTCTCTTGTGATGCAGTTGTATTGCTTGTTCAAGTTATTATTTTTCTGCTAATTGTCTTATTTATGAATTTAAAAGTGTAGTTTTTTCATTGTATTAGCATAGAGTCTAGCGGTTTTGTGGCAGACTTCCAAAAATTTAGCTATCACCAGATTTTGTGAATTCTTCTATCCAGCATATTTCTGTACTGTAAACATGCAACAATGACACGGAGTTGACACACCTGACAGCAAGACCTGACCTCACTCACGCGTTCTTTTTCCAAAACCTCTGCAGTATATAAACTGGCATAAATGTGCTGGATTTAATCAAAGGTTAGGATGAAATACGATGATGCATGTGCTTCTGCTTTTCAGAACTTCAGAATGGAGCAAAGCAAACAAGCCGGGATCACATAGCCAAAGGTCACAGTCTGTTTGAGTATCTTTTTTATACTCTTATTTACTCCTGTCTTTTATATTGCAAATCCACAGATTTTCAGTGCTACCGCTGACATCCCACACAATGACACTGTGGCCTTTATGATGAATATAAACATAAGTATGATTAAACAAGATGCCAAATCACTCACAACAACATGCCCGTAATTACAGAGAAAGCGGTTTCCAAAACAGTTATTACATGGATACTATAATTATACACTTTAACAGCAATGTCTGTGGGTGAGTGTGGGGGATGCTGTATTCACAGTTACAGCCAGAAGAGAAAGTCTGAATATTTGTCATTTATCGCTGGCAAGCCGTTAATTAACAGATCTTAAAAAGTTGTCATGGCCTTAGTGGCAGAAATAAATATTCTTTCTCTATTTCAGCGAGGACTCAGACAGACAATGGTGTGTTATTCGTAGTTTCCGCTGTGACCAGGGTACAGCAGCTCAGTTGTGTTGACAGTGTCCTCTCTGCCAGAA
Organism: Cichlasoma orientale; assembly: GCA_034780415.1. Lineage (NCBI taxonomy): Eukaryota > Metazoa > Chordata > Actinopteri > Cichliformes > Cichlidae > Cichlasoma > Cichlasoma orientale. The sequence continues at coordinate 113,326 of JAVDPK010002849.1, forward strand.
GATCACTGCTGTGACTATTCATAGTGTACAATTAAGTAGTGTCATTGATACAATGCCACTGCAGCTAGAAAAGAAACTTGAGAGGACTAAAACAAAGCAATACTGCATGCTACTTGACATTATAATCAGGTACTGGGTCCTTTAAATTTATGAATAACTTTCACCAAAACAAAAATATGATTATCTAAATTTGGATCTTATATAAACTTAAATAAAACACTTAGCGTCATTGATAGCTTCCACCATTTTATCCGGTGAGTCACAGTATTTGCTCAATGATACCACGTCTCTTAACGTAGCTTCAGACAAAAAAGGCCGCTGATGTCAACACTTCCTGTTACAACATTGCCCTTTGACAGTGAGAGTTTCCAGTTAGGTAAATTCAGAGGAGAAAATGTCACACGAGTGCCATTTTCAAAGTGAAATACACTGTCTGATAGAATTTATGATTATTGGTTGACAGGGAGATTGAGAGCATCACATGAAAAAAACAATTCAAATTTTAAAATGTAAATGTGCACGCCTCTTAAAAATGTTGAGCCTTTTGCCCCAAGTTAAAATATAGCTGTTGTGTTTGCTCATGAACAACCATGAAGCACCAGATCACTGAGGGGCTCGTTATTGAGTCTCATGACTTTGCCACATTTACACCTAAATACAGCAGCCACTGTTCTTTTGTGGTGCTGTAAATATTGATAACCTGATCATTCTTATATATTTCAGAGACTGAATGTCTGAAATGTGTCCGCATGCACCTCAGAAAGTATAGAGCTGTGCCCCTGTATACACACATGCACGTATGCACACATATTTATACACACATATATATACATACATACAGTTATAGATCTGAGCTTTGTCTGTCTGAAAGTATGGGAAAAACTGCCAGAGGGAATTAAAAGTCTGATGAAATGTAAAAACACGGCTGCAGTTACAGCAGAAATCAGGGGGTATAAATTGAGACAAAATAACCACTAAGCAGAGCCGTAATGGCAGTTCTACTAACATGATACCACACACAGCAAACCTGTAAAGAAAAGAAAGGGCGAGCACTTCAGACTTGGCACGAGGGGTACCAGTGTAAATCAGTGTTTCTGCAAAAGGTTAGACAATGTGAAGGACAATGCATAATGTCAACCCTAGTGGATTGCATCCAAACAAACCTGCTTGCTCTTCAGCATAAAAGTGCTAGATTAAACTTTGCCAAATAACATCAAGAAATATTTTATCAGTGGGGGCACACTGTTAAGTCTGATGAGACCAAGATAAATATATTTGGCATCAGCATGTTTAATGTTTGCCAGGAATGCCACACTGAGTCTTGATACTGTACTTGAGCACAGAGCTGGGGAGGGTGGGAACATGACATTTATAATTTATAGATGGCACCGTAAATCCCAGGTGATTTACCAAACTATTGACTGAAAAGATGAGCCCCCAAAGAACACATATGGGACATTTAAAAAGGAAATTTTGAACCATCAGCCAAAAATGTCTTTAGAAATTTGTGCAATCTGTAATTTTAGCATTTAAATATGTAATGCTGTTTGTTGCTTTAGATTTCTAATAAGAGTACTGTCACTTTAAAAACAGTAAATATAAAGTGAGTTTAGTTTTACATCAACATGCATACACTGCTGTTCAGCTCGGAAACGGTGCAGCTTTTAAGAGGGGATAGAATTTTTTACATTTAAGTGACATTTGATAGGAATGTACTTGTATGTTTCATTGGGACTATGAAGTCAGAAAAAAATACATATATGTATTAAGCGAATATTTTACTGAGCTCAAATTGAGCCGTTCTGACCAGGATATTCCTAATTGTACCGCATATCATGATCATTTTCAAGAGACAGTAAATTATTAGAAAATTAGATCCCCAATATGCTTTTCTAACATCCAGGGATGAGAAATTAATTCATATTAAAATACTTCACTGAAAAAAATTAACTTGTTTAAAGCTTGATGTCAAAATGGTTTTGGCTTTTTTAGCTAATTTCAATAATTATAACAACAGTACAGAGGTTGTGTGCAATTTTTTTTTTACCCATTTAAATTGTGTTAGAGCATGGCCACTCTGAATGCCAGCTGGATGTGGAAACTGGGCTCTAGCTATGTGCTAGACTTCATCTCAGCTAATCTGAGTCGGTGAAGTGGATCCCATTGACTGTGTTTGTGGTGCTGGTACATTTGGAGCATTTCTAATGGATGTAAATGCCTAGAAGTATGCTTGTTGTGCACATAATTGCAGTAACGGACCATCCAGAGGTGCATAGAGCATGATGATGTACCTCGCTAACCAAACTTGACAGCATTAGTTCAAACCTTAGCACTCTCGTTCAAATATGCCACTTCTGGCTCCAAAAAGCCATGACAGTGATGGTCAAAATGCTAAACTTAAGGCTTCAAAACAAACCAGTGGTGGTAGTCATAGTGATTACATCCAACTTTTGGAGTCTATGGTTTGCAACTGTTCTTGAGGTAAATCTACAGCACTAGCAAGAATGACTCAGTGGAAATAAAGCAGAAATATCTGATATGTACACCGTGTCTGAGATGAGCTAGAACTTGGGACTAATCCAGCCATGTAATTTTATCATAGGTATGTGTGTCTATAAGCATGCCCTTCAAAATTATCCAAGACAGCTTGTTAAACACTTAACTGGTGCAATATATAAAGTGATAGTTATGGTTGGATGTTAAGATCTAAATATTATTCTTTTAGATAAACAGCTACAATTGGTATATTTGCTAAATGTGTGGCAAAAAAAAGCCTATAGGTTTAAATCCAGTAGTTGCAACATTAATAGATGGAGTGCGCATATTATCTATAGTTTCTGTATTTGGTACTTTTTGGTTTTGGTTTATCTGTTTTTTGCACTGGTGCTGGTGTGACGCCATATAATTACTGGTCACAGAGGTGTAACCACTGACATTACCAAGACGTGCACATACACTATATTGCCAAAAGTATTCACTCGTCTGTCTTCACACGAATATGAACTTGAGTGACAGTTGCTTTAATATGATGTCAGCCCACCCTTTGTAGCTATAACAGCTTCAACTCTTCTGGGCAGGCTTTCCGCAAAGTTTAGGAGTTTTTTTATGGGAATTTTTGACCATTCTTCCAGAAGCACATTTGCGAGTTCAGACACTGATGTTGGATGAGGAGGAATGGCTCACAGTGCCCAAACTGTTCCCACAAAGTTGGGAGCATAAAATTGTCCAAAATGTCTGAGAATGCTCAAGCATTAAGAGTTCCTTTCACTGGAACTAAGAGGCCGAGCCCAACTACTGAAGAATAACCCCACACCATAACCACCCCCCGCCCAATCAAACTTTACACTCCGCTTGGCACAGTGCAGTCAAACAAGTACCGATCTGGTTCAGTTTACCTGTCTGCTTTTTGTAGCTTTTGCTCAAAATGTTAGACACATGCATGTAAATTTTACTATAAATGTGGCTTTGTCCAACTTTTGAAGCTGATCTAGATCCAGAGAGCTCTTTATCATTGTGAGACAGGCCAAAATCATCCATTTTGCATCCTGTCTTCACAAATACATATCAAATTAAAATGAAAGAAAATTGTTCTCAAGGAAATATCACAAAATAATCCAGCTCTACATGTCTTTCTATATCCAGAGACTGAGTTCAAGCATGTTGTGAAGAAACTTTTAAATTTATAGTGGAGGTAATGCAGTCTAGGAATGCTCTTCTTTATACAGAGAAGAATGCTTTACAAGGATGCCCTGATGACAATAATTATTTAAAAAAAAATAGAAATACGCATGTAAAAGTTTCTGAAAATTGCAGAGCATAATAATAAAAGCCACAGCTGCTATTTCATTAACATGATAAGGCCTTGAGACATATCTTAGTATAAAGGTCATCAACAATAAAAAAGACATTTAACATACCAAGGCAGCTCGCAAAAGAGAACTTTTATAAATATAGAAAATAATTGCTAGTGATTTCCATTTTATTTTTTCTACGGAACACAAGGACACATGAGCCAAATGATTTCTATAGAAAATGCCAGTTTTGCTTTTAATGAATTTGTTCAATAACATAATTGTAAAATAGGGGTTCTATTGGGCTGGTTGGAAGGGTCGAATCACTGTGGTGAGTCTGGTTAGAACTCCAAAGAAAGAGCTGAGTC
>JAVDPK010002850.1:19942-41911 GCA_034780415.1 Cichlasoma orientale
CGTTGACTAATCGACTAATCGATAAAAAAAATGACAGATTATTCGACAACCAAAATAATCATTAGTTGCAGCCCTAAACTTGACCCAACTAAACAGTGAAAACAGACAACCTGGGGGCAGGACACAGAGACAAAACAGACACGGGAGCACAGAGACAGACTTGTCATGGAGAACATCGGGAAACCAGACTAACCGAGGATATAAATAAAGAAGCCAACCAGGGATTGCAAAAAAAGGTGAAAAACTCTAAACTACAAAAACACAATAAACTGAGAACCAACCAGAGCATTTAACTGAGTTAGAAAGCCCAAAACAGAAGATGCTGGGTCACAGACCCAGGACCATGACAAGTGCGTTATCTGCTGCAACAACACTGTAACGTTAACACGAAACATTTCCAAAATTTCACAAGCATACACTTTATTTGGGAAGGCCGCCCACGTACATCAACGCCCATCCAAATATATACGAGAAATCATTTTAGCGTTTTTTTGTTTTCCATCAGTCCAAGAAAACGATACACTCCACAATCAGTGCGCTAGTGGACAATCCCCTCACTCTTATCTTAATCCTGTTTATAATTCAGCTGCTTCTCCACTGAGTCTCATTCCACAGACAGACTACTCTTTTGTACTACACCTGGAGATGATACTTCTTCTCTTGCTCTGAAGATATGCTGCAAGCTGGAGAGCCACTCTTGCCAGAAGCTGCAGGATTTGGATACCTGCTTCATGTGATGCCGCACCAAGCTCACCAAGGCTGCAGAGTAGGACAAAAAACTGCCAGCTGCAGTCCAAGAGTGTGGAATTACAGTCTGCCTGAGTGATGAGAGGAAGCTCATTATATTCCTCAATTATATTTGTCACAAAGCACTTGGCGATTAGGACACAAACACTGCTACTGCCATGAATAGAATCCAAATCTGTGCGAAACACTGTCGTGGACTAGCTATAGGCTGAGTCACTATTACCATGTGATTCAATAATAGTAGAAAAAACAAATCCAAATAAAATGCTAGCAGAGTATGACTTTCAGATACTGCTGACACCCTGCAAAGAACCACTGTGGAGTGATAATGTGGTTATTGTCACAGCTTCGGTACAAACATGTTGCTTCTTGCCTCCAGCTCATCAAAACCCATGCGCTTTCCTCACACAGCAAGCCACCTCAATTACAGCAGCGTCACCTCCAGCTCCGTCAGCCCTTCATCCTTCCAGTCTGGGTGTAATTCATCAGGGCTGTGTGGCCTCCATTAGCACTCCTCCGCGGGGACGGGACAGCCTCTAAAGCACAGCATTCAGGGAGCACACAGAGGCCCCGCACTTTACCCTAACAGCTTCATCAACCCTGCATCCCCAGAGCTTCACACACACACATACACGATCTCTGGAGGGCCCAATTAGCGGCCATCACCTGTAATTCAATAACAACGCTCCCTTTCTTTCAGCCACTCCAGCTCTCTCTTTCTCTCGACCGTGAATTTGCTTGCATAATTTAAAAAGAACGGTGCTTAATGTTCTCCTACATCAACAAACTAATCTAAATCTACAATGGCAGTTTAATAGATTTGAATGTGTGCAAGCAAGGTGTGTTCCACCTTCTCTACTTTCCTCCTTCTGGTGTTCACTTTCCCAAGCATCATACATCATCCCGCTGGCTCCGTGGACAGCAAATCAAGCCCACAGGATACAGAAGAGATGAGAGACAGAGAGAGAGAGAGTTCACGATCCACGTCTCTAATCAAATCCTCTGTTCTGTCTCAACATATTCAGCATCCATCCCTTCCATGTGGCAGCTGAAGGAAGGAAGGGAACCTTTTAACGCCACGATAAAGACTAACCTATCCACAATAGCTACTGTCAGCAGAACCAAAAAAGAAGCTTCTTTTGTCCCAACAACAGTTCAAAACCAAAAGCTTTTCAGTTTAAATTAGATTTTAAAAAAGAGACATTGTCACCCACGATCTGAGAGGTTTAAACTGTCAAATGTCTGGCATCAGTCATCAGTATATTTTAGTTTCTAATTAACCTTCTGCTGACTGAGCAGATGCATAACTGACTAATTCTTTTATATTAAATTCATTTTAAATTGAAACAAAAAGCACCCTGGAATCACCCCTTACTGTGAGGGGGAATTACATGTGTATTTCTAAGTTTTGAAAAGATAGTCAACACCAGGGAGTTTTGTGATTAGTTGGCGAGATGATAAAATGTTGCCACGCAGAATTACATTGATTTTACTTTCACTTGGCATCCAGGTATACTAACGACTGCAGAATAAAATAGACAAAATACGGCTCCTACAGTGTTCACTTTAATTTTTAAATTCAAAGATTTAAAAAAAAAACCTCAAATAAAAACCAAGTGGCATTGTGAAAGGTGAGAATAAATTGCTCAGCTGTGCCTCCAATCTCGTCGCCAATCTTTCTTCCAGTCCCACCTGCCCTGCCGTACCTTCAGAAGTCTCAGGAGTGTCGTTAATGAGTCAGGCCCCTCCTAACCCACCTGTCCACTGCCCTTGATTTATGTCTCCTGAGACCAGTGGCGCTGCCGGGAGGTCGCCTTCCTACTCCCACAGTTGTTTATTTTTATATGCTTTATTCAGTCAAAAGTCAGTTAAAATACAGGATTTTTTGGTTTGGGTGGAAGTTTTTGTTTATTGTAAAGATTGAAAAAGATAAATACAATAAATCACAATAAATTTAAAAAATTAGAATCAACAACTTGCTGTGTTCTTTAAAGTTACCTATTATGTTCATTTGAAAACTTGAAATTTGAAAACTTCTGTAAAAAGGCAGGTAAACCTTAAAAAAAGACTTTGCTATGGTACACACCTGAAGAAACATCACATTATTATATGCTGTAAATAAATAAAATGGTTATTGAGGAGGATAAAGCAGCACTCTGGTTTAAGAAAGCACAGATCAGAGACATCTAGCCAAGTCAGAATTTCTAGTGACTCTCAAATTATTTCCAATCACAATCACTTTAAACATGAGTCATCAATATAAATTATCTGTTTCCCTAATAGGAGCTCTTAAGATTGAAAGCATATTTAATAAGAGGAATATAGTTACTACACTTATTTTCATTACTGATTACTCTTTTTTACTTTTTTGTTTCAGGGCTACAAATGTCAGAAGCTAGTGAAAATGACCACCTAATATATTTTTTTTTTTTAAATAAATCTAAATATATCTCTGGGCTGCTAGGAATACATAGTCTGAACAATGGCCAGATCACCTATAGACAAAGTTGAAAACTTTAAAATAGTTTATTTTTCAGAACATGGATTTCTCCATTCCCGGAGAGGAGATAAAAAACATAAATCTGTTGTTAGAAAAACTCTTATTTTAAACACAAATGCCAGAATAAGCCCAAAGCTTCACTGGTCCATCTCTAATGTTCTAATGGTCCTCTCTGTTTTTCTGTCAGCTGACCAACTCATTATTCAAACAGTCACCACAGCTCACTTTGCTGCTACGACTCTGGCAGACTGTCAGAACAGGAGAAAAACTCTTCAGTTCTGTATCGTGCTAAACGTGGAGGTCAGAATTCAACTTGGGCTTTATTTTTTTTTTTTCAATGATGGCACATTACTGCATTTTATTAATTTCATCTTTCCACTTTTGCAGTACTCTCAGCTCTGCACGTACTTTTGCACCAGCCTCCCCGCACCTGTCGCTTTTTGGTTTACCTCTGAGATGTGTCCCAATTTTAAATAGCAGTAAATCAAAGTGAGTATAGCCTATCACAGGCAGGTGGCACTCCACTTCAGTGACCAGCACACACAGAATTACAAATCATCTTAGTCTCTACTGTACGGCACCCTCGGCTACGGATCGGCGTTTTGCCTGGAGGCTGCGTTCGCTGATTTCCTCTGTTCTGCAACTCCGGCAGCAAGAGAAGAAAAGAGAATGGAGGATGGCAGGGTATGCAAATTGTGCCACCACCAAAGGAGAAGGAGAGGAGTTTCCCACCGGCTGAGTGCAAAACGAGTGCTCCCCCTCTCCCACTCACACAGGACTTTGAATGGGACTCTTTCTTTTGAACACACTTGCCTGCACACACACACACACACACACACACACACAACCCACATAATCACAAAATCTCACAAAAGAGTTAATACATGTGTTTGTGCACAAACATTTAACCGCGTTAATGCATTCATATATATATGAGCACGTATGTGTTATTTTAAGGTGGTGGTCAGCAGCAGAAGCACAAGAAGAAAGACGGGCCCCTTTACCGCAAGGTGTCTCTCACAGATCGGCCTCTCTCCCACAGTACAGATTAAAAGTTTTAGCTGCTAGGGGAACCTCTTGAATACATGAATATTCAGGTGGCTGAAAGGGAACGAAAAAAGGCAACAGCAAAGCGTGTTAATTGTGAAAATGGGTTAGACCACCTGTAAGAAGTTTGGCAGTTCCTCTGAGATTTTATGCACTGGTGGCGCTGGAGGTAATTTTCAGTTCTGGTTCCACATTTGTTTACCGCGTAGGTGGCAGTGAGCAAACTTTGTCTCCCTAACATCGATTTTTAACGGCAATGTAAAGTCAGAAGGATTTGGCCTAACTATAATCTTATTTTAATATGACGTGGCAGGAAATGAATCCTTTACACAAGCTTCCTAAGCCCTTTAGTCTTGGCTTAACAACACTTTTCTGGTGCCTCTTGAAACATTTTATTTTAAATCATCCAGAAAGAATCATGACTACAATCTTGTTCTTTCAAATGTCTCATTATAAAAGCCTTCTAAACACATTATCAATAGCACTGTTTCTGGAGAGGATTTTGAGATAAAACAACTTCTGCAGCTTGGACACAGAATAACTAGAAGGACTATAGGACCTTCTAAAGTAGCTTTTACCACAGTTTTAGTCTTCCCCAACTGATGAAATTAAGGTAATATTTAGTCCTAATGCATAAATGGACTGGCACTAATGATGAACATGTACAAAACTGTGTCCTAACACAAACACACCCTCACAATTTGAAGAGAGTTCTTTCAAAATGACATGAATACAGTAAAGAGGCACAGTTTAGTTTTGACTCATTTGCACTGATACAAAAAACAGCCTTTTCTATGAGTACTTCCTTGTAATCTTCATGCAGAACAGAAAGAAATTAACACCGAAACTCAGCTGAGCATCCTCATTCTGGTCACTGCCACACAGTTTCTCTCAGCATATGCGCCTCATGCACCCTCTGCTGTAACACAGCTTGAGGGCTGCTCCACTGACCTCCGACCTCGCTGTGAAGGGCACAGAATCTGGCTGCATCTTTTTCTTGTATTTATCTAGACAACGCGGCCCTTTGCAGTCTGAATGGCACAATTAGTTGCTCTCAGTTTCATGCTAAATCAGAGGCGCGCCATTTCCTTTTCACCTTGACTAAAAATAAGTCTCACGTTGAGTGTTCACGGGCTGCAGGGGCAAAGCGCTCACACCTGCATGACAACAGGCACGGCTGGGTTGGGTCATGTTTTTTGTCATCTGTCAACTCAATATAGCTAATAAGCTGATTCTGATTGTTGCTGCTATATTTGGCAGAGTTTACCTCAGAGCTCGTGTAAGCGCGAGCTGTTGGGAACATGAATGTGCATCAAATGAAGCTGCTACAAAAATGCTTTCTTATGTTGCTTACACAAATATAGAGGATGAGGTAATAACCTCCGCTGAAGGGTGGAGACGCTGATATGCTGTTCAGTCAGGTTATGTTGCACTACTTCAACATATTTCCTTGTTGACTTTACAAATCTAAGTAGAGCGCATGAGTCACTGCTGGATTTCTATCAAAACTGATGGAATGTTTTATTAATCAGATTAGAAGAATAGACAATAAAGATCCAAAACTATCACAAATACTTTCTCTATATGGGCCATTTATTCAAATAAAATATCTGATCAGCTTTTACATGTGCATACTACATGAATACAACCAAAACTATGAAGTGTGACAGTGATTTTCTCTAACAGGAAATGAAACAAACTGACAGTACAGCTATCAAATACCTGACTGTGTTAGATTTTTGTTTTTTTACCAAGTAGAAGAAGAAGCTACTTTGGGCTGCTGCTCCCTTATTCACAAGGGGTCGTCTCAGTGGGTAGCGCCACCTTTGATTTGGCAGGCTTTTTACACTGGATGCCCTTCCTGATGTGACCCTAAAGGGATTTGCCTCTCTTTCTGCTGATGTATAAATCATGATAAACTCTTCTACTGCTACTACACATGACATTTTGTCTTACTTATTCATCTTTAACTTCCATGCTTGCATTTGTTACCCATAGATATATCTATTTAAATAATCCTAAAAACTTTCTGTATCTATTACCTCTTTTATCTGATTTAAAGCTAGGACTGCAGAAACACTGCGCGACTCAGAAAGCTTCAAAGTTTAAACTGCCATTCAGACCTGATGCATATGCCTTGATTAGGCTGCAGTGAGTCAACTGCCTTCACGTTACATGCCTGATATGTCGAGGTGCCTTTATCAGCACATGTCATCTAATTGAAACGCAACCTCATTCAGCGGGAACCGCTGATTTTCCCTCACAGGCACCTTGTTAATGCATGTAAATCCAAACAAGCAAGTCTGTGTTGTCATGCAAAGCCTGGAGGAAAGTAGCAGCTTCCCACCTTGATGCTAACATCCACACAATACACAATACACAATACACACACAGCTCAATTAGTCACAGCAGCAGCATCAGTTAGCCCTGATGCACCTCCCCCTCTGGACCATAAAAGGCGATGGGGAGGGGTTAATGCTGAGCGGCTAAAGACATCCTGTAGTGCTTTGTCATTCCACAGGCCCATTTGTGCAAAGGAAACACACACACACACACACACACAGCTCCAGGCTTTTTAGCACAAGGAGAAAGTAACTTCAACGATCACTGGCCATAAATCAATTAACAGCTAGTGTTGACCACAACAACTTCTACTACCAGTCAGACCTCTTCCCTCTGAAACTCTCATCTCTCTCACAAACAGTTTTTGCATAACACTCAAGTAATATTACAAATAATAGTCTTCCATGTAACAACTGCTTTGGCTAGAGCATGTCCTGATAAAATACAAGGTACCACTACAGTAACAACTTGTATTTTGTGTAATTGCATTTGCTACATGCAATTAGAAACCATTATAACATCAATTATTTGATATCCAACTAATCTAATGAGTGTAAGAGGGTGAACCCAGCGAGTGTTAGCTGCAAATAAATGTTCAGTATTACCTCTGAGGCCTCGCATGTCTCTGTGAAAGACAGCTGCAACAGGAGCACCTGAGGGTGACCTCAAAAATATAGTTCATACATAAAGATAAAAGAGGCCTATTAAACAGGCTGCAGCTTTTATACTCAACTCTTTTCCCTTGAAGAAAGTGTGTGTGCAGCTTTTAGCCGTTTACACTACAATACAGTCCTGCACAGTGAACTTATCAAGCAGTGATTTGAGGTAATAAGCTCAATTAAATGTCCACAGTCCTTTTACAATGATGCAAAGCTTGGTGGTACAACATGCAACATTAACAGTGCAACATAGCAACTAGAGAGGAGTACTCATAAATACGAGAGAGAAGGAAAATGTCACTCATCCACAGATCAAACAACAGCAGCCTGATCAAAGAGGCGCAGCATTCACTCATTCACACCAAGAAATGTGTTTTGTTGGCCTGATATTAAACAGCAGTCACTGAGAAGAGTCACTGAAAGCTGCTGCAAACACAGAACCTGTCAATGCAGCAGCTTTGTTTCTAGTGGCAATGCTTCATTTAATTTTACCAAATGCACATCTGCCAGGTCAATAATGAATACAACTGAAGAATAATTTCATTAGCATGGCATCAACTCTGGATGTATAACTGAAATCAAAATAGCAACCTAAACAAAAAAACACCTCATCAACAACCAGTCCAACTCTCACTACCAGAGTACAGGCGGTGGCGACGGCAGAGTCCTGGCTGGCTTTTATGTACAGTATGAGCAGTCCGAGCCGGGGAGTAGGCCGCAGTGTTTATCCTGTCAAGGTATGTTAACACCAGGCTGCATTCCTGTAGTCCCTAAATTGCAGTGTTAGATTACAGCCCAGCTGAGAGTGCAGCACTTTAAAGGCGCTGGATGACGAAGCCATGACCAAAGCAGCAGGAGCAAGAGGCAGGGCACATGGAGGGCACACACCTGCCATTTACAGTTGTACTGCAGACACTTAGCATGCCAAAAACAACTTCATACTTTGTCCCAAGCTCTTTTGCTGCAGTGTGTCTGTGTTATATACTTAAAGAAATGGTATATCTACATATACATTGCATGCACATAGTAATTTCATTTTGAAAAAAATGGGAAAGTGAGGGTTACTGGAGGTCTGTGCTTGGCTTTTATATTGATATGTCCACCAGGCAGTTGTTGCTGCCTGGTGGAAAATCATTTATGTAGAGAGCCAGAGCAAGGCCAGCTCTCTGCCAGCTATCATTAAAACCAGAAAGGTTGGGTTTAGTTTGTTTAGATAGGCGAGAACAATGCTATTTGAAGTTGGGTGGCACAATATAACAGCACAGAGACAAGTGGAAATGAGCCCCAATCCTCTTTCAAGCAAACTGCCATGTGGTCTGTTTTTAATGGAGGCACAACTCCAGAAAATGACAAAAACAAGACATGAAGACATGAAGATTTTAAAACCTGATGTTCAGTGCTCCTCATGCATAAAAAATGAGCCAAAGACAAATCAAATTATGTAGTTTCTACATCTTTTTGTCCCTAACTAGCTCCAGAGAAGGCACTGCAGCAAAGAGCACCGTCAATGATTAGCTTAAATTACAAAGTCTGGAAGGAGATTGTTATCACCACCAACTCAGCCTCTATCGATGACAGATTACCTGCTCCATCTGATAACGATCTGTTAATGTTTTTGTTAACTGCTCTGGTTCAGTAAAACCTAATTGTCCAAAGTAGAGAAATTCAAAAGCCACGCTGTGTGTTTTGGGCAACAGAAAACAGATGCAAGGCATTAATGTGCTCTTAAAACATAAACAAAACAAGTATTAGGCTAATAATGTACACTACTGCTGCCAGTCGTTCAGTCATTCATGTCATTTCATTCATTCTTCTAATGTGTAACTGTAAAATGTGTTATGAATTATTACAAAAACTTAATTAAAGGGAACATGTTAGACAAGACCCAGGAAAATATGAGCTGTTAGGAGCGGAGCTATAAACAATTAGCTGATTGGTCTACTGACAGAAAGTTAATTGAACAACCATTTTCCTACTCTATTAGCTGATTAGGTAATATTATTAGCAAAAAGTAAACATCCTCTACTTCCAACATTTGAAATGACTGCTTTTTCTTTTTGAATTGAATATGGTTACTCTCTGTACTGCTGGTGGGAAACAGCAACACGGCTGCAGCAGTACATAAAGTTTAAGGTATACCATGATGTGATGATTGACAGATACTTATTGTTTATATGCATTTGCTGATCTACAGTATTTTTTAAAAAAATGACCAGACTAGTCACGTGACTGAGAAGCAGTAGCAAATTGTTCAACCCATTACAATCACATGTCCAGGCTTACAGCTTACGGTTTTTCCTGGCAGTTGTGTATTGCGAAACAGTTACGTCAAACTCATGGCAGTGGAGCTTTTGTACACCTGAGTCACACACAATGCTTTATTCTACTCTCTTCTGGACTAGGATCTGACTAAGAGACAATAAAACAATTGCACAGATACTAAAAATAAACTTCTCCCGAATATAAAACAGGCCAGGAATTAATAAAGCACTAAAGAACCCAACTAATAAGCAGAATCAATACAGGTGATAAAGGTATAAGTCAAATCTCATCAGTACTCATCCCTACACCAGACAGAATCTCACAGGTGCATCTTCTTGCTTCCTCAAATGCCTGTCATGCTCTTGAGCTTTTTTCAGTTTCCAATAACAAAAAGGTGTTTGATCAACCAAAAAGAGCCTTCAGTTTTCATTCCTATATGATGTAATAACTGTATAATACCATATATGACATGATATTTCTGAGATGCTCACTACTATGAAAATCACAATTCTATAATTCTTCAATTCTACAAAGCAAGCTGCTTAAATATGTTATCTGGTGATTAGGGAAGTTATAATGAGCAATTTTGGTAAATATGTGACCATTTATAGGGATAATATTCTGTCATTTAATCACAAAATTAATCTGCATACATAATTAGGATATCTTCCTCCTTAGTGATGTTAAATGTTAAAATCTATAAGATGAAATCTACCTACAACTACCTGAGTAACCTGGGTTATCACCTGCAAGACCAAGGATGGAAAGTGATGTCAGCTTGTTTTGTTTATCAACCTTTTGACAGGCATGGTTTTTTTTAAAGGTTCAGTTTATATTGGTATGAGGTAATGTGAGCATTTTGAGGTGATAAAGAAAAAAAAGCTTTTGTGGGCGTTTAGTTGATTAAATCACCAGCTGCTTGCCACGTCACAGTGATGACTGGCTGGAGGTCACGGTACATTAGCACAGGCTAATGTCTTTTACATCAGCTCTTTTAAAACTCGAAAAGATGGCTGAGAACAAGCATTGTACCTCACCTGGATTAAAAGGTAACAGTAAAGGGGGATAAAAACACGTTAAAAAGAGGGAGGCTGAAAATGACACGAGAGGGAGAGGCGGATGAGTTTCACCTGCAGCAGATGAAAGCGCTGCGCACTGAATCACAACACCTTTTGCCATCTTGATTGTGCGCCCCATTACACGGACCAGGATGCGCTCCTTGCACATTACAGGCTCGTTTTACCTTACATTTTAGGAGGTTTAAAGAAATGAGGCGCTCAGAATCATCCCCATCAAGAAAATGCGCTTTAAACGGCGAGATCGCCACGCCAAAATCGGTTAAAATACACCTTTATAGGTGTTGCATCACCTTGCGTACCTGGCTGTCTCCGGTCCAGAAAAAAGCAGCAACCCCGCCTTCACTGCAGTAATGGTACTGACCGCCATTCCCTTCCGCACACTGCTCAGGAAATTGTATAACGAAGTATCAGCACAATAGATGGACACGGGAGGCTTGACGGTGAGCCACATAAACATTGTTATCGCACATGGTGAGGAATAAGAGAAGAATAACCACCTTTTGCGCCGCTCATTTTCCAGAGCAGACACACACACACACGCACACACGGAGAGCTGTGGGGTGCACTCGACCAAACGTGGCAACCAGTCCACAAAAATACATAAAAGGGGGGATAAATCATGCACAAGTGGATCAGAAAAACGTGTCGATAAGATAAATCCCGCGAGAATTAAAAAAAAAAGGAGACGAGCATCCATGCGAAGCTGGCATGGTGCACACGGTGAAAACTACAAAAAAATTAAATAATCATGTCTACCTGCACAAGTTGACATTTGGAGCGGTTTTTCTGGCTCCACACGACACGCAGAGCCTTTAGGAAACGGCGAGCAGATCCTGTTCCGTGAACGGTCGAGAGCCGCAGGTGTTATTTGTGTTTATTTACAGGCCATTTGTCAGCCCCGTTATCCACGTTCAGGTAAACATGATGATGATGATGGTGATGATGATGGTGATGGCTCCTGTACAGACGCACAGAGTCACCGTCGTGTCGTCAGCAGGAGGGAAAAAAAAAGGTGCTTTCCAGCCCCTCGGCTCACACATACACCATGCCTCATAACGGTGTCCAAAATATATATATATTTATGGATTTACTTTTTTATTGGTGGATGCAATGAAAGAAGGGGGGGAGTACAGGTAAGAAACTGGCCAATGAGGGACTCCGGATGTAGGTGGGTGTAATAACGTTAAATTTAAGCAACCCTTTGGAGCCAAACTCTATTTACACTTTCTGCATAACAAGAATGAGATCATTTTCACAAATAGATACGTGAGAGAAAGCCCTGCGATCCAATATAAACACGACTAAGCAGCGAACCAGCAATTATGTATTATTTCCTTTTAATACCTAAAATGCAACAGAAAACAATATATATTTTCAATATTATCGACTGTAAACAAACCCGAATTTACAAGTACAAGAAGCAAAAGTCTCAAATGTGTGATAGGAGCAATGTGCAAAGGAATCAAGCAAAACCAAGCCAAATAAGGAAAAAAGTGCACAATTAATAAAGGTACGCTGGTTCAAACGATGACAAAAAGCATGCACCATGAAGATAAATTCGCCAAACCTACTTCTGGAGAGTAAACAATATACGCTCTTACCTTAACTAAGCGAGCATGTGCTGTTGCAGTTGCAGCAGGGAGGGGTGAAGTGGAGATAAAATAAACATCCCATCTCTTTGCCATCACCGGAGCAGCACAGCCCCCGTGCAAAAATAAATAAATAAAAAATAAATCCCATAAATCCACCGCAACAGCCTGATCCGCCATCCGGCCATCAAAACAACACACGTAAAGTTAAGTTATTTTCAACAGCGAGCGAGGAACAGCTCCGTCAGGGGCCGAGCAAGCAGCAAGTTAGCATGAAACTAACTAACACCGCAACAACCTCGCCCTAAAAGCTCACACTCTCAACTACAAGCTGCGCTCAGCGGGCCACGTTGTTATGTGAAAGCCCCGCAACCTGCCGCCAAGTGCTGCCGTCGGTGAGAAAGTGACAAAAAAGTACAGAAACAAAGAGAAAAGTGTGAAATGCAAACAAGTATTAAAGCGCTCCTCGGGTTATTCTAGCAGGGAGATAACGGTTCACTCAGTCGGGCTACCCCATGCACCGCTAGGCGGAGAGAGAGAAGCCAGCCAGGTATAACGGTACACCACCACACTGGGATATGAACGCACTAATACGCCCCAAAACTCCCCGAAATTTGCTCCAACTAACTTCCAAAAGTCCCCAGAAGAGGCGGACAGGTCACCGACAGCCTGCCTGGTTCGCCCAGCGGCGGTTACGGCGGAGTTTGGACTTACCGCTGCTCCTCTTCGGGTTCGCCTGTTTTCTGCGCTTACACCTGGGGCCATCCGCCATGATCCTCTCGCTTAGTCTGAAACGCAGCCGCTCGCAAGTCACCTCCTCCCTCCCTCCTCCTCCTCCTGTCTCTCCCGCCCCCCCCCCTCTCTTCCTCACCCCTCCCATCCACTTTACGACATCACCTTCTCCTCGCAGAAACACCTGGTTTGCGACACACTGCTCGCTTTTACGGCATCACCTTCTCAAACACCTCAGCACATGGCCCCTCCTACTGGCCGCACATGGGCGAGCTGAGAGCTCAGCTCCTCCTGCTGCTGTGCGAGAGCTGCCCCTGTACGCACACTGACCGTGATGCACCTGACTGCTGAATGGGAAATTGAAAAAAACAGCAGCAAGGTGTTTCTCTGCAGCTGGAAATGTCGAAATCTAGCTGCACATAAAAGGTAATGAGGATGAATGCGTCAGTGATAAGAATGCTGGAGGATGACTGAAAAACATACAAGGCTAAGCCATGAAGTGACTACTTAATCCATTAAGAAGTCAGTGAGGATAAATTTTCACATCAGGAAAGTTGCTTTTGATTATTGTTGATTAGTTACAATTACTAATTACACTGGAGTAGTATATAATAATAGAAATACTCAAGTACAAATTAGTACTTAAAGAGAATTCTTGAGTTTTTAAATTCCAGCACTGGTAAAAGTGTTATTAGAAATATGCAAATGTCATAAATGACTGTATATTGCATTGCTGAATTATTATAAATTGTCTGCAAACAGTGTTGTAGTGTGGGAGCTGAAGCTAATTGAACTATTTTATTATAGCTGTGTGGTTTTATCTGCATGCATGATGCATTTTTAAAGTTCATTCTGCAAATTAGATTGTAGCTGAAGCCATTCAATAAATGTGATGTGGCTGAAGTATGATGTATGAAGCAGCATGAAGAGCGGTAAATATTGTACTTTGTACCCCATTTCATTTGTTTAATACCTGGAGTGTCATTGCAGGTTTGATTATTAATGCAAAATATAATCTAATCAGTAAATGAACCATGATGTAATGTTATATGTTGAAATGAGATGCACTGAGACTCTATTGATCCGGGGGGAAATTCACAAGTTCTCCAGAGGTATACAATGTAATTTGCATGTGCATGTTTATATAATATATATAGTACTGTGCAAAAGTCTCACCCATTATTTCTTTATCTTTTGCTAGGCAAATGGGAAAGAGATGCAGTAATTTATTGAAACCTCTGCAAACATACATGGAAACAGCATATAAAGCAAGAACAGAAATTGCGCTACTTTTATTCTTCAACACAGCCTGAACTCTCTGAGACAAGCTTTCTTGTAACTTCTTTATGTAGTCTTCAGGAATAGTTCTCCAGGCTTCTTGAAGAACATTCAAAGCTCCTGTGTCAGGTCTTTGCTGGATTTTTCTTACTATTTCTTAATGACTAGATATTCAGATATTGTTCATCTGCTGTAGATATTTTTTTTAGGCCTGCTACTTCTTTTGTCCTCCACTTGTGCAGTTTCCTGATTTTTTTTTTAAGGACACACTGCACACCCTGCCAAGATATGCAAAATTTTCATCTAATAGCACTTTGGGAATCACCTTGTTGGTGCAAAAATACTATTTTATGCCTGTCAGACTGTGCTATCATTGGCATTTTTTTTTTTTTTAGATTCAACTAAATGAAATGGGAACAAATTATGTGTTTTTGCAAGTCTGCTAGTAACAAAATGCCTAAAGATACAATTTAAAATAGGTTTTCTGTCAGTTGTGGCACATTGATTAACAATGATCAGGTACAAGGACTGGACTAAAAATGAGTTTAAAAAGCAGCCAATGTCCAAAGAAAACGTTGTCAGGAAGACTAGACAACTATTGCTCAAGACTACTGTATAAATAACAAGAAAGTCTGGCTCCATGGAAGCAAAATATAAAGAAATGAGGGGTGACTCAAGACTTCTGCACAGTACTGTATATTTGTTAAGTAAAAATAAAATAATAAAGTGTTGGGCCACAACTTCCTGGCACAACAGCTTCAGGACACCTTGTCAATGATTTGAAGCTCTACTGTCGGGATGCAGACCATTCTTCCAAATATGCATTCCCTCATTTGGTTTTGGTGACAGCTTTTCGTTCAGGTTGAAATCTGGCAACTCTGAGGGCCATAGCATATGATTCACAGTGTTTTCAGTGAACCTTTGTGGATCCTGCAAGAGGTCACACCCATCAGGATATAAATTGTTTAATCTGTAATTAAACACAGTACTTGAATGAAACAAAGCTATGTCTATAACTTCTCTTCCCTGAAGGAGAGGAACAAGGTACAACACATGTAGTATGGGGCATATATACACGTCCTGCAGAGCAGCCACTGAACTTGAGTTGGACCATTAGCACTCTAGTGCAAGGTAGACCCAGCAGAAAGGACAGAATGAGCCACCTCGGCCACAACTCCGGGTTAGCGAGCTTTTCACAGAGAAGCCCAGTGCCTGAATGTGTGACATAACCAGCGACAGCTGCGTCGCCACCTGCTCTCTGAAGCCCACTACCAGAGCCCAGTCATCTAGATATGTTAAAATGCGGGCGCCCCTTTCTTGGAGGGGAGCTAACGCTGCCTTGGCACATTTTGTGAAGGTGGGAGGAACGAGAGATAAATTGTTACAGAGAGCTCCAGGTATTTGTAGGCTACGCCCTTGAATGCAAACTTCAGAAATTGCCGGTGGTCCGGATGTACAGCCACATGAAAGTAAGCATCTGTTAGATCGTTGTTGTAAACCAATCACAACCAATCAGCTGCATTCAACAGCTGTCTGTTAGAATCTTGAACTTGTGCGTTCGTAGGTATTTGTTCAAGACTCGCAGGTCAAGAAAGAGCTGAAGCCTTCAACGATGCCACTGAGGGAGGTCAACAGCTAGCCAGCTGACCTGCTGCACTGGAGGTGAGGCGTTGCCACCCCCCCAGGCGTCACCCGCTTGACCCGGCTCATTTGGCCTGCAGGCTGAGGATTATGGAGGAATATGTATTTTATTGATTGTAACATAGGAACATGTACATTCACAGCTTGTTGGTGGCACCTTTATTGGGGCACAACAATGAAATGCAGTGGGAGCACTTGAGGTGGTCTTCTGAGCATTTAACAAACTCGAACTAGGAGTTACAACCTGGGGCAGCAGAAAGCATTTTTTGTATTCAAGGGATCTGTGCTTGGGACACTGTGTTAGGAAGGTCCAGCACTGCCTGGGACTGAGAACCTGAACAGAACTCTGGTGGTGCCTTTTAGGCAGCAACAGATAGGGGGAAGCAGCGTCTCTCTGCTGCTCGAGGCCCTCTCCACTCAATCCTGCAGCTAGGAGGACTGAGGCTACTTCCTCCTAGGAGAAACAGCAGGCCTGCAAAGACTAGCTGCTAGCTTCGGCTTCGTGTCACATCTGGGGATAATATTGTACAGAGCTTCTGTCTGCGTCTTCCTCACTTCAAATTTAGCCTGAATGGTTTTGAGTGATTTCCCAAATAACCTGACAGCAGACACTGGTTAGTCAAAATAAATGGCCCTGTCTCTATCTGGGGCATCAGGGAGGGTCACCCACAGATGCCGCTGTGCTGCTTCTATTCAATTAAATTCAATTTTATTTATATTGCACCAAATCACAACAAAATTCGCCTCAAGGTGCTTTATAAGATAAGGTAAATACCCAACAATAATTACAGAGAAAATCCAACAACGAAAACAACCCCTTATAAGCAAGCACTTGGAGAAAGTGGAAAGGAAAAACTCCCTATTAACAGGAAGAAACCTTCAGCAGAACCAGGCTCGGGGGGGGGGGGGGGGGGTGACTGGTTGGGGGTGAGGGGAGGGAGACCAGAAAAAAGACAAGCTGTGGAAAAGAGACAGATGATAATAATTAATTATTAAATCCAGTGGCGTATAAACAGAGAGAATGAAAATAGGTGAGTGAAAAAGACCCAGACAAACCCGGGGTCCCAGACTCAAAGAGGAGAGGGTCATGCCATGCGACAGCCCAAACCCAAAAACAATCCAAATAAATTATAAATGTTCCAGTACACTGATGATATATTTGCAGTTGATTTGGTCTTCTTGACCTAAATTATTACTAGAATGTTTTCTCTACTCATTACTACAAATGGCAAGGTAATAGTGTCAGCTAGTTAATGCAGTCACTGTACACATCTAGGCTTTATGCAAATCCATTCATCCATCCATTTTCTTCCACTGATCCAATTCAGGTGTGTGTGTGTGTTTATGCAAATTACATAAATAAATAAATATATATATGAGTAGTGGTGCATAGGTGACGGTATACAGTGCAAATTCACTTCTGGATAATGGGATGTTGCAGACGGATTAAGCTAAAGCCATAGCACACCCACTTACCAGGTCGACACTATGCTCCTTCAGTTCTCCATGGTATACATACTTAATGTTTAAAATGCATTTAAATAATAAAAAAAAATTGTTCAATTTTGTCAAGTACAGTTCTTGAAAGACAGATGTTTATCACCCAAAGGCAGGAAGCTAGTACCTCTTAGGAAGAAACACACATGCGCTTTTGATTTTGTGTCTTGTGATTTTCTTCCTCCTGTCAGTCTGTGACAAGTGCAAGAAGAGAGGACACTCATGGGGTTTTTACACTGTTGCATCGTCTCTTGTGAGCTCTTCTTGTGTCTTATTTGTAGGCACTCAAATACATTCATTAACTCTGAAAGAAAACTCTCTTCTCTCTGTTTTTTGTGGCATAGAAATCTACTTTTAAATCATGAACAAGTACAGTAACATACGGTGTAAATACACCCCAGAGTCGTATGCAGTGAACATAGCTACTAAACATACACCAAACTAAAGTGTCTGTGATTTATTAATTTTCTTATTAAAAGCAATGTAGCACTGTGGCATCTTAAAGTTGAAAACAACCAATATCATGGTTAAATATGCACCGAACAAGTTTTTCCTCTGCAGGGACAGAAGTTCACTGTCAGTTTGTGGCAGGTCAGAGGAATGACCTTTAAGGCCCACTTGAGCTATTCTTGTACCTGCAGACGATCAGGTTTCCAGTTCAAACATACCAGGTGCTGCTGAAGTCTCTCAGCCAATAAGGTTCCTCTGGATGTACCGCCACTGTGTGAAGGACGGTGGATGAAATTAGAGTGAAGGGGCATAACAGGGAAACAGCGATTGTAAACATTATTCAAATGTGAGAACAATCAAAACAAGGAATTGTATTTTATGGGTTTTATACAAAAGGAACAACACAGCAAATCTGCTTTGTTGATATGCAGTTCCAGCAGACAACATTTTTCTTAGTAGTCTGAAGTCTTAACCTTCAGTGTTCTCGGGACTTTATTTCGATTTAGGTAAAACATTTAGGTAAAACATTTTCTACATGGTATAACAAAGCTGACTCTTTTTGTTTTAATTATTAAGTTTTTTAATTAGTTGCATGCAGATAAATAAGGAAGGCATTTTCAGTTTAACTAACAATTATACAGTTATATGGAACATATAATTGTTCCATATAAATGTATTAATTTTTAAATGACATAATTGGGTCAAGGTCAGGTCAAACTTTTCTGAAATTCTTGAATGTGATAACTCGAGACCGATGCCACCTAGGATGTTCAAATTCACACGTGACTATGAATATCATTTTATCAATCCCCTTTTAATTAGCTCCAGTCTGTCTTGCATTGCATATTGTTTTTGTCTATTTAGATACAGAATGCATTCACGGTAACTTTTTTTTTGTTGGTCAGAACATGTCAAATTGAATTGGCTGATGGTCTTACAGCAGACATATTTCTGTAATAATTCATTTAAAATGCAAAGGCACCAAGAGAAAAAAAAACAGGGTAAAGACGCCCATTGCAGTGCATTTAATTAGCAGAGGTGAAGCTTTAGCAGAGAGCAATCAGCTACAGCCGCCTGTATCAGCGTATACTGTGTGCCAAATAACTCAACCATGCCCCTGATTTAAGCCTTAATGTTATCCGAATGGATACGTTATAATTAAAAACACTCCTACAGTTGTTTGAAAAGGGGGGATTCAAACAAAAACTGTCTATTTGTACCATACAAACATGTTGATTTCATGGCCAAAAAAGGCTAAGGGGGCCGACTTGCATGCTACAGAAAGGCCTTGGTTGCAGTTTTGAGAGGGTGTACTGTCTTATTTATATGTGGGGCATCCACAGCTTAAATGTTCCACTAATCATAAGGTTGGTGGTTTAATACCCAGCCCCTATTGTCAACATGTCAAAGTGTCTTTGAGCAAGAAAGCCAATTATTCCTGACAGCAGGCGAGCACCTACAGCTCGTCCACCACTGATGTGTCAATGAGTGTAAACAAATGTAAACTGCTAAGGCAAAAAGGTTGTTTGATGTCCAATCACCACTTACTAATACATATTACTCTTACTAGTACAAAATTTACTCATCGTGGGGATTGCTACTCAGTAAAATACTTGAATAAAGTGGTCTATGGCTCTGGGGGAGAGCTGCAAAGTCCAAAACATCGGGCCTAGTTTGCTGTGATTGAAGGAGGTGATTTTAACCTGACAGGAATTCTCAAAAGAAAGAAGGAAGTGTAAGATCCAGAGATTCTGACCCTAGCCTCATATTGAAAATAAAATTCAGCATATCACTATTTTTGCACACCTAGACACCACGTTTTGGCGGAACAGTGATCCGCTAATGAATTTGAACTGAACCCTTTAACAGTGCAAAATGTAATTTACCACATCATTGATACCTCAATAGAAAATCCCACTAGCAGAATATGAATTGGTGTAGAGTCCTCTCCCATCCAGAGAGTCCTGCTCTGCTACATCATAACGTCTCTACGGGCCACTGCTGTCCTTCTGCCTGTAAAATAAAAGAGGAAATGGATGCCATTATTCAATGCTAATTTGGTACTGACATCAATATTGGGCTCAAAGAGCTTTGGGGCTTTTATTCTCTCTTTAGTAAATTCATTTGTATATTGCTGGAAAATCCTTCTCCGTGAGAAGTCAGCCAGTACGCTGGTGAGCATTGTTCTTTGAAGTAGATTTGATCCTTCAGGCTCAACGCCTCTTTATTCCTTCCTCAGCAGTTTCCTTTGTCAGGCTGCAGGTAGGCTAAAGGTTAACGGGGCTATGGATCTCACAGAGATATACAGGGAATTTAAGCCTCAGTACTTATAGCACTAACCATTCATTTACACAGGGGAAATTTTCTGCAGTGAGGCAATAATATAGTTTAAAGATAAAGAAATTATGCCCTTTTATAGCTGGCAACCTCTCAGTGAAAAGTGAATGTACAATTCAGATGGAACTAAAGTCATTCTTTATGTTGATAAATAATGATTTTTAATAGTCCATCAATCCATTATCATTGCTTATTCATAGTCAGATTTTGGAGGTAGCAGGCAAAAAAAAAATCTAATAAACTGGA
Organism: Cichlasoma orientale; assembly: GCA_034780415.1. Lineage (NCBI taxonomy): Eukaryota > Metazoa > Chordata > Actinopteri > Cichliformes > Cichlidae > Cichlasoma > Cichlasoma orientale. The sequence goes on from JAVDPK010002850.1 coordinate 40,350, forward strand.
AAATGTCATGTTGCATAACCTCACCTGCAAGAGAGATGTTTAACAGTACACATTTCTATGTTTGGTATGTTTCTATTGCATCTATTTTGCTCATTTCCAGCTCCATAGTTTTATTCTTGGACTTTTTTAGAGTAGCTTTGGATTATTCAAAGTTCAAAATAATCCTTATTTATCTTATAATGGGCCGTCAGGCATCCCCTCAATTTGTGAAACAAGACATCTTAGATCCCCTGCTCTCTCCTTTTAAACAAACTATTCTGATTGGCTGCCACTTGATAACAGAAGGTCTAAAGGTGCGTCTTCTGTGATCTGTGTGATTGCTATGACTATATTAAAGCTATTCCTTCACTATGACATCACACAGAGCAAAAAATAAAGTAAGCTATCAGAGTGTTTGGAGAGGTCTGAAGCCTGAGCTTTTGGACTGCTTGCATCCACCACTGTAACTGCAACTATATATACACCACACAACCACGCTGGATGTAAGGGTGAATAATAGAAGCACGTGAAGTGAGGGTAAAAGTTGTGGAGCACTTTTGAAATGCTAATGCAATGGTAATGTTAAAAGCTGACACCAACACAACCGGTGCTAAAACTGTCTAATAAACCTACCCAGTGCCTTTGATGCCAGAGCGGTTTTTATTCTAATGTCGCGTATTGGTCCTCTTATGGTTGGTCTTTGAAGCAGGTCTGTTGTTCAATACTTGATGTTTTATTTTAATGTGTCTAGAACATAGGTTAGCGCAAGAAGGGACAAAGGTTTGCTCTGTCTTTGATATGTTAATCGGCCCAAACATGTAACATTTCCTCAGAAGAAATCAATTAACTTCAGCTCTACCGTCCTCCAGTCCAGCACTGTTGAGGGGTTACTGTGCCCAAAAGATGAATAATGTAATTTTTCTGTCAGGATGAGTAATGTGAGTACGAATCACTCGTCTGGATGAGCGGCTGGGGAGATGATAATGGTGAGTCCTCACACAGAGTTTATATGGCAGGAGGAGAGACAGAGATTATTCATCGTCTCTCTTGGTCACTCTCTCAATTTAGGGTAAGCTGTAAAGACTACACAGCTGCATTACATTATGAATGAGGAGTAGGGCACGAACCTGAAATAAAGGAAACTAGCTGCTGAGAAATGTTAACTTTATGACAAGGTTAATTAAAGGGTTCATTTGGGAGCCCAAGTGGTGATTTAACCTTGTAGTAAATGTCTTTACAGAGCGATGTGGCAATAAGAGTCGCTTAAAATGACTCGTTAATCTGTTGAAGGGAACCTGGGGTATTTATAAAAGTTAGTTACTTGCTTTTCATAGAATACAAAACATAATTATATTGATCAGTCACTGACTGAAACAGATTTTCAGATTTTCCCCCCCTTGTCAGATTTCCTCATGTTACCTGAGATAAGAGCATGTTTGACAGGCCAAAGTCTGAGGGGCGTTTTGGCAGCAGACAGGTAAACCAGGGTCAGTTTGTTGACTGCTCTCCCAGGTGTGTGTGTGTGTGTGTGTGTGTGTGTGTGTGTGTGTGTGTGTGTGTGTGTGTGTGTGTGTGTGTGTGTG
>JAVDPK010002850.1:75185-92616 GCA_034780415.1 Cichlasoma orientale
TCCCAAATGCTGCTTAGGGGCGTTCCCACCCGTGGCTGCATTGCCTACGTCATAAGCGGGGGATCTCATTTCGGCCGCGTTCCGGCCCCGAAGCGGCCACGGATCGGCCAAGGTCCCGTCACGGATGGGCCGGCCATTTTTAGTGGCTGCATCTGTATTTATCCCATATTGGCTTCTCTTCATTGGGCTTAAAACATACCTTTTTGATCAAGGTTACAGTTAGAGCTGGATCAGGTTACCCAGAAACACAGACTAGCTTGCTGTGTAATTTTTTTCACTTTGATTTCCAGGTGTCTTTGAATTCAGCCCTCTGTAACTGATAACTTTAATTTCCATCAAATTGTGTGACAACCTTTCATTCCTAATGCATTACCCTATCTATATTGAAATAGATAACCAGTGTGATTTTTCCAGTTGAGGTCTGATGTGTTTTTGGGGGTGGAGCAATATACCACTATTGATCACAGTCTTACTTTTAAATTAATCACTGTTCACATTCCTATAGTTGGTTTATCCAACAACCATTTCAGCTGAGAGAAAGGTTGTGGTTACTGTTATAAAAGAGGTGCAATTCTTTGGCAAGACAGAATCACAGACCCACAATCATTCACCACACAACCTTCACACCTTTCCCCCTGCTTTGCTGCGGGACACTCATCCTTCTGGTGTTGGAACTGGCAGGTCAGCAAGGAGGCTATTTATGTATAAAGGGAATGACCAACTCTGAACTTAGGAGGGGGCCTAAGAATACATCTTTCACTTTCTTACAATGCTGTGATTGCAGTCATTCCCCATGTAAATAGTACACTTGTTCATGACAATTTGCATACCAACAAGAATGAAACTGATGTTGTGACTCATTGTTATGCAATGGGGTTAGTTCTGATTATTATCCCAGCTTCAAATACCTTGGGGTGCACCTCAACAGCAGTCTTACCTGGCGTGATAATACTCTCAGTATCATTAAAAAGGCTTATCAAGGCCTGTATTCCCAGAGGAAGCCAAAGGGGGTGAACTCCAACATCCTCAGTTCCTTCTACAGGTGTGTGGTGGAGAGCACACTGACTGCCTGCATAAATGTGTGCTACTGCAGCTGCACCATGGCAGAGAAGCAGGCACTGGAGCAGGTGGTTAAGTCTGCATAGAAGACCATGAGATGCAGTTTACCACCCTTCTCAGGCATTTACACCAGCTAATGCGAGGACAGAACAACTGCATCATGAGAGACTTCATCCACCCTGCAGATGGACTGTTCTCCCACCTTCTTCAGGCCATAGGCTGCGTAGCTTCTGGGCAAGGTCCAACGCACTAAAGACTATCTTTTTTCCAGATGCTGTGAGACTGCTGAACTGTGCTGAACTGCCACACCCCTTAATACATATAATTTGCACTGCCGCACTTTTTAATAGACTTATTGATTAGGCCATTATCATTTAATGGGTCATTATTTTATATTTTTATTATTACATTTATTTATATTTTTACTTTTATTATTATATTTTATAATAGTATAATAATTATAATTGTGAACAATTATAATTTTTACAGTTATAATAATAATTGTTCACTATTTCAATGGAAGCTGATGAAATGCTGCTTTTCACCTCCTGGAGTTTAAAACAATAATGAATTAAAGCCTTACTGTGAAGCAATCATCTATAAACTCTATTACAAGGTTCTTAAAAGCCATGCAAACATTTTGCCAATCTGTAAAAAAAATTTCCAGGAAATTCTTCTCCGTTTTAGTCCTTATTTAGTTTGTGGCATGGTTATAAACTAAGTTTTCCTATGTTGCATCAGGCTTCGTGTTACATTTAGGAGTATTTTAACTTGTTTTATTTTTTTCTTAAAGTCAATTTAAGATGAAAATTCTGAACGGAGAAGTTTGATTCTGCATACAACTTGGCCAGTGATGTAGTCCCAAAAGTGACTGTATAATGGGACATTGTCCTTTCATTATGCAGTTACCTATAATTGTATCAGGATAAATGCTAATGTTGCTAGCATCCAGCTTTTTTTAATTTTATTTTTTAATTACAGCAATTCAGCTACTGAACACAACACAGAAAATCAGTCTGACCAATGTTCAACACTGTAACACAGCACAATGTGTGTGTGCAGAATATGTTTGTGTTTATGGTGTGAAGTTCATTTCCTACCTAGTTTACCATGTGACTGAATCCTTGACACTTTTCTTACTTCTTTCTACAAATTATGGTCAGATCTTGACCCCTTTCCTTGAATAAGGTTAGTGTGCATAATTCTGACTTTGACTTTTGTGAATAAAAAAATATTATTTTTAAATAAAATGTTGCAAATAAAAAGGAAAGCTAACGTAGAAAATCCTGCTGCTTTCACAAGGTGATTATGAGCATGGCATTTTGAAGACAATAAATATAAATTGCACTCTGTAAACCTGATAGCCACAGCACAGATGGCTGTCACTGTCACATAACCTGCGTGTATCTTCAGGGACTTACAATGTTAGGAGATGGTGGTGTTGATATGAATGCTCAGATTTCCCTTGAGACCATAGAAGACATAGCCTCTTGTCTCACAGGCACACACACACGCACACACAGACAATGGGAGCCATACAGTCTGGAGTCTTCAATGATTAATGTCCCAAGCCAAGCCACATCACAAAGCCACTGCAGGAGAATGACGATCCACAACAGCTGGGAAAAACTCTGTGTGTTTGGAAAACTCTTAAAAAATATATATATATACATATATATATACATATATATGTGACTGGACCAGGTCAACAAAGTGAGCTTGCATCCCCACTGGCTGTCACCCCATCTCCACAAAGAAACTCCATGGCCTTGGCTTCTCCAGACATGGACCACCTTCATAGCCATACTACTTTTTTGTTGCTTGATTTCTGGAATTAGCTGGCAAAGTCCAAGAGATTACACAAGACCATCCCAAGTTAAAGTGTGTTAGAGTCCATGTGGGAACAAATGATATCCGATATCAACAGACTGAATTGCTTAAACAAGACTCTCTTAGCTGCCACACTTTCATCTCCATTTCACTTCCTACTCTTGGCCACGGCTTGGGTCAACGACGAAGAATACTACAGGGGGGTCTTCTGTGACTCTGTCTGCTAGTGTGAGACCAACACTCTCCAAATCAACGCCAGCAAGATGAAGGAAATGGCCATAAACTTCAGGAGGAAGTCACCCCCTACAGCACCTGTGAACATACAGGGAAAGGACATCGAGTACCTGGGTGTTCACCTCAACAACAAGCTGGATTGGACTACAAACACAGACGTCCTGTATAAGAAGGGCCGGAGTCGACTCTACCTGCTGAGGAGACTGTGGTCCTTCGGTGTCTGCAGGACTGTGCTAAAGACCTTTTATGACTCAGTGGTAGCATCTGCCCTTTTCTGTGCAGTGGTCTGTTGGGGGGGTAGATGCACCAAAAGGGACAGGAGCAGGATTGACAAAGTGGTGCGGAGGTCTAGCTCTGTGCTGTGATGTCCTCTGGAGTCTGTGGTGGTGGTGGGTCAGAGGAGGATGTTAGCAAAGCTGGCATCCATTATGGACAACCCCCATCACCCTCTGCATGAGACCGTGGGTGTGCTGAGCAGCTCCTTCAGTCACAGCCTGAAACATCCTCGCTGCAGGAAGGAGCGCTTTCCCAGGTCATTCAACCCAGCAGCAGTAAGACTGTATAACACATCATAACGTCATGAGTTACCTGGACACTTTACTGCCATCACTTTATGCACACAGTGTACCTTTACATACAGTACATATACATTTTATTTATTTACACTCCCACCCATAATGCATACTGTGCATGCTGTATACAAATTACCGGCTACAAATGTATATAATGTTTTGGTATCTGTATATAGTATTTTGATGTATATGTGTGTATATGTATATGTGTGGTGATATATATTTTATGTATATAGTGTATATATATTTTATTTACTTTTATTTTATTTTAATTGCCGTGGGGTGAGCTGTTTTTTTTTTTTTTTTAATATATAAACTGTTTCAACTGTACTAAATTGCAAAACAATTAAATGTGGACAATTAAACATTAGGTCTCTCTCTAAGTCTCTGTTAGTATATGATATATTAATTGATGAACACACTGATCTGTTCTGCCTCGCAGAAACCTGAATGAACAGCCCTGAATTATATTATCAGAATCCTTAAAACACAGGCCACAGAGCAGTGGAAGCAATATTTTATTCTAGCCGAACAATGCCGACCAAAAACCAGAAACCTGGACAGAATCATAATTCCTTTGACAGCCTTACTCTTAACCTTGTGCACCTTAACTGGAAAACTCAAAAAAACTGTTTTATATGTACTTATCTATCGTCCACCTGGCTTTTTTTCAGTTTCTATCTGATTTCTAGGACTTTATCTGATTTTCCCTGAAAACCTTCTTTTGTCTGACCATTTCTTAATAACATTTAATTTTACAATAATAGACCACACAGCACTCTGCTGAAACCGGGAAAGCAGTTTCAGTACACTTAATGTCTTTCTGGAAGTGTTGTAATGAAATCTAAAGAAGTGCTTCCTTCTTTGTTATCTTCTTCAATGTCATGTGCCAAGACAAATAAATGAAGACAAAACTGATTTATATATTTGGCCCTAAAAATCTTAGAAACTAACCAGATACTTACTCTGGCTTTCTGTAACCCTGTCAGGAACCTGGGAGTCATTTTTGATCAGGATAGTCTTCACATTAAACAAATATGTATGACTGCCTTTTCTCATCTGCAAAATACTGCAAAAAATAGAATATTACTCCATTCCAGATAAGAAGAAAAATTGGATGAATAACATTTTTTAAATAACATTTTTACTGATAATTTATTTTTTATTTTTACTTTGCATTACATTATTGTATTATTATACCATCTTGCTCTACTATCAGATTATTAGTTATCTCGGAAGCACTAATCTGCGTGAACGGTGCTATACGAATACAGCATGATCGATTGATCAACTGATTGACTGATTGATAGGTAATGTCAATCAAACTGTAAATTTTGGAATTATAAATAATTATTATTGACAAGCATAATAAATGTTCTGTGGTAAACACGTTACATCATGTTTTATAGAAGCCTCCTGTTAAGAAGTATTGGACGTAAAGAATGCACTGAATCCATTGTAGTATAATTCCAAGTATTACCTTAACATACAGAATAAAGACAGACTATTTATAGTATTTTGTAATTAGACAAAGGAAACTCTTACTAAAAAATTTGTTTATTGCTAGTAGAATTTACTGGAGTATTTTTTGCTAAAATATAATTCCCAGTATTAAAGAAACTTTACTTGAAAACATTCTAAATAAAATTTACAACAAAATTCTGCCTGGAAAATGCAGCCTAGTTATTTATTTATTTATTTTTTGTAGTAAATACCAATCTAGACTGTTTTTTTTTCATCGTGTCTTTTCTTTTTCTAGCTTTCTTATGTGAGCAAATTTACAGTGAGCCATTCTTTTCATCACCTCTAACCAGAAAATGGCCCGGTAAAAAAAAAAAAAAAAAACACTTCAGTGAATGTTATTTTAATGAAATAAGACATGACAGAAGTAAAGTGACTATTTCTTGACAGGCTAATGCTTAACCAGAAAGTCCTGCTTTGTTCTACACCATCATTGTTCTAGCTGGTGGGGAGAAATTGGGCTGGCTGTGAAATGACAGATGCATTGAAATGTAATGGGCCTATCAGTGGCAAAAACCCACTTGTGTTATGAGGCTCTGAGTGATTGCTGATGTCCATTACGTAGCTGACAATTTTGCTAGGCAGATAGTTTTACAGCAATATCTCCAGCAACATTAACTTTGTGAATCTGAAAAATTTTGAGGGTATGTCGTAACATCCAGTAGTCTGTCAAGGAGACTAAAAGTAGAGAGTCAGATAATTAAAGAAGCGACAGAGAGAAAGATGGATTGTATGAGAAAAAAACAATATCGGGCTTAGACTGGCCTTTTATTAAAAAACAGTTCCACTTATTGTTTCCACCTTTTATGCAATTTAAACTGTTCCATATTCTAACTTCAGTGTTCCACTACTTCACCATAACTTACGTTGACAGTGTTGGTGCAATTTGATGTCATGCGATGATAAAAGGCCTAAATACCATTTTAGAGGCTTTCTTGTTTTACACAGTGTGGCTTCAGGCACCACAAACAAAGAGCAGCTGATTCAGGAACTGTAGGTTATAATACTGGTAACGAGGGTTTTTGTTATTACTTTATTTGGAAATTTATCAGAGCCACAGACATTTGATCTTCTGTTTGCTTTAGAACTGGAAGCTAACTAGTGGTATTGTGCACTGCTATTACCTCGACTGACCGTCACAGAATGATACTGGATATCAATGCAGTTTGTTTGCTGGCTGCAATTTGTTTGCTGGCAATCCTTCTGCATTAATGCAGTGATCTCATTGAAATGCATCAGAGGACCATTTGCCCCAGTGTGCTGCTCGCTGTCTTAGAGTCAACAACCCCGCTTGTGCTTTGTAGTAAAAGTTTACATCAGCATACAAACCTGCTCATAGTGTAAACAGGTTGTAAAGTATAATTGTTGCTGTTTACCATCCCCAACATGTGTTTACAGCTTCAGTGGCTAATTAGCACAAAACATAAAGCTGACACTGGATAATTCAATGAGTACTGAGACAAGGCTCTCTAAACAAATGCGTACTAATCTGTCACATTAAAACAGGTGAAGTGAATAGCTTTCATCATCTTGTTGTAACATTCTACCAGAGAAATGATTACTTTTCTACATAACACCGACTTAAACATCATTGCACACCAAGCTACTGCACTCCCTGACAGCAGCAGCCTCCCCAAGCAGGACAATGGAGCAGTGAGAGTAATGTGATAAAGAGCCCAAAATGTTAACCTCACCAGATCTGAGTCTGATTGAGCATCTGCTCAATCACGCCTGATCCACAGAGCCCCACCCCATTATCTGCTGGACCCAAAGGATTCACTACCAATATCCTCGAGACAAACACTGCGAGATACCATTGTCAGTGCCCCAGACCTGAGCTGTTTCAGTGGCATATCGAGCACGTACACAATATGAGGAAGATCATTTGAAACAGACAATGGTTTATTTTTTCAAGCCACAGTATCACTGTATTTGAAATACAGTTCCTTCAGGTGCAAGTGGAAAAGTATAAATACTTTATTTTTTTCTCCCCATAGTGGTTCAGTTGCGATATGTGCTTTTGCTACATTTTACCACTGTGTGCGCTCTCAATGTGCTCCAGTGACTGCACTTTGCACCATCACAGAGATGACACAAGTGCAATGAACGTACATTTACAAACTCCCAGTTCTTTTAAAGCCACTCAAGTATTCTCTGCATCGCCGGGTCCCAGGAGAGTTAGCAATACACCGCTTGCCCAGCCATGCTATTTTGATTGCCACAGTAACAGCTTCTCTCCCAGAGGACCAATCAGCCAGACTCTTTGTCAATAAAACAGACTATTTTCCCCTGCCTGGATGAACTGACCCACTGCAATTGCTGCTTGACCCGTGTCACAGTGCAGACAAGAAAATACACACCAGTGACAGAGAAGACCTGCTGTCAGTCGATACAGCCTCCATCCAAGTAACACAGCTGCCAGGTGAAGAGAAGAAGAGAAATGAAAAGGCATTTGGTTCTGTTTTTTTAACCTTCATTTATCAAGGCCTGACTGAATCTCTTCCTTGCTCAAAGCAGCCCTCCACTTCACACGGAGTCATACCAATCTTGTGGTAATACTACATTATTCCTGTGTCTTCATAATCTTGAGGGTTGTGCATCTAAAAGCATCTGAACGCAGGATTTAAGTGACTGAGTCTAACTAATCTTGTACTTTTCTTTTTTTCATTCTGAAAAACACTTTTTGATAATCATAAATGAAGAGTTTGAAAATATTACACCCATGTTTAAGATTCATTATGTAATCCTGGTGGCCTTGGCAGGCAGTGATCTCTGGCTGGTCTATAGCTAAGTGTGAAGCAGCCAATTAGTGGTCAGCCCTTCTAGGTCAAAGGTCATGGTATCCTGTGGTTGCAAGTGAATTTGAAGTGTCTGAAATGTTGCTCATGGGGTGCGAGATCTGAGGGTGCTCAGCCTTAAGGGAAACCTTTGAACCACTTATCATCCACACCCGTTGTGAGCTTTCCACAGGAGCTGAAAGGATGATGTCACAAATAAAATGTCAAAATCTGTTTCCATTACAAGAAAATCTAGGCTTCTCCTCTATGTGCAGCTTAAATTCCTGCTAATTTATATCTAAAGAAGACTATTTAGACTGTTGATCTCATGCGTGTGCTTTCTGGTACTGTATAACATGCAGCAAAAAGTTCATATCCCACGGAGCCAAAGCAAAATTCAGGGGGAAAGGACATTTAGGCCCCTGTGTTTATTTGAGTGTTGCAGTAAACCGAGCCAGTCTGCAATGTAACCTGCTGTGGTGATGAGAGAGCTGAGCAAGACAAAGCTTTCAATTTACCAGCTGATCAATGTTTAGGCCCTCAACTATGACCATGAGTTCTGAGTAGTGACCAAAAGAATGAAGTCGTGGGTACAAGTAACTGAAATTAGCTTCTTCTGTAGGGTGGCTTCAAGACAGAGTAAAGAGCTCTGACATCTGGAAGTGGCGCAGTGTAGTACCACTGCTCCTTCACACCCAGGTGAAACTGGAATACCTTGCAGAGAAAAAGAACATCTGGAATACAGTCCTAACCCTACTGCCACTGCAGCCTGGGTGTGGATAAGGGGAACATTTCCTAATCAGATATGATCATGCATCTGGCTGCACCTTAATAATTTCAAGGGAGCAGCAGACAACAACTACAACCCAATCTAATTGAAAGTCCTTGTAATAACATAATTAACTATCCTGACTTTTAAAAATAAAAGTTACTAGGGGCGTTCATTTTACAAATCATATGGTATTTGACTCCCACTGGGTTGCGCTAATTACTGTTAAAGAGTCACGCGCATGTTCATTTGATTGAAATAACCGCTGGAGTCCAACAGTGTCATTGTATTTATTTAACAGTTTGTCAGCAGCAATAGTCCTCAGGGGTTCACAGTGTAAAAATGTTTACTCGCACTACACAGAAGACATAATCTACCCCTTGTACTTTGCTGCTTTGTTTTTACTTTTCTCGGCTAGTTGTAGTCACCTACCTGCCTCGCAATGACAGCTCGCTGCTCCTGACAGTGACAATGGCACAACAACTAATGTGCATCAACACATAGACTACAAAGGCACCAGTGTTAACAAAACAAAAAGAAGACAAAGAAGATGAGACGCATAAGTTCCACTGCAATACACACACATACTCATCAGACACAAAAAAATCTGAGTCAAATTACAGATACAACCCCCCAAGGGAGCAGCAACCACATTACAAGTCCAATGAGTGGGAGAAAAAGCTACATTAATGCATCTTTCATGAGCTTGGCCCTGTGGCCCTGGACTCCTTTAGCAGATCTGCTGGCCAGACAGCTGGCTAGTTCCCTCCCATAGATCCTGGGTTCTGCCTTACTTTACCCCCATGCTGCATGCCTGGGAACTGAGAGAGCTCTGGCACTCAATTGCTATCGGATTGCCTTCATACCCTGAACATAACACACAGCCAGCCTAGGATGAACAACAAAGGTGTGTGTGTGTGTGTGTGTGTGTGTGTGTGTGTGTGTAATTATGAGAAAAAGTCAAACCTTAGCATTCAAAGAGAGTTTCTTTGTCATGACTGTATGTGTGCGCACAGTGAAGCGAAGACTGATGCTTTCAGTGTTTCACACCATCACACACTCTGCTGTCAGTCCTAATTTGGCCTCAGTTAGTCTCCTGCTAATCCCACCACTGACAGGAGACTGAGTACTCCATTAACATGTTTAAATATGGATGATCAAGAAAACCCTGAAAACTGATAATTAATTGGCTTTTAAGAAAATAAAGGAAAGATTTGACTTGATCAATCCACGGCAAACATCCCGAATAAAGTAGATTAATAAAAACACGTTCTGAATATTATTATAATATCAAAACAACAAATCGAAGCAAATCTGCGTGTTTTTCTGTCTGACAGTCGGCATTTTCATTCTCTGTGTTCTAATTGTCTGTTGTTACGCATTTCAGGTAACGATGCCTTAAACTGTTTTTGGTTTGTTTGTTTGCTTTTAACTGTTTGATTATGTGATATCACAAAAAAAATGTGTGATATGATATTGATTGGGTCAGTCATGTTAGTGATGAAAGAATCTATAAACCATATCGACTAGATCATTGATCAGACAAAAATATTTCCTGGAAAACAATCTAACCTTGATCTTGCCATAATAGGTAAAAGTCATGCAGCTCAGTGCAATTCAAAGATGACTGAAAATTTGATAAGATGAAACAAATTTATCACGCAACAACAATACAAAAGAGCTTAATCAAAGCTGAATGAAGCAAAACACATACAGTATATCTTTATGTAAAAACTGCTTCAAAGCACTCCAGACCTCAGACTGAGCTGAAGATTTCCCTTCTCACACGGACAAAACCACAAAGCCAATACTGGCCTGGGGTAGCATCAGAGTCCTGACTTAAATCCAAATGAAGATCTTTGCAAATAACTGAAAATGGTTGTCCAGCCTGAGGGAGCTTAAAATGGATCTGAAGAAAAGAATGACAACAAATCCACAAATCCAAGTGTGCAAAGCTGCCCAAAGAGGCTTCAGGCTCAGCAGCTGCCAAAGGTGCTTCAACTAAATAGTGAGTAAAGTGTGTGAATATTCATCAGCCATTATATCTGTGAAATATTTCAGTTTTCACTTTCATCAGTACAAAGTGCTAACTGTGGTTCAATGAGGAAAAATACATTTAAAATAATAAATGGATCCAACATACAAATAAATGTGAAAAATAGAAAGAGGTGTAGGTAATTTAGGGAGTGTCGCGGTGGATTACAAAACAAAGTTTCAAAGAATGAATGGAAAATTGAGGCGACTTTGTGCTTTCTTTTGGCTCTCTGGGGTAAGTAGCCTCCTTGCACACTGAGAAAGCGCACTTGGAAGTCTCTGAGGATGACCAGAAAAAAGAAGATAGAACATTTGGGTGTTGGGATTTCCAGAGAAATCCAAAAGGCTCAGTCAGGCAGGTTTCTGGTGAGGACAGTTTTCCATGTAAATCAGTGGTTGATTGCATACACCGAACTCTCCACCCACCACCTGCAACTGCGAGGGCAATGATTGTCCACTTCCATCAATTCTAAAACTGTCATATGAACAAATAGGCCAGCTTACCTACATGCTTCCTCTCTCCTTCACTGGATCCAGGCACAAGTTCGAGTCCACAGGAGAAGTGTCTTCTTTTCTATCCATTGCAGCTTATCCTACAACTGAACCCGAGCCCCAAAATATAAAAGTATTGGAGAAGTGAGCGGAAAGATTGCTGCGTTTTTCTTGCTCAACAATATCCTAGTAAACTAGTGATAAAGATGTTATTCTTCTGCTTTGCTTTTTCCCGGGCTGTGGCACTGAAGATTTGGACAAACATAGATTTTATTAATAACTAAGTTCTTCCATGAACTAGGTTTGTGTATAATTCCCTTAGTACAATGTTCATTAAAATGCCTCTTTGTTCTCAAAATTTAAGAGTGAAGCGAAGGCGAGTACGTTTGTGATGTCAAACGCATCTTTCATGTCTTTATGAACAGCTGAGCTTTGAATACTTACGTACATGTTATATTTTTGTTTTTCATTTTTAATAAATTTGCAAGAACTCCAAGCGGACCTTTTTTAATTTCTCATTACGGGGTATTGTGTGTAGAATTTTTAGGTGAAATTTTTATTTAATTAATTGTGGAAGAAGGCTGTAACATGACAAAATGTGAACCAGTGAAGCCCTGTGAATACTTTTCAGATGCACTGCAGAATGATGCATCTTGGAATGCTGTTCTCAAGCATGTACAAAGTTCTTCCCCTTGCACTAGACATTTACAATTTAAGATTGTGCATCATCTTCATTACTCTAAACCTAAATTAGCCAAAATTTACTCTAATTTGGACAACAAATCTAAATCAGCTCCTGGTACTTTAAGCCACATGTTTTGGTTATGCCAGCTTCAAGAAAAGGCCATTGAACAGTGCCCTTTGTGCTGGAACTCAATTTTTTTCTTCATTTATCAATATTTAAAGGGGACATATATCTAAACAAAGAATTCAGACCAAAGCATTGCAGTTCTACTTTATATAGATCACAAGTGAAAGATTTACATATGAAAAGGAAGGATTTAAAAGCATGAGATGTGCCCTTTAAAAATAAAAATTACCCTCTCTGTCTTCACTTTCCCCCAAGTGTTTTGATATCTGACAAGAATTTGAGTTCTTGTGAGAATTCTGCCCCGATCTGATTCAAAGCTCCCATCTTGCCCATCCCTCCTGCTCCGGTTAGCACTCATGCAGTGCTGATCGCCAAACCGCTGCTGCACACTTCTCTTCTGACCCACAGGGAGGGAGGGAGGGAGGGGGGCATTTAGGCATCACACCCGCTGAAAGTATTTGCCTTTTCATACAAAGAGCATAACGCATAGCCTACACATTTTGTTCTCATGAGTCATGAAATTCGTGATTTCAAAGCCGTGTCCAGCTGTTTACTGGCATTCGTCATATTTAATGAAGGGGAACAAACAGACAGAGAATTTAAAGACAGTTTTACTGTTTTACAAATTTTACAGGCTCACTAGTTTTGTTTCATTTAAAATCTTGTTGTGTCACTCATATTCAAATATTGACTGTATCTTGATAGTATCAAAAGGATTTTGAGAAATACACATTTTTTCAGTATTTACTAAAAAAAAATACATTTGAAAATATTAGAATTTTTTGGCTATAGAACCCCAAATGTCCATGCAGTATGCTGACAAGACTTTGCTGCTTTGCGAATCCACCATGAGATGAATAAAGAGCTCTCAGTGGCTATCATGTGAGTATGTTGGTGGCATACCACCACTTCAAACTTTAATTGAGTTTTCAAGTACAGTATATAGCAAAAGTTTGGTCTCATTTTATTTAGGCAAATGTGACCATTGGAGTGTTTTTGCAGTCTCTGTTTGCTGATGCAAACATCCAGTGGATGTGTTCCCACACTGACTGCAGTATTGAAGTAACAACATGCTCCGACTGTGTGTGGGAGTGAAGTGTGCCTGTAAATGAGTGTGACAGCTCATACTCATCCAGCACATTGAAAACTTACCAGTAACTCTGTTTTTTTCACATTTTTATGACAGCCTCTGCTTTCAACTCCTGTCTTTTACATTAGCGCAGATAACCAACTTCTCTTTCACCATGGTATTTTGTACAGTTGCTAAGAATCCTCAAGCATCCTTGTGTGAATTCAGTGCTTATTTAGAAACAGTTTAAATCTTCAAATAAAAGAAGTGAATACCATTCCAATCAACGGTTTTACTATTTGCAAAAGGAAGGAAATTCACAGGCCTGCCACAATTATGTCAAGTAAAAGAATTCAAAATACAACAATGAGGACTTACACCTTGACAGAGACTGTTTAAAACACCCAGTCTTTGTGAAGTAAACCTATTGGTTTTCTTTTTGCAATTGAGTGATGGAAATGAATATTAATCTAATATCTTGGTCCTGCGTAGGGGGGTGGTTATCCAGTGAAATTGACACCTTTTCAGGGTGGCTATACACTAGCTCAGGAGGTAGAGCAGGTCACCTACTGATCGGCGGTTCGATTCCTGGCTGCTGTGGGCTGCGTTCCAAAGTATCCTTGGGCAAGATGTGAATGTTAGACAATAAGCACTTAGCTTAGTTACACATGGAAGTGCTTGTATGAATGGGTGAATGTAAACATGTTGTATAAGCGCTTTGACTGCTCAAACAGAGTAGAAAAGCGCTATGTAAGAACTAGTCCATTTGACTCTCCGAGCTTCTCGCACTGTCTGACCCTTGGAGTGAATTTGCTGGGATGTTCACTCCTTCATTTGATTAGCAGCACTTTCCTGCTGCTTACTCTCTAAGTTCCTATGGAAGCTGTAAGGGTGTACTTAGTTTTTATGTGTATTAATCAATCTCGGGTTCTCTAGCAGGGGCCTGGGAGTTTGAGGTTTCTCTGCAGTACTTTAGCGGTTCCAAGGACTTCACACTTCTAGACAGAGACCTCTGATGTTGTGCCTGGAATTGCTGGAGCCACTTTTCCAGCTGTTGCTTCATCCAGTGGTACTTCTCTGTTTTCTTGTGCTCTGTCTTTCTGAAGTTGCTTTCTGCTGAGACTGCCATCTCTATTACAACTGCAGTCTTTTGTTCCTTGTCAACCACCAATATGTTTGGCTGGTTGGCCAGGAGCTGCTTGTGTATCTGGAAAGTGAAGTCCCAGAGAAACTTAACCCTGTGGTTCTCAGCCACCTTTGTTGGTGTCTTCCAACAGGAGTTGGGGACTTTTAATCCATATGTGACAGAGATATTCCTGTACACTATCCCAGCTACTTGGTTGTGCCTCTCAGTGTACGCTGTCCCAGCTTCCATGCTAGACTACATCCTGCTACTGTGTGCTGGGGTACTTTTGCAGAACCTGCAACTTGGCTCCTGTGGGCTGTGGTAGACCCCTGCCTCTATGGATCTGCTGTCTAGAGCCCGCTCTTGTACTGCTATGATCAGGGCCTCTGTGCTGTCCTTTAGACTGGCCTTTTCTAGCCACTGATAGGATTTCTTGACATCAGTCACTTCCTCTGTCCGTCAGTGGTACATGGCAAGGGCTTTGCTGGAGGCACTCTTGGAGTAACTCATCTCGTGGGGCCATCTTCCTTTGTGGCTCTGACATTCACAAATCTTCGCCCTCCTTTCTGTTGCTTGTAGAAACTCAGGTTACTGAACTTTGGTGGAGCTCCTTTCATTGTGAGGAGTTTTGGTGTCTTGACATCGGGTGGCTGTAGCTCAGGAGGTGGAGCAGGTCACCCACTGATCGGAAGGTCGGCGGTTCGATTCCTGGCTGCTCCGGGCCACATGCCAAAGTATCCTTGGGCAAGATACTGAACCCCAGGTTGCCTGAAGTCAACAGGCACCCACAGTCCTAGAGTCCACATCCATCCATTAAATCTTTCCTGTATGACAGACTCCTTATTGCTGATATTCCAGAAATGTACTATTATTAATTCCATATTTTGATACAAGTTTTTGGAATGAAATAAAGTTTCCATCTTCAATAATATGCACTAGATTTTGTATACCCATATCATGCCATGACAGATGTTACCAGTTTGGCTCAAGCTGGCAACAAACAAATGAGAGTCCACGCCCAGCAGAGCCTACTGTTTCTAATATATTTAACAACTGTACAGTAACATGTAGAAAGTGTCAGACCATAGGGATGTAAGCAAAAAGACCAGAACCAAAAAACTTAACATATCAGCATAAGGGTGGTGAGGTAGATGCAGCTGCAAAGTAAAAGAAAGCGTGATAGGAAGGAATGGTGAGAGTAGGCTTTATGCCCTTGGCCACTCCCACCTCGGATGCAACCACTTCCTCGATGATCCACCCCAGCTGCTGCCATAAGGACAGGAGGAATAACAGAAAGCATGAAGGGTGGGCCGTCACACAGAAAATTCAGTACTTTATTTTTCTGACAATTATCTGGATTGTTCCAAATGGGTGTTATTTTGCATGGGATAAGTGAAGACTTAGTTATTTTTTAAAAATTCCCACCAGGCTATCAGAGAGGTGTTTATATTAAGGCTTTTAAAGCAATTGTGATGCTTGATACTGGAGCTAACGAAAGGCAGATCCAGTATTTTTACTTTTTCACAAAAGTGCTTGTTCTAGGTCCAACTATGGGCTGTCTAACAAACTTGATATGATCTATTTTGAAATGTATTGCAATCTGCTGGCTAAGAATTAGCAACAGAGGCTTAATTACAGATCAGTGAGAACAAATAGTTGATTTTTGGCAAAACCATCATTTTAATGGTGGAAACTCTCCCAATGGGTGATAGAGGTAAAGAATTCCAACGTGTGAGACCATCCTCTTGTCTTGCATACAGGGCATGCTCCTGGGAGAACATGACAACGAAACGATTCTCCAGCAGATAGCCAAGAATAAGGGACTGCATTTGGGTCTGTGTTCCCAGACCAAATCGGACACTGAGGTCACACTTCCGCCCCTAGCTGTGGAATCCCCGCCTCCACCCACTAGTCAGACAAAAGGATTTATTCCCACTCTGGAGGTCTTCTCGGGTGAGTGCGAAAAGTGTTGGGGATTTCTCACCCAGTGTGGCTTGGCATTTAGACAGCTCAGTCACTCATATTCATCTGATGGAGCTAAAATTACCTTTATGGTTTATGGTCAGCCTTCTCAGAGGCAGGGCTCTTAAATGGGCTCAGGCAGTGCTAGCTGCACACATGAACATTTCTTTTGTGACTTTTTTGGACAAATTTAAACAAGTTTTTGACAAAGACTGATGCTGATGTTGCTGCACAAAAAAACGTTTAGCCTGAAGCAAAGGAATAGAAGTGTGGCTGACTATGCAGTAGATTTTTGGATTTTAGCTGAAGAGACAGGATGGGAGGAAAAAAGCCTTTTGTGGAGCCTTTTTTCACAGTCTCAGCGAATATCTGCAAGATGAAATCACCACTAAAGAGCTACCTACTCCTCTCAACGTGCTAGTCACTGTGTATTAGGGTTGATGACGATGTTTGGGAGCATCGCCACCCAAAGAACTACAACTCCCCGTGGCTGTAGACTCACCGACACTCCATGCCCGCAAGTGACGTTCTGGAAGTGGCTTGCAGTACGTGGAGCACTGAGTGGAGAGCGAGCCTGAACCTCACTCCACCCCTCCTCGAGGGTGGAGGCACAGCCCTTCAGTGGAGTGCCTGTTCTGTGGAAAAAGGGGGCATTTCGCTAACAAGCACCCAGACTGGTGAAGAGGGAGCATCTGTCAGTGTCCCCAGCTTCATGGATGGTGAGTGGTGAGCAGTTAACCCCATTCAAACTGATCTTTTATGCTCTCCTAGCTCCTATCATCCTATTCCATAATCATCCCAGCACTGATTGACTCCGGTGTGGATCAGAACTTCTTGAACCGAGGAGTAGCATCACAACTGCAGCCCTCCTTGCAGCCGTCCAGGTCAATGGAACGTTCCTTGAACATGTGACTCTCCGGTCAGGCACCATTCATCTTCTCATCTCTGGCAATCATTGTGAGTATCTGAGTTTATTCATTTATGACTCCCCAACACAACTTTGGTGCTAAGGTTTCCTTGGTTAAAGACTCTAAATCCCTCTATTGGGGCTGCCAGGTGGTCACTGGCTGGAGTCCTTACTGTCATGAAGTATGTCTGCGCTCTGGCTCTCCCCCTGCTCGCTCTTCCCTGCAGGTAGAAATAGAGCCACCGAGGATCTTTCCTCGGTGGGGGGG
>JAVDPK010002850.1:153988-167548 GCA_034780415.1 Cichlasoma orientale
GCAAAGTAGAAGTAATTAAAATAAAAATTATAAATAACTTTAGTGGTTAAAAACTCAGCCGGTTAAACTATCAAAGTAGGACGGGAGAGAGCAGGATAAGCTGCTCTCTGGTAGGAGTCAGGAAGAGAATATCAGGAAGAGAAATAAACATATCTCCTTTGTCCCTCTCCTATGCTGATATTCAATTGTATCGCCCTCTCAACCCCAATGAAGTCTAGACTGGATAGCATCGTTATTATGCCTTATATTTCCCACAACCCCCACCCCCACTCCTCCCCCACCCTCGAGGATTTTCTGATCATTTCTTAGCAGCTTGTCCACCTATCTCACGCTGCATACCAAAATCTTTACGTTTGACAAGCAAATCAACTCGTGGTTAAAAACAGCTTTTATCATCTCACATTCACGTTTTTTTCTCCTTTTTCTTCATCTGTTTAAGCATGAATGTGACCAATTAACCCAAGGACGTGGGTGACTCATTCTCATTGTGAGAGAGTGTTTCAGAAAGCAGAATATTTTAAGTGGTAGAAAAATTACAAGCTGGCATGACCACTAACAAACAAACAAAATAACATTGAAAATGAAAAGTTAAGAATCACTTGTGAAATTGAGGAAGGACATTAACAATTTGGGAAAACTTTTTTAGGCTCAGTCTGACACTCCAAATTAGAATTATTTACATAGCACAGATCCAGGGTATTGTGTAAAAAAACAAACAAAGACTTTTTTAAACCTTGTTATGGCCCTAACAGCCAGAAAGTACGTACAGTACAGTATCATTAACTTTTCTGTTATTCAATTTTTGTAGCTGTAATATTATTCTCCTATCAAAGAATTCCATTAGCAAACCGTGATGTGCTGTGTTTCATCATTAACTCCTTCAAAAATGAATCTTTACGAAGGCATGTGGTAAAGTTGAAATATACTGTAAACATTTAGGAGTATTGAAGTCCCAGGAAGGACAAAGAAAATGATTGGACAAAACGTGTATGATGTGGTCTCAGATAATTAGGTTTAATTAAACATGCATTGGACAAAATGTCTCTCACACATGTCAAGTTTGAGAATGCTGAATGAATTTCTGAATTAATCAGTTTGGAATACGCGTTCATACAGAACTTTATTCTGTGCCTTTAAGTACTTTCTATCGATCTCACACACACAATCACACTGTTTGACCTGATAACAGCTGAGCAGAAAATGCATTATTAATATAATCAGGGCTGGAACTAGCCTGCTACGTCTGGTGGGCAGCTAAAAATTTTGAGTGGGTGAGTTGGAGACTGCAGATCAGAGCAGTTGACGGCTAACTTTTCTGTTTGAGTTCCTGTTCAGATGCTGGCATTTCTGAGATGACTGTTTTTTGTTTGTTTGTTTGTACAATTCCTGCCAAATAACCAGAATAAACAGCTAGACTATTAAAAACACAAATTAGTTCCAGTGTATGTGTCAGCCTCTCATGGTTTCTACTGACAGAGGAACAGCAATCACTGCAGTAATCGATATCTGCACATTTATTTTCTATAAGCATAATTAACACACTGAGGGAGATTCTCTCCAAATCTTGGCAACAAAAGCTGTCCAGCTTTTTTTTTAATGTCAATCAGCATATTGATTAAAAATACTGCTGTAATTAATACTGGTACAGCAGGATAAACATCTGTGAAATTAATACTTACTGAAGCAAAATCAATCTACCAGTTTTTCTGCTTATGCCTAAATGTATCACCTTCTATTTTCCGTGTAAATGTAAAAGGCTTTTAAATTTAAAATAATAATAATAAAGAATAGTGCTGTCAGAAAGAGTGGAGGTGGATAGAAATCTCTGTCTAAAACTGGGCAAAAAAAAAACAAAACACAATTTTTACAATATTATGTGTTTTTAACAGGATATTTTATTTTTTAATATCACTACATGCTATATATATATATATATATATATATATTTGTGTGTATTTTTTCTTTTTTTTTTTTTTCTTACAATTTCTTTACAAGTTGCAGGTCCGTGTGTGTGCTTTACTTGTTGCTCTAAGTTCACAGCTGAACACCTCTTCACCCTCCAAGCGACACAGCAGTCTGTTTCTCACTTTATGTACAGCTGTGGTCAGAAGTGAACTGTTCTTTTTTCAGGGTGGGATGATTGTACAGCACACACCTTTAGTGGCTTTAAAAAACAAGAATTGTGTGCACAAGTTTGAAAAATTATTTTTCTCTTCCACACAGGATCAAAAATATAAGTATACATATGCCCCCACTAATATTTGGTTAGATGTCCTTTAGCAAGTTGCACCTTGACCAGACACTTTTGGTAGCCATCAACAAGCTTCTGGGATAATTCTGGATGGATATTTGACCACTCTTCTTGGCAGAATTGGTAAAGTTCATTTGAATTAGTTGGTCTTCTGGCACGGACTTCCGTGCCTGAGGTTGGGGCTTTGGGAAGGCCATTCTAGGTCATTTCTAAACAACTGCAGATTCCAGGATCATCAGTTTAAAGAACTGTACGTAAGCTGAATATTGGACAGGCCCGGTGTGCCAAAAAATGAAGTGGGAGTGCATTGGGAGCGTATGGTGTCTGGCAGTCTGGGTTATTTTCAGCTTGGAAATAAGAATATTCTTTCTACTCAGATGTCAACAGATGCAGTTTAATTAACAGCAAAGTAGTGATGAAAACTCAGTCAATTGGTTGAAATCACTCAAAAAAGCTGGTATAAAACTAAAGGCCACCCATCCATCCATTTTCTTCCATTTATACATTTCAGGGTCACAGGGGCTGGAGCCCATCCCAGCAGCCATAGGGTGAGAGGCAGGGCACACACTGGATGGCTCGCCAGTCTGTCACAAGGCTAACACAGAGAGACAGACAAACATTCACATTCACACCTATGGGCCATTTTGAATCATCAGTTAACTAACTGCATCTCTTAGGACTGTGGGAGGAAGCTGGAGTACCCAGAGAGAACCCACACAGACACGGGGAGAGCATGCAAACTCCACAGAGAAAGGCCCGGGCAAGATGGTGGATTGAAACCCAGGATCTTCTTGCTGTCAGGTAAGAGCGCTAACCACCATGCCACCGTGCTGCTCTAAATCTAAAGTGCTGACATGATTTAGTGTGGAAATTATACTGTGATTTGTGAAAAAAAAATCAGAATAAGCAAACAGGACATTTTATAACTAGACTCAAAGAAAGTCACGGAAGTCATGGTTAAGTTATGGTTCTGCTTTTAGAATTTCTCCAAGGTAAGTGTTTGTTGTTCAAAAACAAACACGACAGTCAGTTAAGAGGAGAAAAATATGGATTTTTTTTATCATGCCTCTGAGGGTTCTTAAGCACTTTTTAAAATCAGATTTTAAATTAGTTTTCTCTGAAGATGATCTTAAACCCATTAACTCTCTTAAACTCTATGCCAAACAAATCTGTGTGAAGAGATCAGGGATGTGGACATGAACATATTATTTTGAAATAATGATGCTGAAGGGACCATGTTAATATCACAGTGATAATGACTGAAAACACTTCAAGGAGCTCTTAATATCCCCAGAAAATGTGCCTTTTACCTCTCACTCATAAACCTATAAATGTGGTACTGCGTTGCTGAGGCTGCAAACTTTGTACTGTATAACAAACAAAAGTATAAATGAAATTGAGCTGCTTAGGTTTACTGTATACTCATGCTTTCTTTAAAAAATATTACCCAGATATTACATATAAAAAATAATATTCAAAATCTTATTTAGTTTTTGCAAACATGATTGTTTTCTTTATTCTGTTAGCACAAAATATGATCTTCCCTTGGATTTATTTCATCTGGTAGAGATAGTTGCACACCAGTCCCACATATGAATCCTCATCACATGAAGTTCAGTTCAGCCTGTGAACACAGATGTCTTGCAGTCCTATAGGAGTCGCACTGTACGTTGTTTTCTGGGTTTCACTTTCATGGAAAGTCTGTAGGATGTAGAACAGACTGCTGGTGTAGAATTTAAAACAAGTATGTGATAACCAAAAGGAAAAACTCTATAGAAGCAGTTGCATTAGGGGAAATGTAGAATCAAGTGTCTTTGGGACTTCACCTATTATGTACTGACTTGTGCTGCTTTCACTTTGACTTTATATTTTTATCTTTCCCTTAACAGGTCCCCCAACCAATATTAAAACACTCTTAAGAGAAATAAGTAGGGAATAATAAATGGGGGCTTATGGGTCACAGAAGAAGTACTAAAACTTTCTGTCACAATTGCTGCCAAACTTTGTTTGTTTTCATCCTCCATCCACCCAATTATATATCATTTATAAATGCAAAAATACATAACTGAAGGCACTTTATATCATATTATCCTTTGGGGATGCTGAGCTAAGGTAAAAGACTATATTTTACCAAAATTGCTAAAAGTGTCTGATGGAGAAACAGGGGTTCAGCCAGCAGGAGAAGGATATGGCAGCAGGGGACTCAAGGTCAGGTCATCAGTTTGTCACAGGGCTAATACTCATGGGTCTTTTTTTTAGAATCACCAATTAACCCAAGCCCACTAAGTGTGGGAGGAAGCTGGAGTACCCAGAGAGAACATGCAAACTTCACACAGAAAGGCCCCGGCGAGATGGTGGATTGAACTGTTGTTCCTGTGAGGCGGGATTGGAAACCATACTGCATGTTTCATGCAAACTGTTGCTGTGAATACAGTAAAATAAAATAAAAATATTAAAAAGGTTTTGTCTGTTTTTAAGTGTATGCACAGTTGTAACTGACCTTAGGTCAGCAGGCAGCTTGTTCCAAAGAACAGGACCACAATAACTATAAATATGAATAAATTATCTGTCTCTGACTTTTTGGACCGACAGCAAATATTTCTGTATTGTCTCTGTTCTGTTCTAAAAGGTTTTGAGACATCCAGCAGTTAATGTCATCCATGCAGCTCATTAGTTTGTGACCAGAGGTTAGATCAGAGGAAAATGTTAAGTACAACTGCATATCATCTGCATAAGAAAGAAATATTATGATTCTTTATGACAGTATCACGTGAGATTATGTAAAGGTTAAAGAGTAATCAGCCAAGGAAAGACCCCTAAGGAACCCCTGACTGAATATTTATTTGTGCAGATCTAAAACTGCTAATTGAAACACAGGCAGTCATAAACTCAAAGTTGCTTTATTGCAAACCACAACTTATACAAACTGAGGCAGGTCATGAGCAAGAATTACTAAACTGGGACTTTTCCAGAAAAACACACAAGACAGGAAAACAAAACCATAAGCGGACGACATGACGAACAGAGAAAAATTGAGGCAATATATCAGGTAATTAGGGACATGGGAAACACCAGGGAACACAGGAGAAACTCACTGGAGAAACAAGACCAAGGAAGCAAAATGAAACTCACACATGAGACGAGACGCTATCTAAATGAGACAGAGACAGAGTGTTACGTCTGCAAGGGGTGAGTGTGCAGGTGTGTCTTGTAGTATGCTGCAAGTATGCAGGTGCCTGGATGCGATTGGTGCGGTGTGTTTTCTACCTGCAGAGGATTGGCTGCCACCATGAGTCACGCCCTACTTAGGCTGGTTGGGCAACGCAGGGAGCAGAGATCATCGTTTGTGTCCCAAGCCTCCCGTCAGCTAACCTGTCATGAATGTGTTGTTCCAGAGTGGGTAGGAGTGAGCTGCCAGTTTGTTATATAAGTTTTCTCCTGTGTTGGTTATAGGTAGGGAGGTTAGACCCTGTCATTTGTTTTTGGTTGTTTCTTTTGGTTTAGGTCAGACGCCGGTTCACGGTAGATTTTAGTTCACGTTTTGTTTATCGTTTTGGCCTTTGCTCACCCTGACGTGAATCGCTCTGTGTTTTGTGGTTG
Source organism: Cichlasoma orientale (assembly GCA_034780415.1). NCBI lineage: Eukaryota > Metazoa > Chordata > Actinopteri > Cichliformes > Cichlidae > Cichlasoma > Cichlasoma orientale. The sequence goes on from JAVDPK010002850.1 coordinate 159,840, forward strand.
TGTGAACAAATAAACCTTTTCTGATATTTTAAACAAGACGGTTGTTGTGTGGCTGCTTGGGTCTTGGGGGCGAACGGTGGTCTCTCATTCATGTTGCGCTCCGGGCCCCTAGTCGGGTCGTAACGCAGAGTCAAACATCCGAACTTGACCAAAGACAAAAAAGCAAAAAAACTGAGTGCCTAACTATTATGATGGACAGATAGGGTAAGCAGCTGTATACCAAGACAGTGGGAAGAGGGTCTAATTGACATGTAGAAGGCTTGGTTTTCCAAATAAGGCCAGATATTTCAACAAAAGGGAAGTTTCAAACGCAAATGTGAACGAGAGGGAGTAGCTGAGGTAACCAGCGAAAGACAAATTGTTGGAGATATTAGTGGTCAGTTGCTGGTGAAACTTGTTCACTTTAGTATTAAAATAACATTAAGGAATTATAGAGAGCGGTTAAGTACAAATAGGAGAGTTGGATGGTTCATAGTATGATGCTAACCAGGGCCCTTGTGTTCCCTTCACCTGAGCTGATTAGCCCCACGTGGTAAGAAGATCTTTGCTGTAGAGAGAGAGAGTTTCCTTGTAATAAAAAACACGATCATACAATTCTTTGGGAACACGTCCAGTTCTTTTGTAGAGGCGTTCCAAGTGAAGGCCTTTTGCTTTGAGTTGGCAATGTTCAGGTGTAAAACATGGTGAGGAGTGGGTGAAGGAAACGGTCAATGTTTTTTAAAGGAGCCAGCGCATCTAAATGTCCATGAAGACAGCCATTGTAATGAGAACCAGTTCATCTGAGAAGGATACAAAGTTTACGCAGCGGAGACTGTCAATACTACTCAAAAAAGCCTTTAAATTAATGCCCTTGATGCTGCGAAATGAAAAGAGATGTGGTAGATTTTCTAGTGTACTTGGGGGGACTCAATTCAACAGCATGTCTTTGCTTGCAGGCGTCCAGAACATAAAGCACACCCACTTGCTTTTTATGTGGTTAGATACATAAGAAACCCTTAATCACTGCTCACCCATAAATTAAGAACAGCAATAGCCATCAGAGCCACAAGGTGACACTGAAACAATCCATTGCATTTCTTCCTCTTTAGCTTCGTAGCAAAACTTGTTCAAACCAAACATTCGGCTTGTTCTTCGAAACATCAAAAATTAAACTCCTGCATCTGAGTGAATTTTTTTGAACTAGATTACATTCTTAACTTCTAGTGCCAACTAATAAGCCACTTAACAGTATACATGTGTCACCGTGTCATCGCAGACACAACGAATTTCAAATGTCCCTCCGTTCGCAGACTTCTGGCAACAATTACTGTAATAACCCTATTTTGGGTGTGAAGTACAATTTCTCAGCTTTCAGAAACTATTTAAATCTACGGTAATTACGGTGATGCAAAGTGCATTTGATCGGATGTTGTGGTGGTGAAACACTCAGTGTTAAAGGCTGGTAACACGTGTATTTGTGGCGATGGCTCAGTGTCAAAGGTTCAGACTTTGTGGTTTCACCCGAACCCTTCTGAATATCTGCATTTCACATGTGCGCCTTCGATGAAATGGTGGGAGATGTTGGGTTCACTGGTACACTGGATGGAAGAACTGGGGCAGTACATGTTTACTGATGGCAGTTTCTGCAGCTGGCTGGCAAAACTTAACTGGAGGCTTAATAACCACTTCTTGCCATGGTAACATGTTTGAGTCAGAGCAGATAAGTAACAGATCCCATCTTTCCTGAACAACTGCATTAATCCATTTCTCCACTGCAGTGGCTGCAAGAACAGTGGCTGTGTTTTGCAGGAAATGGGTGCAGTAATTAAGGACTTCAGCTCTGTGACATTTGTTGGCTCAGGTGCATTTATTATGGCTGACACGTTTTCCTTAGCATGTTGTATGCCATCCTTGTCAGCGCAATATTGCAAATATTCCAGTGTTCTGCAAAAAGGCTGGATAAGGCTGGATAAGACACTCTAGGTGTAGCTTCTTGGGGGATGATGAATCAATGACCAGATGGAGTTTGTCAGGATCCATGGTGGATGCATTTCTAATGAGCACAATGAGTGATGGGGCAGCACGGTGGTGCAGTGGTTAGTACTGCTGCCTCGGCGTGAGAAGGTTTATGTTCAAATCCAGACCTCCTCTGGCCTTTCTGTGTGGAGTTTGCATGTTCTCACCGTGTTTGCGTGGGTTTATTCCAACAGTCCAAAGTGGGGTTGGGTTAACTGGTGATTCAAAATTGGCCATAGGTGTGAATGTGAGCGTGAATGGTTGCCTGTCTTCCCGCGTTAGCCCTGCGACAGGCTGGTGAACTGCACAGGGTGTACCCTGGAAAACCACTATCAGTGGATTGAGTAAGAAAGACAGCGGAGTACAGGCAAACACAGACCATAAAAACAGGCCGAATGCAGCAGACACAGACATGCTTGAAAATTGATGAGGATATGGCAAGGTCAGATTACAAAATAGCGAAAGTCGGTAAAGAGAGACTGATCACTTGCAGAGTAAAATAAAATGAGTGAGAGAGCAGCGGCAGCTAATTGCCTCAGCGTTCACTCATCAGCCATGTTTATGATCAGTTTAACCGCTGGAACGGTTCCTAACTAAGTAAAGCTTCTGAAGCAGAGATAAACTCAGCGTTCCCTCCAGAAGGTTGTCATAAATCTGATACTTTTCTTTCTGAACAGTCCCCTCATCACCTGCTAGAGCAAGAAGTACAAAAACTCACTTCCTCTAATCCAGTTTTAGTTCAATGTGTTTTTTTCTCTTTCACATGTAAACTACAGTGTTCCACTTCCCTGCATCTGAATATAACTTGCATCATATGGCTTTTGACATGTGGTGTACTGACTTCAGCCAAGGCAAGCAATGCTTCATAAGCCTTTTTGTATTTCAGACTTTATGAAACGTATTTAACCATATGAAACATTATGAATAACCAATAACAGGCAAATGTCTGTGATGACATGATCGTTGTGTTTGATTATTGTTGATCACTTTGTTCAGTGTTTCATTTTGAATTCTGCTGTAATCATTTGTTAAAAACCAGTGAGCTGACTGAAGTTATTACATATTTCATTGTGTGTCTTAATAACCTTTTCACCGCAATTAAAGTGAACTTATTGAAGCTAAACATAAGAGCCTGGTAAAAGATACTCAGTAAAAGCAAAACGTGTCAGATGGATTTATGTGAGAGACACTAACAAACAAAACGTCATCTTTGATACTTCAGATGCAAAAACCTCTGAGTTTATTGAATACCTGCAGCTTTGTGCATACCATCAATATCTGTGTGAATTGTCTCCACAGTGAGAAAGTGTGTAAGCATATTGCACAATAAGGACAAATTTATCTGATTACTAATTTAAGTTAATAAATGAACTAATTATTATAATTATAATTATTACTTAGTCCCCACACCTTGAGATGATACAGGTAAATGACAGCGTTACCTCTGAGATGTGTTTGTCACACACAGTTTTACAGATTATTGTCCTGATCTTTGTCACAGGTGTCGGGATCATTTTATTGTACTGTCTCACTCACTCCCAATGAGCACTCAGGGATTTTTGTCATTTTAGCATTAAACTTGTGCAGTGACAGTAGATCAAATGCATTAAACCCGTCTCCCTCACCCTCACTGTCGTCTGTGCACAAACCTACTCTTACTGGCCATTTTGTTAGGTATACCTATTCAACCTATTGTTAATGCAAATATCTAATCAGCCTATTATATGGCAATAACTCATTTGGGCATAGACATGCTCAAGATGGCCCGCTGAAGTTCAAACTCACACAATCATCTCTACAGAGAGTGTCCTGAAGAAGAGAACATACCCAGCAAAGGGCAGTTCTCTGGGCAAAAATATTTTGTTGCTGCCAGAAGTCAGACGACAATGGCCAGACTGCTTCACGCTGCTAAGAAGCCATCAGTAACTCAAAGAACACCAGGACAGTCAGATGGTAGTTGGTTTAAACAGCATGAAAGCATGGGCCCATCCTGCCGTGCAGTCATGGTGTAATCCTGTGAAGAATATTTTCTTGGCTAACTTTGGGCCTCAGTGCTAACTGAAGGCAGCATCCTACTTGAATAATGTTGTTCACTGTGCCCATCCATTTATGCCCAGTGTACACACAGTCACTAGATCTCAATGCAATACAACATTTTGGGATGGGGCAGAATGAGAGATTTGCGTCACGGACCTGACAAGTCTGCAGTAACTGTGTGATGCTATTGTGTCAATATAGACCAAAGTCTCAGAGGAGTGCTTCCGGCACCTTACCAACTCTGTGCCACAGAGAATTAAGGCTGCTCTGAAGACAAAAGGGAGTCGAACCTGGTACTAGCAAGGTGACCTTAGAGGTGCCAAAAAGTCTCCTGCTTCTCCACATTTGCTTTTTGGAATAAAAGATCAGAGGGAAAAGGAAAGGGAGGGAGGGAGTTGAAACAAACTAAAAAAAAAAAAAGACGCAGGAACTGAGTGAGTAAAAAAACAAAACAAAACAAAACAAAGCCTGAACCAGCCTGAAGTATTGTTTTAATAGTTTATTAAAGTCACAATTATTTTTCTTATTCATTTTTTATGACATTATTATTTTCAGTTCAATTTACTTAAATTCTTAAAAGTTGCTGTGTTGTCCCAAACCCCTGGTACACTATCCATACAGAGAGAGGCAACTAAATCCTAAACTTGTTTAGTCACAGTATTTATCTTTACAGGGAAACCAATTTTTCAGAGCCCTTTAGGAAACACACAGACACACACACACACACCTGTGCTTTCCATTGACCCTCTTGGCTCAGTCTGCCTAACAATAATTATTTAGTTCAAAGCAGCAGTAAATATAATTACTTCCATTAGATAAATATGCTGGGTTGGAGCATAAACTTCTCTCTTCTTCTGTTTTTTCTCTCCGTGCTCCCTCTTCTCTTTCTCAGCCTCTTTTCCTCCCTCGATCCCTCCAGTCTCTCTGCCACCCACACAGCTAAGCTGGTTGCAGACTGGGAGTTGACATTCTGAGAAACCATTTAAAGTGCTCATTACTGGGAAAGAAAAGGAGGGCAAAAATCAAAGAGATAGGCGCTTACTCACTGCTGGGGCTTCATGATCTGTTCTGCATTTATTCCCCAGATTCTCTACATTTCTCTTCGTATCCTCCTTCTCTTTCATTCTTTCTGTCTTTCATTCTTTCCGTTCTTTGTTCTGCAGCCTTAATTAAGCTTTACCCCCTGGCTTTCTTATTCTTTTTCAAAACAAACTGTTTTGCTTCCTTAAAACATAAAAATAAATCATGTCCACTGTGTGAAGTAATCTTAGCTGTTGAAATTTTCTTTTCAGAAGCGATAAATATAATATTCATTGATTTTTTTCTTCCTCCTCTGGGTTAACATGAGTACATCCTCTCGTGTCCTGTCCTGGGTTAAATTGATTTCAGGAGCTTTTTAGAGGGTCAGCTAACTGTTCAGGCAGGTTGGCTCATTATCGGCAGCTCGATCACAGCACACTACAGAAGAATAGCCTAGCCACTGTACAATGCTATTATTTTATTGTTGTGAACAAAACTGGCCATGTCCGGTGGTAGATTGGTTCGTGTACTTCTGGGTCATATGTTTTGCCGTTTTGAAAACTGGTTTTGAAAAATGGATTGTTTTTTAAATTTTCATTTCATACTCCAAATCCATACAATGTAACGTGAATTATATTTCTTTTATTCCATTTGAAATCAAAACATGAATTCCCAAAGAATAGGAAACCGATAAACGGCCCATCTTTTTATTTTTCTCAAACCGGAAGTTTACCGTCGTCAAGGAAAATGAAAAACAAATGACCAATCCGTTTTTCTTTTTTCAATATTTGGTTTTAAAACAGAAAAACAAATGACCAAAAAGTACCGGACCCCGCATACAGACCTAGATTGAATACTGAGGTATAATAAAACTGTAGTGCAGCAATCTAGCCAGAGGGGAAAAAGTGTGCAGGGTGCACGACCGCTTGCTAATTGCAGTGATAGAACAGTTCCGACAGCGACCCGGTGAAACTCTCAGCCCGGCGCAAGGCGACATCAGCATGGCGCAGCACCGGCCAATCAACCGCTGGCTAGAACACTGCTACTGAGCTCTACAACCCACCTCAGGGTCATCTTTCACGATAACACCGCCAGTAGCATTTATCCACTGCCTCTGATAGAGGGCGCCATTGAGCCAGTAAACCACCACATAACAAACATGTTGCAGTTATCATGGCAAGTGGAATCATATACTGTACAGTAGAAACACTGTTACACTCCACCTGCTGAATTCTACATGGCAAAAAACAAAAAAAGGAAACAAAAGATGAAGAAAAAAACGTGTAAAAACCAGTAAACACCAGGCACAGAACTGCAAACTGGTTAAAAAAAACATACAGAAAGAATATTCCTGTGACTTCTCTATCCTGTCCCACATTTTACATTTGTCTCACGCTGTGAGATCACTCAAGAACAATCAGTCACAAACACCCAATTAAAAAAACACTCTCCTCAAGAGTCAGTGTGAGAAGAAGTTGGCCAGACCCCTTCGTCACACACGGGGGGAAATGTGCCTGTTACATATTTAAAAGACATTGTAACTGATAATTGTCTCAGTACATGGCAGAGGAAAATCATTTAAAAAGGGAAGAAAAAAAATATCAGAGACCACATCGATCCCACAAGTGTAACAATAACAAAAAACAAAAATCATTTGCCAGGAAAACAGGAAATATAACACTACACTTGTCCTCTGGTGCATGAGCTCAAAAAGTCTGGTAAGAGGTTTTAGCAGCCTCCCTGCTCTAGATCTGGTATGTTCCTAACTTCCTCAATCCCAGCAGCCATACCAATGCTGTGCTCAACAGATTCAAGCAATTCTCGGTTTTCTGCACCAGAAGTAGGGCTGACAGATATTATATTCACTTTAAACACATTTGGTTCAGTTTTCAAGTCCTAAAATTGTTTCAGCCTCATCTTCACCCAAACATTCACATCATCGCCAAGATCCTGACATTTTTCCATCAGTGACCTTTTACAACACGAAACGATTGTTCATTGATCATTGAGAGTTAAGAAAGCCAGAGTTTTTAGCTAAACCTTTTTCCTGTAACCACCATTAAAACCTTTACTGGGAAACAGCTGGAGGAGCCCTTCATCGACCATCTGATCAGCCTTCACTTGCTGATCAGAGGACTTTGCAGCTGCTCCATACACCACTGTGTGTTTCACGCAGCGAAAAATCTGCAGTAAATCTACAGAAGTTAAAATATGCAGATGAACTGTTAATAAGACAAAAGTCTTTCTTATCCGATTACTTCATTAATCAAAGGAATAACCGATGGAATACTCGATTACTAAAATAATCGATAGTTGCAGCCCTATTCTTATTTACCACATATATGTCATATTTATGACACTGTCATAATTGCACTTATGCACACTGCAAAAATGGACTAGCTAAGTAAGTCTCACAACCTTGATCTTGTTTTGAGAGGGTTTAACAATCTTACACACTCAGCTTTTGCCTCGCATATCACTCTCAAAACAAGATCAAAAACACTTTTTTGGCTGAATATAAGATCATGAGGCTTAGTTAGATAGTCAATTTTTGCAGTGCACTTGCACTTTACCCATAATAAGTGGTAGTGGCGCAGTGGGTAGGCGCTCGCCTTACAGCCGGAGGGCTGCCGGTTCGAGCCCCAGTCCCTGCGCTG
>JAVDPK010002850.1:167648-190833 GCA_034780415.1 Cichlasoma orientale
GAAAAGGGAAGTGCATGTGCTCTGTTAGTCACACCTCCACAAATGTGACATCAGTAGAAAGCCCAGGATGTCTTCTGTACAGTACAGTGGGACTATCATAGATTGCAAATGTAATTCTTAAAATATAAGGCTGAATATCATGTCCCCCACAGAGGACAAAAATGAATTGATGGGTCTCAGGAGGATGGATCAGCTTTCTATATGTCCATTAACTTGTTTTCTATGTAGCTTTAGCTTCTCGGCTATGATTTCCTCTGTATTCTGCAGCCTTTCATCTGATTTTTCAATTCAGGCTTCTGCTTCGTCCATTCTGCCATTCATTTTTGCAATTTTGCTCTTAATTGACTCTTACTGTTCTTTGTTTTCTTGTCAAATTCCTCTCAGTTCTTGTAAAATTTTGTTTAAATCAGCCGTCTCGCTATGTTAATTAGCATTTGCTGTTGTTTTAGACATTACATATATTTTCTTTTCTTTTCCCACCCCTAGAGATATCACTCATGGCGAGGTCTCATCCCATTATTTTTTTGCTTTAATTGTAATTATTTCTTCTTGATAGGGCTACCACTCTATTTATTTGGGTTCACTTGGGAATGTACTACTGGCTACTGTGCAGCCATCACACATGGTGTTCCGAGCAGAAGTCATCCAGGTGACATTAATTATATACTTGCTTCCCTTCTTATCTGTCTAAAATCTTAATACCATTAAACAGCTGCTATGATTTGCTGTCCTCCATTTGGCTTCTCTTTGGAGTACCTGGGATTTATTCTGAACTTTGAACTTAGAATCGTGTTTTCTTACTTTGCACCTTGGTCATGGATTAAACATGGATCACATTAAAGATGAATGCGTTTGTCCCCCTGGGAGAGTTCAGAGCTCTCATAAAGACTTGGAACTGAAGAGTACAAGAGTAACTGTTATGCATAAGTTGGGCCTTGTATTTGTATTATTTTGATGGACTTCTTTTATTTTGTTTTATGTGATTTGACATTATAATTGATTTTTAACTTGTGACATTGTAATGGTGTGCCTTCTTGGCCAGGTCCCCCTTGAAAACGACATATTAATCTCAATGGACGTCCTGGTTAAATTAAATAAAAAGCAATGTAATGTGGTAAATGGACGGGTTCTTATATAGCACGTTTCTACTCTAGCTGAGCACTCAAAGCACTTTATCCTCCCTGCATCCACATATGGGAACATTACATTTTGGCTTTGTTGTACCTTATATGTCACTCTGTTCAGTAGTGTTTTATACCTTGTTAAGCCATGTTAACTTTGTTGTGTTATGCTATAAAGTATTTTAAAACTTTTTTTTAAAAAAACGTATGTCACAACCATGCAACTTCCTGTTTGAAGAGGAAGCTTAGCTTATACACATATCAGGTCCATCTAATCACAAATATCTAGGAGAAATGAATAATGCATTGCAAACAGGAACTCAGAAGGTTAAACAACACATTTGCATTTACCCATTCACATACACACACACTTCCTTCTACAGGTAAGTGCTTACTATCTAACAGTCACACACATTTATACATCAGAGAGCAACTTGGGGTTCAGTATCTTGCCCAAGGATACTTTGTCACATAGACTGGAGCAGTCAGGAATTGAACCACCAACCTTCCAATTAGTAAGTGACCTGCTGTAACGCCTGAGCTACAGCCACCCCGGTACAAATATGTACTGCTTAACATGAGCTCATGCTGTTGAACTAAACTTTCCAACCCCATTGTGGCAACAACCTCACAAATCACTGAAGTATCATTTTAAACTCTTTAAAATCAGCCACATATATGTGTTTCCTCTGGGAAACTTTTTTTTTAACCTGGCTTCTTTATGGATCTGCCATGTGTACCTTTGATGTGTGTCTGTGTGTTTACCAGGGTAGAAAAGCAATGTGTGATAAGGTTGAGAAACAGATGAGCACTTCAGAGCTGAGCTGAGCAACAAGCGGGGAGGCGGCCCACGGGGTAGCAACACCTTAGCATCAATTTTCTTACTTCTTCCAGATACGCTTCCTCAGTGCTTTGCCTTCTGTCACGTTACTATGCGCCTATTCTTGGTGCTTTTGTTTCTTCTTTGGCTCCACTTCCACCCCTGCTGTGAACTGCAACATATTCACCAGTGGTTATTCATCTAAAGTTGATGCAGGTTTGTTTTGCAAGTGTACATGAACATGTTTAGTGGAAGAAAAAGTTGTCTCACTGTGAGTACACAAAGGTGAAAGCACTTGGATTAATGCTACACTCCTCTACTGCCCTATATTTCCATATTCATTCAGCAGAGTGTGGTATCAGGGTTGGGGTGAGTTTAGTCATCAGGAAGACATGAGTTATATACCGGCTTTACTGTGCAAAGGTGGAGGAGGAGGGGAAAGAGGAAGAGGAGGAGAACAGGACAAGTTGATGAAAAGGCAAGTGCTGGTTAAGGGGCGCAGATCAACTTTGAATAGAAAGTGACAAAGATGCCAGCAGGCACAAGGCGTTCTGATGATGAGCAGGCGGAAATCACGCAAGCGGCACACAGCTGTACTCATTCAAAAGAAGCCAGAAACATTTAGGAAAAGTCAAACTTCCAAAACTCTGTTTTCTCTAGTACTGAGTGGGATGAGCGTATGATTTAAGGTGAATGCAAGAGGATGAATGTCACATTAACAGTACTTCTGAGACCCGGCACTTTTACTTTACTGATACTGTTAGTTGCACTTAAAGTTCCTCCTACAGTACTTTCATACATTTTCTTTGGGATTCACATTAAAAGGCCTAAAAAAATTCAGACTTCACACATTAAGAGTATATTCACTGTACAGCAAATAATCACAAATAATCATCTATGGTATTGCTATTTTAATCACCTGGAGTCTCTGCAGTCATGAATGACTGGAAACGCACTCAGCTGACACATTATGAAAAAGTTGAGAAAATTCAAAGGCAACATGATTTGATATGTTTTTGAATTTTCTCAACTTTTGACTACCATTGTGGCCTTTCTTAAAATTTACACCTCTAAACAAGAGTTCAGGGAACCTGAATTTTCTTGGGTCATCTAATTACAACATTTCTGTGAGGTCAACAATAAAATCCTAGACCTGAGATGCCCGTGAGGGGCTGCGGGTGGCCTGGGGTTCCTGGGTCTATCCTTGGCTATCTCTGGCTCTGGGGGGCGTTGTTGTGGCTTCTCACCCTGTATACCAAGTACATTTCATGACAAGCATGCACACGCACACAGGCATGCACACACACACACAAGCAATAGAAGAAGTGTGTATACTTGTCTTTTGCTTTATACTTTTCTTTCAGGTGCTGATTGCTATTGTTGTTGTTGTTGGTTATTTGCTCTGTTCCCTTTCTGTGTGTGCTTTGGTTTTTTGTCATAGGTGCCGCAATTTGTTATTCCCCTCTTCCCCGGCACTTTCGCCTGCCGGTTCTAATGTAGTTGGCAGACAAAGATTTTGCATGTTTAAGCTGCTGGACCGGACAGGTGGAAAAAAATATATATATAGAGAGCAGTAAAATTGTTTAAAAATTGTCTGCAGACAAGAAGGGCAAATGAAAAAGGAATAAAGTTGTGTCTATGAATCTATATTACTGATGCTCATCAAGGAAAGACAAAGACTTTAAAAGTTCTTAAATAACCCTTTTTGTACACTGAGGTCTAACGGATATTCCAGGAACACTGTTTCAGGAGATGCTATTTTTTCATGAACTGGCTGGTCAGTAGGTGGTCATTTTGAACCTGTTGATCTCTAATCACTAACATAACCTGCTCCAGAGCAGGTTAAGTCTGCAGCTTAAGTGAACATTGTGATGTAGTCCAGAAAGACCTGAACCACCTTTGTACCACCGAAAACCAAGAGTTCACCCTGAGGTTACTTGGATAAGCCCAAATCCTGCTTCATAGTGCAGGTGCCAAAATATTGTAGAGTGCAGAGATCTGGACCCAAATAAAGGACGCTAGAGGCAAATTTAACAATAAGCAAAATTGTGATTAGGGTAAAAATACAAATCCACAATAACCAAAGTCTAAAGCTTCAACATACATTTTGTTGGAAGGATGCCTTTGAAGGTTGATTATGTCACAGTGAGGGAACGAAGGATGTCCAAATTCGAAGGCTCCGACAAATACGTCCTCCTTCTCCCTGGATATGAAGGATAGGTCCAGTGAATCCTTTGTGGCCCACCATATCCCATCATTCATTGTGTAGCAAAACTCAAACAAGAAGACAGATTCCAAAAAGTTTGAAATACGACCGTTTTTGTAACACAAAACAATGTTTTTAAGGAAGAATGTAGCCGTGTAAACCTCAAATATCTGTTCAATTTATCAAGATACTGGTTAAGTGCAAAAGTGCTCTGATGTTTTTGGAGCTGTCCTTTCTTGCTGGTCTAACAGCCAGCTCACCTCGCCAGCTGTCAGCTGGTCGAGGGTCACGCACTATACCTGCAGAGAACGCCTGACTCCCGCACATCATTTTTAAACTGCCCGCTGCCTTTCAGCACTGAGTAGACGTTAAACACATATAATTCACTCAGATAATAGCTGACAGTTAATGTTTAGTTTATTTCAGTGTTTCATTTGTTCCTGAGCAAATCAGTGTGGGTGAGACTGAAGTTAAGCTTTATTACTGGATAATTTTCTTTAACTTTAATGTTTTACTTTTTATTCGTTGATGTAGTAATGTTCTGTACTTTTTTAACAGCTCATTTTGAATTAAAGCTGACATTAAATTAACCAAAAAAAAGGGGGGGGGCTGCAAAGGACTGCTTTTGGATATTGCTTTGTGGGCTTGGAGGGCTGGCAGTTCTTTTGCAAAATCCTCCTTTTGCAAAGCTGTGACGATAATCTGTCTTGCTTGAGCCATTTCATCCGCAATTCAAAGCAAGTCACATCTGAGCTATTCTTTGCACTGGCTGTTTTGGTTTGAGTATTTGCAGGACAGTCTAAATCCAACAAATTGTGGAAACTTCTGATGCTGAACAATCTATCTACCTGATAAAACTCTGTGCAGGGGTACTAAGGATAATTGGTGCAATTTTAAAGACAAAGAGGGCTCTCAGGAAGTTGATTTTCTCTTAATTGCACTTTGCATGAAGTTACATAATAATTAAAAGTATTAATATTATTTTTAAAAGCATCCACACTATCCTCATCCTTTGCATTATCCAAACTGCCAAGACAGTATGCATTCCTAAGATTTTGCAGTCATTACTTATTATACTTAGTATCTAGTATCATATTAGATTACTTCTACATAAAAGATATAGTTGTGAAAAGAGAGAAATAAAGGAGCAGAGCCAGAAACTTCACTCCCTCATGTCTTCTCACCCCTCTGTCATGTCATTTATGCTTGACCAATCCCTCTCATCATCAGCATCTCAAATGACATCCCTTCTAAGCTTTTACAGATTCCATAGCACTCACTTTCCTCCCTTTGTCTTTCATTGTCTCACCCCTCTCTTCTTGTTAAGGAGGTCTTCACCGGATGCTCATTAAAATCTTCTCAGCTGAATCGGACAGGGAGACACAGCATACTTTCCTGTTTTTTTTTCTCTCTCTCTGCCAGAAAAGAAGAAGCCTGAAGTTGGATGAATGTGTTTTTCTCCCATCTATTATTTCAATTTCAGTGCCTCTGGGAAGATTGTTTATGGTGGAAATACCATGCCAATAAAAATTCTTTACTGAGCTGGACTTGGAAAGATGATGCAGACAAAAGAGTATTTTGGTGAGATGGAGACAAATGGAGAAAAACTGAACAGAACCTGTAAGAGCCATTCAGTCAGTATTAGGAGGAAAGACAGAATGACTGGGATCTTTTGGGATTTTGTTTTTAAACCGGTCTGTCTGCATGTCAAAAATGTGCACGAAAAAATAAGCTATAACATCCATCCCATAGAACAGACTCCTCAAATTAAATTTGTATAATTTATCTAAACAGTGAGGAGTCAGAAACTTCTGTTTTGTTATGTATTGTATTTCAATCTGACACAGTTGATCATGTGATACTGCTGGATAGACTGGAAAAGTGGGCAGATATTTTGGGCACTGTGTGAAACTAGTTCAAATCCTATTTACAAGGTAAGAACCACTTTATGTAATTATGAGTGTGAACGAACAGAACTTACATGTGGAGTTCCTCAAGCAGCCATTCTTGGACCTCTCCTATTTAGCATATAATGCTCCTTCTCATTTTGTGTACACTTGTTGTATACTGAATGACAATGAAGTCTACAGTAAGTCTCTTGCTCAGGTTACATAATATTTCCTATCATTGGTAGATGATATACAACTGTACATATCAGTGTCCCTTGCACTCACTTAAAAAGTGCTTTGAACAAATTAGTGAGTGGATATGTCAAAACTTCCTGCAACTAATCTCAAAAGACTGAAATTGTTGTGTTTGACCCTAAAGAGAAAAAAGTCTCTACTTATCTACAAAGGATGATGCTCAAATCCTCAAGCAAGGCCAGAAATCTCTGAGTAATAATGGACAACCATATAAAGACAATTACTAAGTCAGCCTATTACCATCTTGAAAAAATAGCAAAATCTAAAGGATGACCGTCTGAAGCGGACATAGAAACTGTTTTAGCAGATTTAGCAGACTGCTGTAACAGTGCCATGCAGGTCCTAGCAAAAAAAAAAAAAGTATCATTTTGAAGTATAATTTTGGCAGAACACAACAGGCACTAAAAATCCTAGATGGAGCTTACAGTGCAGACCTCTCTCCGGCGGTCCCTAAGCATGATCTTAAACTTGAACAAATCTGACTGGATGCACCATTGTGTCCCCAATGCTCTTTTCACAGGCAATGTGTAATTGTCCAAGTCCAAGGTTCGTTCCTTCTGAGGTATGGCAGCAAGAACAGCGTGTCTGTTGCTAATCCATTTAGTGAGCTGAAAACCTCCTTTAGCACAGAGAGCAACAAGTTCTTTATGAAGAGAGACTGCCACCTCTTCAGAGTGATACTGATACTACACAATCATCAACATAAAAGTTACGCAGAACAGTGTCAACTGCCTTTGGACTGAACTGTTCCTGATTATCATCTGCACATTTCCTTAAGGCAAAACTTGCAAAATTTGGAGAAGACATGGCACCAAACAACCATTCTATAATCCACCAGATCTTGACTGTAGTCTCCATCTGGCCACCAAAAGAACCTTAGCAGCTCCACATCAGTACCTGGTACTCTGACCTGATGAAACATGGCTTCAGTGTCCACCATTAGTACAACCAGCTCCTTTCTGAACTTGGTTATGACTCCAACCATTGAGCTGGTCAGATATGGGCCCTCGACAAGCTGGGCATTTAAAGATGCCCCTTGGAATGCAGCCACAGAGTCAAAAACAACTTTTGTTTTTGACTCTGTGGGTGATACACTCCATGATGTGGCATTTGCCAAACACTACCATCACAGCAATCTATATCCTCAGCTGGCACCCTCTATGCACATCCCTTGGAAATTACATCACTCGTGAAATTTGTATAGTCATCATGGAATAAAGTGTCCCTATCAAACCTACTTTTGAGATTTAGAGCACGTTGTTCTTCAAGCATCTTATTATTTGGCATTTTTACATAATCTTGTCTCAAAGGTAGACCAATACTGTAATGACCATCCACCAAAACTGCAGACTTAGTGACTAACTCCATAAAAAGACAATCTTCTCTTGCTGATCCAAGCTGCTCATCCTGAGTACATTCTGTGAAATCAGCCTTTATTTGCTGCCCCACAATTCCTTCAGCTTAGAAATGGAAATCCTATTGACAGTAACACTTTGCTGCATACAAGCAGTGTCACTACTACAATCTCCTCTGAGAGGACCATTCACAGTCTAACCTAACATAATTTTGACTGCCTGGGGGACCACCATCCTCACTTCACATACCTTTCCATGGCTCAAAAGCCTTGCCAACATTGGTTCTATCAACAGGTCCACCCCTGAATGAATCTGTTACCTTCACATATTCCAGGTGATGCCATCTTTGAAGATCTTCTTGTTTAGGATTGTTGCACTGATTAACATGTATACTCTTCTGAGTGAATATGTCTAGCAACTCGCAAAAGTAGTTTGTGCCCAATCCAGCCACCTCCAAATCTGAAGCAATGTGACTCTCAAAAACTTTCTCCTGACCTATTGTCCATAGGAGAATGCTTTTTCTCCTGCCATGAAGATACAATTTTTTCAGCCCTTCAGTTCAAAATGTTGAGCTTCCAGGATCCAGGAGGGCATAGGTGATCAATGTCTCGTCCCCTTTTGTGGACTTCACTCAAACTGGCAGTATGGAGAGTGTATAGTCATGTTCACAGGCCCCAGTACACTCAAAGCATTTTATACAACCCGTTTGCATTCACTCATTCACACACATTTATACAAGCACTTTTTTCACAAGTGTTTTCTATCTAACATTTGCACACACATTCACACTCCAATGAATACATCTGGAGCAATTGGGGTTTAATATCTTGCCCAAGGATACTTTGGCATTCATACTGGAGCAGCCAGGAATCAAATCACCAACCTACTCTACCTTCTGAGCCACAACCACCTTAAAGACAGCTTTGACAATCCTTGCTCGTGTGCCCAGTGCACAAACAGCCAAACCACATTTTCCTTCAAGAAAGAGTAGTGAAACTACTTTCTTTCATCATAGAATTGAGGTTGTATTTTAGAATTTTTGAATTTCCCTTGTTGCTGGTAGAGAATCCAGTATATCTCCACACAGTGGGCTGCACGCAATTTTCACTGGCTTCTCAATACACCCAACAATGTCATGAAAGGTCATTCTGCGACGAAACTTATTCTGTAACTCACAGGCACTGTTTTTCCATCTATCCCTGAGTTGATAAGGTAATTTTTTTGATGACTGCTTGCATATTAGCAGTGACATCCAACTCATACATGGACCTGACCTCCCAATTCCATTGAAGCCTTGTAATAAAAAATCTATATGCCAGAAGGGCTTTCACATCCTCCTTTCAACACTGGCCATGTGTGAGCCTTCTCCATGTAGGCAGAAGCAATTTTGAAGGCTTTACCAAAGTGCTCTTGCGGCAAAGATTTGGGCTTAATATAGCCTTTATCATCAGGCATATGCTGACATCTTCTGACCAAGTCCCTGGGCTGCCCTCTGGTGTACTGCTCAAGAAAAAATAAGCAATCTTTTGCACTGTGTCTTTTCTTCAATGCAATATTTAAAGGCCCTCATAAAGATCTGAAAATGTAAAGGGCTCCCATCAAAAATCAGATTATCCCATTTTGGACAAAAAAAAAAAACAGATTGTTGTTCAACCAGCAGAGATGTAATTTAATTGTGTTTCTCCAAGACTGTTATGAAGTGATTATGATCAGTGCTGTTTTGCATTACAGAGGTGGGATTTTCCAAGTGTGACTGAAACTGATGACATGCTTGTATACGCTGTCTCTTACCTGGTTACATTCTTAACTCCCACCCCTTTGATAACGTGGCTCTTGGCAGCAGCTCATCATTCCTCTCCTTAGCCCTTGCATTCAACCAATGCAAATGTGGCTGGTCAGCTGTTGAAATATACTGAGATGGCTGTCCAACCATTAAAGGCAAATATTTCGACATATATTTCAACAATATTTCAATGTTGGAGCTTTCCTTTGTTCTCTCTCAAAATATGAGTTCATTCCATCTGATTTAGCACTAGAGCCTTCAGAGTCCTGCTACACCTTTACTTTAGCTATGCAAGCAGGAATTTTTCGTCTCCAAGCTGCTCTTTATTTTTTCTGAGCTGCAGCTCTTGCTCTTCCAAAGTCAATCCTTAAACATCCTGTGGCGAGCAATAAGAGCTCACGTCTGCCTCTACTTTAATACAGGCTGATGATGTAGATGAAACACTGCACTCACTTCCTGCTGCGCTTCTTCTCTTCAATCTCTTCTATTGGGCTGTAGCTCAGGAGGTAGAGCAGGTAGAGCAGGCCACCCACTGATTGGAAGGTTGGCGGTTCGATTCCTGGCTGCTCCGGGCCACATGTCAAAGCAAGATACTGAACCCCAAGTTGCTCTCAAAGGCAAGCGTTGGAGTATGAATGTGTGTGAATGGTAGACAGTAAGCACTTAGCTTGGTTACTTACTCATGGAAGTGCTTGTATGTATGGTATGTATGGGTGAATGCAAAACGTGTTGTATAAGCGCTTTAAGTGCTCCGACAGAGTAGAAAAGCGCTATATAAGAACTAGTTCATTCAAGAGTCTGTTTGCATCATGAGACACACTGTCACCCAGTCTAACATTGGCTACTGTTTATCAGAAAGTAACATTGATCCATTTGAATCCATTTTCACTTGTGAAAAATCAAAATATTACAAAATCCATCCACAGACAAATTTCATAATCGTGTCACAGAACATGAATAACATAATTTTACAATACAGTTATCATAAAAATGATCAGCCAGTTAGGTCAAATTTATTCCTCCTAAACTGCCTATACAAAAGTAACCTATCCAACTCACCCTAGTCTTCTGTGCATACTAGCAGTGGGTACTTACAGTGGGAAAAATGAGTATTTGATACACTGCCAATTTTGCAGGTTTTCCCACCAACAAATAATGGAGAGGTCTGTAATTTTTTATCATAGGTACACTTCAACTGTGAGAGACAGAATCTAAAAAAAAAAAAAAAAAATCCAGAAAATCACGTATGATTTTTAAATAATTAATGTGTACATTATAGTAGACTTGCTCTGCAAGACAGCAGAGTTTCTGTGGTTGTTACTGTCTTTTCAGTACTGACTTCTGAAGCTAGCAACAAAACACACAGGACTCTGTATTAGCAAGCATAGCGTTTGCGTAGCATATTAAGCAAGTATGTCGGTCTCTGAAAGGGCAAATGCTTGAGAAGATTCAACAGGCACATGGGCTTACTGCTATGAAGCTTTCCAAGCAGAAAAATTCCATGACCTGCCGCTGGTCAAAGAAAACATTGTTGAATTGAGGTACACAGGACCACCAACTTTCTGCTATGAGTTTCCCTGGGAAAAGGCTTGGCCAAAGCCATAAATGGCTGTGGCACCCCTGGCTGGCCCTCACATAGCTGAAAGAAGCCTAGCACTCCAGGTTTTTCCACCAAATGGTCTAAATGTAGACGCTGTTTGGACAAACCTTGGTTGAAATTCAGTGTCATTGCATTCAGAGGAAAGAACAGGAGGGCTCTATGAGCTTTAGCATGCCTATGCACTTTTATGCACAGCCAAGAGCTTCAGGTGAATGAGGATACCCGTGTCTCCCCACAGTCTCTCTCAGCACATGGCACAAAAAAGACACTCTCGAGTCTTTTTCTTCTGCCACAGGAGCAATTTGCAGATTAACATTCTCACCCACTGTGCTTTATGTGGTCCAAGCAGTGCCTTGTCCCCAGACAAACATTTCTCCAGCTCTTAATCCCAGGGGCTCTTGCTGCCTTCCTGTCACTCAGGGTCTCTCTCTACCCGCAGGGCACAATGGAGAGTTTTCCCCGTTTTCAGTTGACAGCAGTGTCAATACCTAGTACAGTCATTGTTCTCTTCAGTGTTGAGAAAGGAAATCTGCTCTCTGGGGAAAGAAGTGATAAGAATCGTAACAATCCACAATGCCCACAGTGGTTATTACAGCCATTATTTTGTGACTAAAAAAGAGAACTACGCCTCTACAAAATCTGAAACCGTTAAAGAATTGCTTCACTTCAGTTCAGACTTTTAACACTATGCCAGCTGACGCAATATGTGCAACCAGTAGGCTGGTTCATCACAGTAGGTTTGAATGATGTTTTCAAATCTCAAATCTCTCCAGGTTTGCCATCCGGCTTATCTCTCACTCCACATATATCCACCAAATGTTTTAAGGCAACTTTTGTTGTGGTCAGGAGTCAGGGCATCCAGCTCTCTCTCTACCTGGACAACCAGTTTAATTTTAGTAGACTTGGCTCATCAGGCCAGAGCTCACACAACCCAGCTGACTGCACATTTGCAATTCCTGGGGCTTGTTATAAACCAAAAGAAAATCAATCTTACTCTCAGCAAAACAAACAAAAAAAGATTGCGATCTGGATCTGGACCAGGGCCATGTGTTTTCACACATACTGCTTATTACATATGCAATGGAGCTGGGAGGACTGTGTGACAAATATCTAGATAGCTTGAGGTTAAAGAAACAGATGCTGCAGCATATCAAACTGCGGGAGCCATTTTCCATTTTTCTGTTACTGAAACTGAATTTCCCCATCTTGGGACTAATAAAGGAATTTCTTATTTTTTATGTTTACCAGATTTCTGGTATTTGCAACAATTCCTACATCACTGTGCAAATCAGACGGGGGGATACAATAATATGTATGAAAGAAATCCATAGTAACTACAGAAAGTAGCTAAAAAGTGCACTCACCCACAAAGAAATTGAAAATTGTTTTTTGTGTTTACACATTTTACAAGATACAGAAATGCCATAGCTGTACATGCTAATGTAAACCATGAATTGCAATTTTAAATTCTAATTTTAGGCACTTTGTGAATCATCTTGTTGGTGCAAGAATACTATTTTATATCTGTGAAACCATGTTATGTTATGTTGGCATTTTTCATAGATTCAGCTGAAGAAATGGGAACAAATTATGTGTTTTTATAACAGGTTGCTAGTAACTGTGAGCTATTAGCCTAAACCTGGCCTATTTCAGCATGGTATGATGTGTGTCTTTAAAAAACTTGAGGAAACCTTGCAAGTGCAGGTCACAAGAAGCAGCAGACCTAAAAAAAAATTATCTACAGCAGGTAAGAAAAAAATCCAGCAAAGACCTGATCCATCTACTGTTCACTAAAACCTAACCAAAAATTGTCTTATTGGATGTGGTTTTCAAGAACCCAAGACAAACAGGGAGAAAAGATTGAGGTCTTCCAAATTACACAAGAAGTGGACTGACAGTTGCAACAAGTATTAAGGAGTAATGAATCTAAATTTGAACGTTTTAGTTCTAGTCTTCAGAATGTACAGAGGAGGTCAGGAGGTTCAACAGTGACTGTCCACAGCCATCTGTAGAACATGGTGGAGGCACTGATAACTAAAATGATTTGGAGCTGCATTTCACCCATTTTTCAGCAATGATCCCATACAATGATCCCAAACATGCTGCCAATGCAGGAAATAGTTAGAGAAACACACAATGGATCTCTCTCATTCAACATTAATGAAATAGTGTTGGATCATCTTGACAGAGAACAGAACAAAAGAGCTTTGGAATCTCATTCAAGAAGTCTGGAGAACTATTCCTGAAGACTATGTAAATTACAAGAAGAAAAAAAGAGTTTAGGCTGTATTGAAGAATAAACGAGATCATACCAAATATTGACTTTTAAGCTTATTAGAATTGTACAAACTCTGTTTTTGCCTTATATAGCTTATTTCTTGTATGTTTGCAGATTTCAATGATATTTCCACCTATTTATAATATAAAGAAAGTATGTGTGGCTCAAGAAATTTGCACCCTCCCACCATTTTTTGTGTGTTTGTTTGTTTTTCTTTTATGTATACATATTTTGTCTTTTCTTGTTATATTTTAATAAAGAAAATATAAACCTTTTAGGAGGTGGACTGTAGGCCTTATTCATTATGATATACAGCACCTCTTTTGTGCTAACATTCTTTCATCCTTATCTGTGACACAAAGGTGCTGTGATTTATGTTGTGATTTATGCTGTATAAGCAATACTGTTTTCTGTCTCAATGTCCCCCTTACTCCTAATAAAAATATTAACACAAGAAAGACATTAGCACAGTACTGTACCCCTGGGGTACCGAACCACAAGGGACATCTTTTATCCAGGGGAAGCCCTCTGTGGAGAGATTTCAGTCTGTGGAACAGCTATGGCATAGCTGTTCTGATGAATCCATAGCTGCTATGGAATCATCCAAACAAAATGCACACTCTTCTGCTTTTTTCTATCCTACTGATATGACATGGAGTGTGTGAACATGGAGGGTCTGTCCATGATTTTGGTCACTTCCAGCTGACCCAAGAAAGCTAGTTTGTGGAACTAATATGTTACTGGTCAAGAAAGCCATATAACGATCACATCTGTCTTGGCTTGTAATGTTGGCTGGGAGAGGTATATCTAAGCTGTCACCCTGTTTTGTTGCATTTTATGAAAAGGGCACTGTGTAAAAACGACATCCATGTAAAATTAAGGTTTCTCAGTAGAAGCTGGTGCTGGTTTTGGATGCATGTAACTCACAATTTGCACAGGAGGAGCAAATGCACAAGAAGAGTTTCTGCTCAGTACCGGATCCATCCATAATAACACAAGTATTGCACAATATACCTAGTTGTTTGCTTTGCTAAGCTGGTCATGGGACAAACTGTCAAAAAAGGAATTCTCTTATTGTACTGTGGAGGTTAATTCTCATGCAAGGGTGGAAATATGCCTAGTGGTGTGCAAGGGATATGGCCATTTCTGCCATGTCTGACAGTCTCAGTGGATGCTATACTCAGCAGATAGCTGGCATTTCCCACAGACTTTGATGAAATATTATTGCCTAGATGTGTCAGAACAGGATGTCACCAAGGCAGTCATTTAGTGAGGAGATGATGCTTAGGGCATCACCGTCACTGGTGTTCAGTGATGGCATTTCAGTCTATCTGGAGGGTCTCAGGGCAAGAACCTATGTCCCCATACCGATGTGTTGTACAGAGTGTACAGACCCAAACAGAACTGGGCCTTATGCACATAACCACCGTTCCCTAAGGGAGGGAAGCAAAGGGCCCTAAGGCCGTGATGAAGTGCAGGATAGAATGAGGAGATGAGACTGGGTGGCACAATTTATACTCCCTGGCAGAAAGTCAGATCTAATAATTGATAACTATACCATAAACTGTTCCACTTCCTCCCTTTTAAAAGCAAAACCAAAATAAACAAAGAAAAATAAAACTATATAAAATAAGGATTTTGTCACTGTTTGACATGAGAGGTACTTTTACGTGGTATGAAACTTCAGTCTGTACATATGCATGTAATTAACAATAATAATAATAATAATAATGTCACAAGTATGGGTCTGTGTCCTGGGGTCTAACCCAAACTTTGTTTTGTTTTGTTTGTTTGTTTGTTTGTTTTTAGGGTCATTGTTTGTTTTTGTAAGCTTTTTCCGTTAGGCTTTTTGGAGCTCTTAGTTTTGACATTGTAGGTGTGTTTAGTCTTTATTTTTTTCCGCTTTCAAACCAATAGATGGAAGGAGATTATGTTGCTGACTGTGTTTGTCTGTTAGCAGGACAAATCAGAAAATTATGAAAGGATTTTGATGACAGTTTCTGGAGTAGTTGAGGGTGGTACAGGGAACAATTGATTACATTTTGGTGGTGATGCTGATGACTATATAATACTAAGAAACCTTGCAGCAATTGATGCAAAAGATGTGCCTGGTGATAGAAACTGTTTTTTCCATGCTGTATCTTTTTCCTACCAGCAGCTGGAATGCAAGCTGTGATTGGTCCGGAAGTAAGGGCAAGATTGATTGATTAGCCAGAGGCTACAGAGTTTAAAGTGTACTATTCTGGTTTTCTTCAACTTTCTAACAGTCCCCATCTTTCACCTACGCACAACACACTGAGCCAGCAACAGCACAGAGATTTCCAGCTGTACATTAATGCTCTGAGAAATAGTGCAGGGGCAGACAATCTGGCAGCACAAGCTGTCTGTGACATGTTTAATATTAACATTGAAGTCATTAACACCATCACTCCTGACTGGCCACATGGCATTCATCCTCAGGAGCATAGAAGCAGTAACATGATCAGAAGTGGTCTCTTGGGAGAGCTAGATTGTGTGGCATTTCAGAACACTGAACCTAAGATTAGGCAAGAGTCAAATGAAAAGAAAAAAGCAAGAGGTGGAAGATGAAGAAGAGAGAATTGCATTCGAGCAAACAAGTAAACTGAGAGGCATTCTCTATGACACCCTGCTATAGGAGAAGCAGGTGGGTGATGCTGACAGTATTTATTATGGCACCAGTTGAAAACCAGAAGATGCTTTCCTGACAGATGAAAAGTTCAAAGAGGTTGCCAACCTGTCCAAATACCCTTATAGCCATGGAGGTTCGGCTCAAGAGTGAGTGAAGAAGTTAACCTTTTGGACCAGCGGCTTTTGCACAAAGATGCAAGATATGCCGGCGACATCGACGATCTCCTTGCTGCTCAGATTTACTTGTGCCAGACTTGAGGTCAGACCTTCCAAAACCTTTACTTTATTTAATTTATTTAAAAAGGGGCCATGTACAATATTAATATAAATGTTACCATTTGATGCATTGTACCAGAGTTAGCTTAAGGCTAATTTGCATCTGCAGTCCCTTGGCGGGTTACATACAAAGAATCTCAACAAAAGAATATATAAAAAAAATACCACACACAAAACAAAACAAACAATCCATGACCACATCCACCCAAATATACACACACACACAAAAAAAGAAAAGCATCAGTGTTTACAAGTCTGTGAATCTTTCAGCAAATCTTTCAGTCTGTTTTTAAAACTGTTGATAGAGTTACAGTTCCTAATGATATCGGGCAGAGTATTCCACTGAGTTGAGGCTTTCACAGAAAATGATAATTGTCCAAAAGCAGAATAACGAAAGGTTACAACACAATCTTTAGTTGAAGATATCATTGTAGAGTTTATGAATTCTCTTGGGCAAAAGTTAATAAAATGAAGCACTGGTGGAGGGGCCAAACCATTTAAAATCTTAAACATCAAACACAGAAAATAATTTAAAAAGTTCAAATCTCATGAACTGATGCCTCTCAAGAATCTTACAATGACGATATTACACCGATTTTTTGTTCATCATTTTTAGTTTTTTTATAGAAACTCCAGTGGTTTATTAACCACAGCTTGTCCCCAACATGTTATACAATATGACATATGGGAAAGGATCATGGCATGCATGAAGGTCTTAGTAGCATCCATTGAAAGGCAACCTCTAATGTGCCTAAAATTTAGGAGATTGTATTTAATGGTCTTAGATGATGTAAAGAACATGCCATGGGAAGAAAAGTGCAGCTGGCTCCACTGCAATCCTGTGATGGCAAACAAACACTCTATGGATTTGTTCTTCAAGGTATTCATAGGAGGGAAAGCCAGTCCTATTGGTCAGCTTCAGGATTACATGATCCAAATAGAGTTCCAAGCTAGAGGATCTCCTCATGCACACACCATAAAAAAAATGCTCCAAAGCTTAATGTCAACAGTGATGAAGAAGTGGTTAGCTTCACTGACAAGTACCAAATGTTTGCAATTCTAGGGGAAGAAAACAGCGACCTGAAAGTCCTCATCCTCTTTGTGCAGAAACATGTGCACTCTGCCAGAGATGGTTCTTGCAGATTAAAATTCCCTCATCCTCCAGTTATTGAGACAGTGATCACCAGGCAGTCAAAAAAAGACCCTGTGCTTATAGAGCGGGACCTCAAAGTGTAGATGGAATTATTTGATAAAGTGCAAAAAGGTGTGGCAGTCAAAAAGATTCCTGAAGACATTAGCTATAGAGAATCGCTATAAAAGCCTGGAGTGAACCCTCATTTGTATCAGGAGGCACAGAAATCGATGAAATCAGGCAAGAGCATTATGCTTAAACATCAGCTGTCTGAAAGATGTATCAACCAGTACAACCCCAAGATCTTTGCAGATGTGGTAAACAACATGCAATTCATCACAGACCCATACTTGTGCATCATGCACATCACAACCTACATGATGAAGTGCAAATGAGCTATGAGTGAACTGCTGAAGGAGGTTGCAGAAGAGAGCAGAGACAATGACTTGAAATCAAAGCTGAAAAAAGTCGGATCAGCATTTATCAATGACAGAAAAGTCAACACTCAGGAGGCCACATTCAGAGTGCTTTCCCTGCCTTTAAAAAGGGCCACAAAGACAAGCGAGTCTCTATGCTGAAACCACAGGAAACTTCAGAAAATGGACAATATGATGAAAATATCTTCTGCAACTCATCACTTGATATGCATGCAGCCCTGTATTGCACGTGTCATTGTTATCTTTAGTTTTCAGTCATTTGTTTACAGACCTTTGTTTTCTTTTAATCTAGTCTGGGTCAAAATATTGTTTTGTAGTTTTAAGTAGGCCAAATGTTCCAGGTGTGACAAAGGCCGGCATTAAATATTTTTAAAGGCATTCTATTCTATTCTATTCTATTCTAATCTAATCTATACTTAGTTACTAGGTATCCAGCCTAATCAGATGGAAAACATGTTCATAGTGGAGTTTACAGCAATCTACACAATTGGCAATGGGCATGATGAAACAGCTGACCACATCCCAGTTGTGCTGGATGGCAGTAATGATGATGCTGTCATTGATGAGGAGGATGGTGAGAGCAACAGAAATTCTTCTGTCATCACATTGATTGTGTGATTGTGTCATCAGTTGTGTAAATTTTTTCAATGTACTTAATGTTATTTGGAAGGTTCTTGCAAATATTCACAAATTTATATTATGCCTATAATTATTTTCACTGTGTGCATTCTTTTATGTAAAGGTATCAGAAAGAATAGGAGGGAGAAGAGAAATACAGAAATCTCCTTATGCTGTATGTCTGTGTAGGGTCTCAGTCATCCAGGTCATGGTAGTTCAATTATAGTCACCAACAATTAAAACTTTGGCCAACCTTAAAAAGAATAAATGAAAATTATGTATCACTAGTTTTGTTGTGTATTATCAAATCACAACAACAGATTGTGTGAGTCTGTTGATTTAGAATGATTCTGATTTGCTTGTATTATCGATGTTTCTGGCTGCAGATGTCTGCTGTTTTTATCTGCAATCTACACCCTGTGTCCATTTCTCTGCTGTTCCTATGTATCTGTTGCTTTCTGGAGGCCGGGATAATCACAAATAAATGCCAAAGGCACAGAATAAGGGCCGCCATACGGGTGAAGCTGGGATGGCTTTGGAAGTGAGGTGTCACTGTCAAACTGAGAAATCTGCAGCTGATTCACCACAGAGAACGGTACAGTGTATGTATGGATTTCCTGTGTCGTGGTGGTCTGTGGGAGTTTCTGTCAGGGTGTCCAAACATGTATTACCTGTGGATTAAGATGGTCCAAATAGAGCAAAAAAGGGCCAAGTTGTCTGCACCCATCATCTGCGCTGGTTACGTGTGGTCTGTGAGACCCCAAGCACACTTTCTGTCAAGGTAATTGTAATAAAAAAAGACTTGGCAGTGTGATTTGGAGTAAATTCTTCTGAATGAACTCTGTCCAGTAGAATGCTGTTTTATTAACATGCTGTGGCTGCCTGTGAAGGCAAACTCTATTTTTAACCTTTGAACTGCAGATGTCCAGGATTTTCTGGTTTAATCCATTTTATTGTATTTTAATGTATCATCTTGCTGGAGCATTTTTGTCGGATTTTATTTATCCTTTTTAAGGTTGGACAAAGTTTTAATTGTTGGTGACTTTAATTTCCACATTGATGATGTGACTTTTTTTACTGACTTTTTGAATTGCTTAATTTTACGCAGCAGGATGCTGGGTCTACTTACTATGGGGGACCCACCTTAGACCTAGCTTTCTCACACAGACTTGTTATTGACCATGTCTGCATGGTAAACCTTCTTATTAGTGACCACAGTTGTGTGATTTTTTGATCTGTCTTTTTATATGGAACTTCTACCTCCTGAGCAGTTATTCAGCCGGTATATTATCACCTAGGCTGCTGCGGATAATTTTTCAGACTTATTTAATGTTAACTTAGCATCAGCATCAGATGCAGAAACATTTGCTAATCTTTTTAATGAACAATGCTCCTCTGTGATTGAAAAAGTAGCTCCTTGAAAAGAAGAGCTGCATCCTCCAGAAAATGACTCCCCTAAATGAGTCTATCTAGTTTTTGTCGTGACTCTGGAAGGTCTGAACTAGGGCTGCAACTATCCATTATTTTAGTAATCGAGTATTCTATCGATTAATCAAGTAATTGGAAATCAAGCCATGTACTTCACACATCACTGATTTTAAGTTTTTAATTCAGTCGACCCTTGTGGTTGGTTTGATAAATTTATCCCTGACAACTGGTTCTGTTCCCACTGACATTGAGTCGAATCTTCCTGATCACAAATCCGAGGTCTCCATTAACCCGGATCATATGAGTCCTCTGACTATCTGTTGCTGCTAAGTACAAAAGACAAGTGAGTGAGAGCAAACAGCGGAGTAGAAGACTTACAGAAAACATGCTGACTCAGGTGAATCAGCTGAACATAGTCACTGACTTCACTCCAGTCAGGGATTTAAGTAAACAATAAGTTAAATATTCCAATACATAAGTACTTAAATATATTGGCGTTCATTGTGTGGCTGATTTTATGTACATGATATTGTTATTTGCACATTTAGCCTTTTTTCAGCTTGTTGTTTTTGTTTATGTAGCTATTTAAAAGACTGAATTTTTGGTCTATATAAAACAGACATATACACAGTTGTAAGGACAAAATATGTTGGTGTGCACATTTTGAGAATTCAATGGTAATTTTCCATATGTACTTGTTTTCTGTGCAGGGTAAGAACATTTCTACATAAATATTAGTGAATGAGGCCAATTGTCATTTTGTCTTTTGCCATTAGTGCTGTGACACACGTGGTTTATGGCAACAGTGAGACAGGTCTCATTCCCAAGTGGTCACATATGAATATCTGTAAAGGATTCATTATTTTGGGCCAGAAATTTTATTCATAAAGCACTTTTCATTACACATTCATCTTTTAATCGATGTTTGCAAGGCTCAGCTCATAAGAAGAGATCATAATTTGGGTTCTATGCCTTCTAGCATGTTCTTAATGTTGTGAAAAGGTGGAAATTCTTCAACCACCTCTTCTTCAGTAGGAGACATTTGGTCTAACAGTCTATTTCATACACTTTGTGACTAGTCACCCATACTGACCAGTACTGACCAGTACCCATACTGACCAGTGGGTTAAAATGTGATACCAAGTGTTCCTGACTAGGTATCAGTATCAGTGCCCTGTTGGAAATTGTAAAAAGTGAATAAATTCACATAAATATACTTGATGGAAAAAATGCATTAGTTCATTTAATTGTGACTTATCTTTAGACTTTCATTTAAAACTCGTAAATCTTAATAGAAATGCTGGGTGTAAAAAAGACATATACCTGTAGCTATGAAACACACATATTATGTTCACCAAATATCCATGGGAACACACACAGACTTACAGACATGTTGGCCCAGTGGCTCGCAGCACTAATTGAATGCCTCTTCTGACAAATGGATTGTCGAAACCACACTTGCAATGCACCATTAGGCTCTTCCCTTTATTGACCAAGGACTCCATGTGTGTCTGGGAGCATGTAAGTACTCTTATGTGTGTGCGGAGGACAGAGTCAGGTAGCGTCTCTTAATGTCAACCTCGGCTTCTATTCGTTCTTTGTGAGGCGTATCTCTAAAAGGCTTGGCGTGGTGGTCACATTCACTTTAGTTCAACCTTCAAACACTGAAGATATGGCTATGTGAATAAATGATTCCAGTAAGTCTAATGTGGAGTGCATTCTTTACTAAATTTTATTGGCACAAAGTTGGATTCCCATTAATGTACCTTTTAAATTCTATAGTAAGACTAATAGATGATGCACATGTTTTGTGCAACTGGATTTCTTAAGTCTTTTCAAAAATTTCATAAACATTCAGAATTATTCAGTTATCTTGTAGGTATGATGGCTTGTGTCCAAAACCATCTGAAAGCACATCTAACACATTATTACATTACACTGTGAACATTACCAACATGTTTCCACAGATTCCTCAGATAAATAGCTGGCATGAGCTGTTATGTTCACCATTCTCTCTCTATTAGCAATCCACATCATTTCATTTGACCAGGGATGTTCAGATACTCTATAGTAGACATTTTCTATCGTGGATTAGACTCATCAGGTGTTCTCGACCTTTGAATCAATGGCTCCACTTGGTATCCTTACTTACTATCCTCCTGCTGCACCTGATTTCTGCTTCCCATAAGGGTTTTGTTGTAGAACTGGCCACAAATCCCCTGCATCTCAACTCAACGACCCACAACTTGACTGTCCTGCTATGATCCTTTGCCTCTGTAGCATTGTTAACATAAGTCAACCTTGAATTAAAGGGCAAAGGTGAAAGAGAGAGCGGGGATGGAAGTGAGTGATGCCAGGGAGTAATGCAGGCAATAGGAAGGAGTGTGTGCACGTGTGCGTGGACATGTGGATCTGTGAGTGGAATATTCCATTGGGCTGTCTGGGAAAATCCCCCACAGAATTCCCACAGACACAGAGAATATATGGGGAAGCAGGTCCAGTGGCCATAAAAGGGCCTGCTCTGAGCAGACTGCCATTATTCCATCTGGACTTCATCCATGCGAGGAGGAATTGGACACCACGGATCACAGCCTGAAAAGCTGTGGTCCGTAGTAAGACTGCAAGAGGGATAACCATTTTGTCAAGTGCTGTAGATTTTTTAACTGGATTATTATTTTGGGCTTTTTGTCTCCTCACTTTTGCCATGTTTGGATTTAATCTAAGCATGGACTGAGGAATTTTGTACCGGAATATCACTTTCTTTATTTGAAATTTACCTGGCTGGAGTTGGAGCATTAGCACAGAAAAGGTTAATTAAGTTAAAATAATTTTTAGTGACTTCATATTTTAGCCTAGCTCACACACCAGGTGCACTAGATCATGTGAGCAGGACTGTCATTAACAGATGTGACTGTTGGTTACGCTCAACTATTAGGCTAGCTAGTTAATTAGATTAGCAGAGGATTAGCGGGGTCAGCATCTGGAATTGTAGGCAGTAGAGCTAAGCTAACCTCCTCAATCCAGCCTAAACAGTTTCTGTAAATTTCTAATAAGATAATACCCATAGGATCAGAAACTCTAACCCATCTGATGGACGGCTGGTCCAGCAGAAAAATATTCCCCATCTATGATATATGCATCGATATTACTGCTGCAGATGTTTAAGTTTGATAATGGGTGATAAGGCTATCAAACTACAATAACGGCTGAACGGGGTGGAGTTGAACACTCTGCGACCTGGAGGGGGGTGGGGCACAAGAGACCGCACCAAAACGGGTTGCTCTGAGCCGGGTGTCAGAAAAGGGGTCAATGTGGGGTCTGTGGAGCTACAATAACGA
>JAVDPK010002850.1:202240-221673 GCA_034780415.1 Cichlasoma orientale
TTCCCTTGTCTTGCTTCCTGTCTTATTTTGATAGTCATCCAGTCCCTGTCTGTTATTTTGAGTTTTGCTTCCTGTGTGTCCCTCCCAGCTGTTTTCCATTTGCACATTACCTGCCATGTATATATTGTCTGCGTTGTCACCTTGTTCTTGTCGCGTCGTTGTTCCCTGCCGTTGTAGCTCCCTGCCTGCTGTGTGTCTTCTGTTAATTCGTGAATAAAACTGCAGTCCTGTATTTACGCCCGTGTTTGGTGTCCTACTTTTGGGGTCCTCATTCCTGCCTGCGCAGCGGTGAACCGTGACACTTTTAATAGGAAGTAATGGTTATCTGCTTTAAGCTGCGTGTTTGTGAATTATACCACGGAGTCAGGCACTTCTGATTTGAGGCTTTCCTTTTCAGAGGAGCCACAGAGCAGTTAATAATTGATAAATATGGAAGCAGCTTGTGTTTTGCATGTAGGTAATGTTCATCTCATGCACCATCAGCAAGAAGTATCCAAATACTGATGAACTGAAATCAACTTCACTACAGCTGTTTGGCATTAATGTGCTTCAACTTCTTTAGTCTCCAAGCATACTTTTTACATTTTATTTCTAAACCTTCTGCAGAACTATAACTGGTTACACACTCAGACCAGGCAAGGTTGCCGTGTGTTAGTAAGTATGATTGGCCCATCTCACTATTCCCCTGCTGGTGTGTGTGTGTTCAAGTTGCACTTAACATTCCAGGCCTTGGTATGTAATGTTCTTCACCATCTCTTTATCTTATACTGAAATGAAACATGTATCTGCTTCCCTCCTTTCTCTTTCGCACTGATAATCTCACACCTGACCCCTACTATGCATCCTACATTGTTTAATCACAATGCAGCTCAGTTGCAGTGTACAAAGAGCAGTGCAGATTTGCAGGTCAAAACTAAGCAAACCCAAAGAAGGAACAACTAATCTAATGACCAAAATAATACAGTGTTAGCACAGGTTTTTATTTATGTGTTTCTCTCTGGAAACAGCATGAATGTTCAGATTAATTAGAGGTAGCTGAAGTACAATCAACCAAATTTATTATATTATATATATATATATATATTCATAAAGGCGAACTCTTCTGTAAATCTGGCAACTCAGGTGGAACACAGGGCTTTATCAAAGAAAGGAGTCCACTATCCATCCATTTATTTTCTTCTGCTTATCCAATAATATACAGTAGATAACTATTCCACTGTAAAAACCTGGCATCTGGGTGTAACAGCTGACCTGTGGGATTTGTAGAACATAAAACATTACCATCAGAGCCTAAAACATCTGTGTATTAATGAACAAAAAATAACCTTTATTTAAAGAAACTGAAAATTCAGACTGTAGGTGAAAACAAAGTCCAAAAATTCAAAGTTAAAGTGGCAATAAACAAAGTGCGTAAATCTGAGCAGGGGAAACACAACGGTAATAGATGGCAAACCAACAGCATAGCTCTTCATCTTTGGTGCGCAGCTGGAATCCAGGATGGTGTATTACTGCCTCCTGTAGGATTCTGCAGTCATTTAATGTCACTAACCAGTCATTCTGCCACTAAATTTTCTTACTCAGTCCAGTCTTTGGAGATAGCTCAATGCTGCTGCCCTTCTTGTGTCACTATCCACCCAGTTCAGTATATTCAGTACTCTACCCAGTCCCCATAATTTCTGTAACATTTCCTCTCTTTAGCAAATGTCCTACATGACAGAAGAACACGCTTAACTGTCTCAGCCTCATGACAGTATTCACAATAGAGAAACATCCATCTGGGCTCTGTGAACAAAATACTATTAAGGTTGCTCTGCATAATCCAGATGTTGCTCATCACAACTTGGTCTCTTCTACTGGTCCCTGTGTTTCTTGATATTGAGTCAATTTTATTTTGTATTGAATACAAATGCCCTCCTGTTGAGTCCCAGTTAAGCTGCCACTGCCTGTTTATCTGTTTCCATACAATAAATGTTAAATAGACTGGTTCTTAGTTTTGAGTATCTCCAGATCTACTCTGGGGCTTCGTAAAATCCAAAATGATTTGCTAGGCCATACTACAATTGCTCAAAATTCTTTGTTATGGTAAATGGACTGGTTCTTATATAGCACTTTTCTACTCAACTTGAGCACTCAAAGCACTTTATACAACACCTCTTCATTGACCCATTCACGCAAATCTGTTCAGTATCTTGCCCAAGGAAACTTTGGCATGCAGACTGGAGCAGCCAGGTATCAAACCACCAGCCTTCTGAGTAGTAGATGACCTGTTTTACCTACTGAGCTACGTGCACTCCCTTTTCCCCTTGCCATCTCCTCTCCACCCACAGCTCTTGTTACTCGTGTCTTCTCCACAATGTCTGCAATACTCTTGTTGTAGGACAACTATTTTCATATCACGTGAGATTTATCCAATAATTAGTTGCCAGCTGTTTCCTCCACAAAGTTAGTGGCATTTCATTAGCTTCTACCTGCAGTGCATTTATAGAAGTTCTACTTCCCTTAATACACAGTCTTAATGCACATGCCTTAATCACATCAAGTTCTTTCATCAACAATCTTGCTGCCGAGCTGTATGCCACACAGCCAAAGTCAATTTTATATATATATACTTTTCGTGGAGTCCATTGTTGCCCCATTCCACTCCTGCAAGGTACCCCATAATGTTTGTTAACTTTTCCACTTGCCTCATTCCATGTTGAATATGCTCAATATTTCCCCCTGTCCATAATGCTCCATTGTCTGCAAATAACGACTTCCCAATATCCACTTGTATATTCAAGTATATGTCATTTATCATAACAGAGAGCAAGGTTGGACTTAATACACTCCCCCAAGGAATCCCATTTTCTGCTACACACTGAACAGATAACTCAGTGCCTATTTTTACCTGAATTGTTCTGCCATCTAAGAAGTCCTCAGTCCAGTTAAACAGCTTTCCTCCAATATTCATTAAATGCATCTTGATTAGCTATCCCTCTTTCCATGGCATGTCATAAACTTTCTCTATATCAAAGAGAACTGCAGCAACTGTCTCTATATTCACCTGTGCCTTACTTTCATCATGTTGGACGCAAACCTCTGGATCCATTGTGCTCCTTCACACCCTGAAGCCACTCTGATAAGCAGTCATCATACCTTTACTCTCCAATATATATATTACTCTATATATTATATATATATACTATATATTATATTTATCATGCGTTCCATTAACTGACAAATATGTGATGTCAAGGCAATTGGGCTTTAATTTTAGCTAAAATCAAATTTTCAGCTAAAAAATAAAAATTGTGCTAAAATCCTTTTCTTGACTTCTTCCACTTAGAAGCATATTTTAGCATATTATAGCATATTTGAGCTTTACCTGGTGCTGTGTTTCATGCTTTAGTTATGCGTTTCTCACTTCTTCCATGCTAAATGGAGTGTCTATCTCATGTTGCCTGTGCTTGATTATATTGCATCAGGCGATGGATGGGGGGAGGGAGACAGGACAAAAGAGAGCCAAAGATTAATAATAACTAATGATTAAGTGCAGAGTGGTGTGCGTATATATAGCTTGTTCCTGCTAATATTATATCTTGTTTTCTTTTGGGGTGCAGAGTATCCACATCTAGCAGGTCATTAATCTGTGCTAAGTACGTGTCAGGATTTCACATTTTCCAAGAATTTCCTCCATTTCTAAACATGCAGGATAAATACTTACTGAAGAGTTACAGGACAGACGGAAAGTTTGTTAGGTGCTGCACTCACAGCTTCACAAATGAATTTTATCCAAATACTGAAATAATTTTAATGCTAAAATATAATTATTGTTGTTTTCCATGAGTTTTCAAAGGTACTGTTTACAAAAACAGAAAGAATAGTAAAGCACATTATTATTTTTTGATTAAGATGCCAAATTACAGTTATTTACTTTCATTCATGATAAAAAAAATGTTTTCATGGTTGAATGTTATGCTTGATTCATTTCTGACTTCTCAGAGAGGTCTAGTGTGCCAGCTCAGATTTGGGTATAAAAGCATGAATTCAGTTTATTATTTGTCTAATAAATAATGTATTTTTTTGTTTTGTTTTTTTTTAAGCAAGACAGATTTCTAAAAATATTTGTGTTTTCTTGTTTTTATGACAGGTGGTCAAATAAATTTGTTAAGAACTATCTTTCTTTGTCATTTTGACAGTTTTTACATTTATTCACCAACTTCAAAGCTGAAATATGGGCAGGCAGTTAGTGAAGCAATCCAGGCACAAACAGGTCATTATGCATGTCCTTATCCTGAAATGCAAGTCATTCAGTTAAACCAGCGCAGATGAAATGTGTGAAATAATTGTCACCATTTTGTTCAACCCATATTATAATAGAAATAATGTTAATCAGTGCGCAAACTGGGTTATAAATGATTTTATTCATGAAAGCAGTAGCGTTTACAGAAAGTCAAGCAGATACAGTGACCCACAGAAACACCTCAATACACAAAACTGTGTTACAATTTTTCTGAATTGGTAAAACACTAAACTCCACTCTCTCAACCAAATCCTCAGTGGTGTAAACTTAGTTTCAAATCAAACACTCTTATGCCCAAACCTTAAACACTGTTCAGGTATTTAGACACAAATTGCAAAACTCAACCGCTCTTTTTTTGTCAAACCTTAAACACATTAACAGTCACATTTGTGTTGGAAAACTGTAAAGCAACAGGCAGCAACATGCGAACACAACTCCAACACAGCTGTCATCTTTTACACACAGTAGCTCACAATTGATCACACATGTTTCTAATGATGTGATCAGACCACCTGGGCTGTCATGCAAACACCACACTCATGAACCAATTGCCCAAGTCCAGCCCCCGCAAGTGAAAACACTTCTGGATAATCTTTACAAATCAGCAGCAGAAGCCCATAAAAGAGGTCAAAGGTTACACATCTTGGTTCGCACAACAATGGAGGTAAATGCAGGAGAAAGAGCACAAGGAAGAGCATGAGCACCAGCACCTATCACCAATGAGATCTGAGCCAATCTGGTTGACCATGCGGTCAACCATGGGTTGAGTTTTCAGGAGGCTGGGCAGAGGGTCCCGCCCAATCTAGGCCGCTATACTGTAGCAAATATTATCTGGACCTTTTGAAATGAGAACGAGAATAGGTAAGTAAACCTATTACCTATACAATAGTAGTGAACTTGCACAACTGAACTGTACAGTATACACCACTGTACTACTGCGTTTTGCTTTACACTAATAAACATTCACATCATGTTTCTGCAAAACTGCAAGACTACTCCGTACTGGAGGAAGGCTGTTCACCCCTGTGCAGGAACAGGACATCATAACATGGTCAGAGCAGACAACAGCATACACCTCAGACAAATATGACAATACATCATTACAGACAATGTCACATTTAGCAATATCCATTCTGTGAGTTTATCTGCGCTGGACTGTCTCCTTCATAGACATGAAGTATGCATGAAGCAGATATACAGGGTCCTGTTTATGGTACTGTAATCAGTGACGTGCGGTGACGTTTGTGACGAGTGAGGCACAGACTTGTCTGGAGTTGGATGTTCACATAGATGAACCCAAAATAGAAGCTTATATTTCAATTAATTATGTTAAGGATTAATTATGCTTTAATCAACTTCATACTGTTCAACAATGATGGCAAGTAAAACAAAATATTTAATGTAAGGTCAAACTATTTTTTTTTTTGGGGGGGGGTCTAAATAAATAAAATTAAAAAACGTATTATTTTACCTTTATTTGAAGATGAAATCCATGCGCCCATTCTTCTCACTATGGGGCACTATGTATTTTCACCGTGCATTTGCACATGACCGTTCACAAAGAATAAACATGGCACACAGACTCGTTCAGTATATCAGACAGCTGTGGAACATCAGCATGTGTAGCACCTGTGTAATCAAACATCTATATTGGCGATATAAGGAGAGACAGTAATGGGCATCCGCCAACCGCCTGCTCCGTCTACTGTATGACACAGCACCCCCAGAGGTGAGCCACAACATTGCACTGGCTCACCCCGCATTTCTTCCATGTGTTTGAACAGGCGATGCTTAAATCCCGCGATTCTGAACATTAACGTGTTACAATAATTCACAAAGTAGTTTTATAAAACTGTTTTATAGAACAGTCAAGTGGTCAAACATATTTTCTCTTATTATTGTTAGTATTTTACTTGTCATGATGACAGGGGAGGCACTGCCTCACTTGCCTCTCCTGACCGCACGTCACTGACTGTAATCTATTGCCCTGTGCAACATACTGTAATATTGAGGACACTGTATATTTCATATTGCCGTACAATGCTGTAATGTTTGGTTTCAGAGGGTGATGGAGCTAGATGCAGCTGCTGTGGAACACAAGTTCTTTTTCAATGACGAAGCTGACTTCAACCTTGCCAAAACAAGGCACTGTGGGACGAGCATCATAGGACACCATGTGCAGCTAGAAGCCAGAATGATGTTGTTCATCATCATGCCACCCTTGGTCCCTACAACACAGCACACTTTATAGTGGTTATGTACTAATTGTGCAAAACATAGCCTGTTTATTTTTGTGGAAATATACGTATTATGACACTCAAAAAACAAGCAAGTACTATTTTCAATTTATTCCATCAGTGTGTAGTTATGTGGAGAAAAGGCTGTTGATTGGCTATGTATGTGTGGAGTTTGGACTTAAAAATACCATTCTGGCAAGATTTGACAGAGCCTTGGGTGAAGTGTTCACTTTGTTTAGTATTGTAAGGCATTTGTCATATTGTGTATGTGACTTGTGCAGCTGTGTGTCAAGTTTGTACAAAAGAAGAGAGTTCCAGAAATTGGTTCTAAAACTGTATACACCATGTCCTTGTTCATTGAGGACAGTGAGGAAAGCAGCACAAAGAGTCAAACCCAGTTTGAGCAGATCATCAGGACATTCAGAGAAGAGAACAGGTAATTGTTTTGTTTGTTTGTTTGTTTGTTTGTTGCTGTACAGCATTTGTCACACAGTATGCTATACTATAAGTACCGTAATGCTCATTAGCTGGACACAGTGTTTACATTTGAATCTGTTTTTGGTTGCTTTTTGACTAACATCAGTCCATGACTACACAACACAGTACACTAGACACTAAAAATACACAAATGAATTTCTTCACAAATAAATTTTAATCATTAGAGAAAAATTATTCATAACCATCTTCATATTCAGCTGCTTACAGTACTTGTTTAGACTCTTTCTTGTTACTTCCTCCAAATCATCAGTGCTTCTATTAGACATTCTTACCACACTGTAATTAAACCATTACTTAAAAAGCCATCACTTGACCCAGCTGTCTTAGATAATTATAGACAGATCTCCAAATTTCCATTCCCCTCAAATGCTTGAAAGAGTAGTTGTAAAACAAGTAATTGATCATCTGCAGAGGAACAGTTTATTTGCAGAGTTGCAGTCAGGTTTCAGAATTCATCATAATACAGAAACAGCATTAGTGAAGGATATAAATGACCTTCTCATGGCCCCTGACAGTGCAGCTTTTGATACTGATGACCATAATATTTTATTACAGAGATTAGAGCATGCCATAGGTATTAAAGGTACTATGCTGCAGTGGTTTGAATGATATTTATCTAATAGACTCAAATTTGTTCATGTAAATGGGGAGTCCTTTAGGTTAATTATGGAGTTCCACAGGGTTCTATGCTAGGACCAATTTTATTTACATTATACATGCTTTCCTTAGGCTGTATTATTAGAAAGTGTTGTATACATTTTCATTGTTATGCAGATGATAACCAGCTTTATCTATCCATGAAGCCAGATGACACACATCAATTAGTTAAACTACAGGAATGTCTTAAAGACATAAAGGCCTCTAATTTCCTGCTTCTAAATTCAGATGAAACTGAGGTTATTGTACTCGGCCCCACAGGTCTTAGAGGCGTGGTTTCTAGCCAGATACTTACTCTGGATGGCGTTGCGTTGGGTCCTCTGCCCAGCCTCCTGAAAATTCAACACATGGTTTACCACATGGTCAACCAGAGTGGCCCATATTTCACTGGTCATAGCTGCTGGTTCTGGTACTGGTGCCTGTCTTCTTCCTCTTGCTTGTCCTCTTTCTCCTGCATTTGCTTTCATTGTTGTTCAAACCAAGATGTGCAAACTTTCATAGGGCTCTGCTGCTGATTTGTAAAGATTATCCAGAAGTGTTTTCCCCTGTGGGGGCTGGGTTTGGACAATTGATTCATGGGTGTGGTGTTTGCATGGCAGTGTATTCCAGAAAGAAACACAGTTTTAAGTCTGTATTGTTTTATTTAATGTAGCAACCTGTGTTTCATGTTTGGCTAAAAGAGTGTTTTAGAATTGCTAGCTGAGTGTAATGTAGAAAGTATGCAAAGGTAGAGAATGAGCTTATAGTTAGAGTATCGGGTCAATAGAAAGACTGTTTGAGTTAGTAATTTCCAAAATTGTGCTACTAGTACAATTTTTTGGGCCTTAGAAACTGAAAAAACTATAATGCTCGATATTCTAGCAATAAAATATTATCACTTGTAATGAAAATATTGATCAGAACATCTGTCCATATTCTATAAATAGATTTTATAGTAAGCGGTTCCTTCAGTATGTGGGAAAGTGACATTTAACCAGTGAATTGGATCAGAATGTGAAGACTACTCTTTATGAAATGTATACTTATGGCTAACAGAAGATATGAGATTAAATCACTCGGCCCCTTGTTTGGCTGCAGCCCTCATTGTCTCCTGCATGGGCCATTTAAGGTTTTCAGCTGCCATGCCAAGGGCTCATTAATCGAAATAATAATGACTACAAGTATTTCCAGTGACTCCTGTTTCTTTATAAAACAGGATCTTTAAAAGTCACGTTATTGTTGTGAAGCTACAATTGTCATAGAGTTTGTGCAGCTGTTCACACAGGCTGAGCTGTGCATTTTACACATTTTACTAGTGGCTGCATGACACACGCACATCTTTAAATGACCTATACATACCTATTTTGAACAGTAACTTTTGCAAAAGGACTTTCCTTCCTGTTTTTTGGATTCCTAGGCTAACTCAGGTATTAAGTTGTGTGTCCTGAGATATCTCTGTAGTACTGAAAGTGCTTATTACATGGTTAACTATATGAATAATGAGTGAAATAGCCTAATTTATCAAATTAGTTTTGAATGATTAACTTCCTACTTTATAGCTTCAAGAGGGAATTGAGCTCTTGAAGCTTGAGGGTTCAGCTTTTCTACC
Organism: Cichlasoma orientale; assembly: GCA_034780415.1. Taxonomy (NCBI): domain Eukaryota; kingdom Metazoa; phylum Chordata; class Actinopteri; order Cichliformes; family Cichlidae; genus Cichlasoma; species Cichlasoma orientale. The sequence continues at coordinate 211,503 of JAVDPK010002850.1, forward strand.
CATTTCCTATCAAGGGAGTGTGAGAGAGACAAACAAGCGGTTATAGTTTAAGATGTACTAAATGCTCCAGTTTGACCTTTGTATAAGTGTTTTGTTGTTACAATGAACATCACAGCAACTGCGGGTGAACCTCAGTTACCAGTGAGGCTCTGAGCCATTCTGTAATTGCTTTCAAATAATTATTTTCAACTTTTACCATTTTATATCTTCTCTGCTTAGGCAACACAAACTGGCAGAGTCAAACAGAGTGCAAAGGATTTAACAGTTCTGTCTGATATCAAGCTGCTTTTGTGTTTTTTGTTTGTGGTAATTAAATGTGGCCTTTAAATGTGCATGTTACCTGTTCACCTCAGCAATTAATTAAGTAATTTTAATTGTTTTTTAATCCTCGGGCTTTAAAAGCCTATGTTGTGTCTCACAAAGATTTCTTATGTTGAACATTTTCAAAAGCAAATAATTTACCATTGCCAATGCAAAGACTAGAGACAACACTACTGACACTATTGTTCATTTATTTTAATTACACAAGTGCACAAATTTCAGCCTTCTTAAAAATATGATTGTTGAATCTAAACAATGAATAGTATTTATGCAACACTGCACCCCGAGTCATCCAATGTAACATGTAACATACCATGAGCACCTTAAAGTTTTGTAGGGTCTATTTACAATCCCACCACATCTGGCATATATATATATAGTTCCATTTTATATGCTACACTGTTGACATGAAAAATTATATATCCCAGTTATTGTTACTTACCAGCAGTTTGTAAATAAATGAATGCTACTGATAAGCGAAAGGTGAAACTGACCTGTAAGTGTTTTCAACAAAATGTTTGTTTCTTGTTTTTTAGAACTCATCAGCAGGTGTGGAAGGATGTACTTGAATATTTTCTTGCATATCTTCTTTGCCACTTTCCCTTAGCTGGAAGCAGAGGGATGGCTTAATCCTAACAAGGAGACAAACCTCAGTGTTTTACATCCTCCATGCAACAATTCCAGAGAGCAAAAACATTGACCACTCATCAAGATCAGCCAGAAATCGATCCCTTTATATAGCTGTGGTTGAGCAGAGCAAGATACGGGAACAGACAAAATAATAAATATCTCAGTTTCAGCTAGATGGTGAATAGAGACCTGTGGCAGAGTTCATATCCCCGAGCAGTCCCATGCCCTGTCCTGCAGAACTCCAACTGTGCCATTTCTAGAAACAATACTGTGGCAGTAAGGTGTGGTTTGTGGCTCAGCTGTAGGAGGGAGAGATGGGGCAGGATGGCTGAGGGTTCAGCACCAGTGATACCTGGTGTGTGGCGACTAATTATGCTCTTTCCTTTATAGTAGCGGGTGGGCCGGAGGACTGCTCAGTTACCAGTGGACACAGCAGGATGCTGGGCTGTCTTGAAAAGAAAGGAAAACGTCAGCTAGGAAAAGTGTTGGGGTTTCTCTCCAGTTAGCACATACTGCTGGTTGAAATTACAATGGCAAAATGCATAGGATTACAGACACAGTTAGCTCCTGCCTTATGTACCCCCAGTTCTGGGAACAGATTGGCCAGGGGTCAATAAGCTAGTGGGGCAATGTGTAGGGGTGTGCTCTTGGCAAGTAAAAAACTGTGGTGACGAGTGGTTGTCCAGTGCTGCAGAGAGGGATGGGGGACCTGTGGAGCTCTGCTGGAGACTCTGCCAGTTCCCAAGATACACTCCATGGAAGATTTTCCCCTCAAACAGTCTCGTGACAATACTCTACACTTTGTCTATGAACAAGTGATCAAGGTTGATGGTCAACAGGTGCTCCCTGGTGCAGCACAGGCACTGCTTCACTTTATAATGATTAAAGACAGATTGTATTAAGCGAGTCGTGACATTTATACTGGTGAAGACAATACCCAGTTGCTGGTACCAAAGAGCTGCCTGGCAAATGGTTTTCCTGGGATCGCTACTTACCTGTAAGGTAATCATTGTCTCTCGTTATTCCCTCAGTGCTGTGATTAAGGACCTTGCTCCACACCTGCATGCCTATGCACTCTCCAGTGAATACTGATTAGTCTCGCCTCATGGATTTCTCAGCGCACAGTCTCTCAGCCACACCATGTGGTTTCAGCAGCACTCGGACTGTCACCTGCCTGCCCCGTCTCTACTGCTCTTCCACACATTCTGCTGTTCTTCCATATTCTCCTTGGAACCTGGCCAGGCCTCAAGTAAGGCCTCCTATCCTTAGATGCAGTTAATGCTTTGACAGTTTAATTCAGCCACACTAACTATCTCTCTCCTTCCTTTTCAGACTGCCCCTGAAGTCTTTACCTGCCTCAATTCACTGCCACTGCTTTTGCTTCACTGTAAAGAAACTCACTTTCTCTCTCTCTCTCTCACAAACACACATGCGCACGCGCGCGCGCACACACACACACACATACTGTTCATTTTGTATATACAGCATAATGCAAAATAAAATAAGAGATTCACTTGTGTCAATAACTTTGCTGTTTTTAAATATAACTCCTGAAACAAGTAAAAGTACAAACATGTCTAAGTTACAAACTTCCTCCTTAACTTCACTGAGGAAGTCTCTCTTGCATCAAGTCCAGGTTGCTAATTTTCCTGTGGGTGCACCTGGTGCCAAAAAGCTGACTCAAAATGCTGAGAGAACATCATCTGTCAAAGCCATGACATCCTCCCCCATGAACATGGCATAGAACAGATGTGGGCGTGTCCTCATCTCTTTAGAGAAGTCCTAGTTATTATCCACAAACAAACCTGCACACACAAATCCATTTAAAACACAAATCAAACAAAATATCCACAGTGAATTAAAAACTTCACTTTGAGCTTCATTAAATATAAAAAATAAAACTGCCCACATGGTCATCGATGCTCATCTATTTTCAGTTCAGAATGATTGTGTGCACTTGTGTAATTTAGTAATATGTTAACCAAAATATCAAATAACCACAATATTGAGGCCTTTTAATTTTTGCTGGATAACAGCCTGTTATGATTTATTTGTTGGCAAGCTTAAATCTTAGAGCAACTTTCACTTTCTCAAGCCATCAAGCAAAAATATTTCCTTAAATAGAGAAACGGAGGTGTGTAAGCATGTCAGCACCTGTCAGTGTAGAAAGATTCAAATTCACTAATATACAGAGTGCAGTAATTGGCAGGTCATAGCTTTGAATGCAGAACTATCAATCTAAAGGAGCAGGTGAAATGTATTTAAAAAGCCTTGTTTTTTTCATAGTCTCAATAAATTCAGGTAATACAAAATATGCATTACTGTAAAGTGAATTTGGTTTTTAAAATAAAAGATCTTAAAAAAAATAAATAAAAAATAAAGAATCCAGTGAGGACAGTGTATGCCTCTTTTTTTTTTAAGTTTCATTGATTTCATTTTTTCTGACTTTCATTTAATTTAGCCCTTTTTTTGCCTCTTTACAGTTCAGCTACAACCCCCTTCCAGCTCATAACAGTCACACTGAAATGGGAAGCATCATTTCAATGCTGAGTGCAGTAGATGACTCATGCCTTATTTAACAAGGCGGCCTCTCTCAATGAGCTCGACAGGCAAAATAGATGAGCAGCTCTTCAGAAAATGAGCACAGAGGAAATGTAAAATGGAGGCGAGTCAGTGGGTTGTTATTTTTTACCCCAAGCCCCATCCTCCACCCTTTTCTGGCTTTTGGCAGTCGGAAATGCTGCCGCTGCCACTTGCACCTTGCAGGGCTCTCTCTCTCTCTCTCTCTCTCTCTCTCTCTCTCTCTCTCTCTCTCTCTCTCTCTGAGGAGACTTCATTTTGTCCCTGCTGGGGATGCACCTCTGGCCAAAATGACACAGAGGGAAATGCAATGTGACAGCAGCAACAACAATGGTTGGGGGTAGGTGGCTGGTGTTTATGGTGGTTGTGGTTTACAAATTATAGAGATTTAAGGATTGTGTTCTGATAGGCAAGGATCAAAGATTTTTTATAAGAGTATTTTTCATATTTTAGTGTTTTAATCTAGGCTTAACAAATTTATACAAATATTTTAGAAATCTGCCAAAAGTTTGTTTAAAACTAAAAATTACTGAATTTACTGAACTGAATTCACATTTTTATACCCAAGGTTGAGCTGGCACACTGGACGTCTCAGAGAAGTCAGACATTAATCAAGCATAACATTCAACCACTAAAACTTATTTTTGTGTTCAAGAATGAAATAACTGTAATTTGGCATCTCAATAAAAAAATAAGACTTTGCTTTACTTTATTCTTTTCTGCTTTTGTGTAAAACAGAGTTTGTTGCTCTATAAAAAGAAAAAAGCCCTCCATAAAGCTAGGACACCTTACTATTCGTCACTGATCACTGAAGACAATAACTTCTTTTCAGTGCTGTAGCCAGAGTCAGAGCTCTGTTGAGCTGAGTATTCCTTTAACTTTTAAGGGGACATATCATGCAAAATCCACATTTTTATACATTTTTCGTGTACTTTGAGTGTCTAGGAGTGCACATCTCTACATTGGCTTCATGTGTCTCAAAATAGCTCTACTAGTTTACAGTGCACTAAATGGACTTGGACCTAGTTGCATTTCAACTCTACCTGTGCCTTACAAAACATCCAGTACTCTCAGGTCAACAGGAACAGGCCTATTATATGTTCCCAGAATTAGAACAAAGCAAAGTGAAGCAGCCTTTAGTTTTTGTGGTCCTCTCATGTGGAACAAACTTCCTGAACACCCATGAGATTAGCTAAAAAATTGTTACTTCATTTAAAAGGGGCATATGATAAATCCACTTTTTTAGCCCTTAAATACATATTTTTGTATACTTTGAGTGTGTAGGAGTGCAGAAAACTTAAATGTATTCTCTCCTGGTGCTGCATAGATATTATTTATATCATTTTTGGGTCATAATTTCCAGTCTGTTCAGCTTTCTCTATTCCCTATTATGTTTTCTTATCTGTTACATCACAGTATTTGCTGTGAAACTGCTGAACAAGGTCATGGACTTCCGGTTAACCAATTTCGTGAATCCTCCATTTTCTTTTTTTTTCTTGTAGAAATTTTGTTGTCCAGTTCTGTTATGTCAAAGTTTCAAGTAGACAAGTCAAAATGTTCGGTTGTTGGGTGTATTAACCCACACGATTCCTTTCATCACCCCCCGGCATCAGAGCCTCATCAAAGTGCCTGGTTAAATTTTATTTTTCTGTATGTACTCACATCAGTGGGGAAAGTCCTCCTTGTTTCTCTGCCGGTAGCCTTTCGTATCGCTGCTATCAAACTACAAAAATGACTGAACGGGGTGGAGTGGAACACTCTGTGACCTGGAGGGGGGCGGGCCGTGAAATGTCTCATTCACGTTTAAAGAGACCGCACCAAAACGAGTTGCTCTAAGACGAGCCTCAGAAAAGGTGTAAAAGAGGAGTCTGTGGAGCTCCAATAACGAGGAATTCAGACCAAAGCATTGCAGTTCTACTTTATATAGACCACAAGTGAATGATTTACATATGAAAAGGAAGGATATATCATGCTTTTAGCATGATATGTGCCCTTTAATTAGTAAAGACTTCATGAATTTCTTCACAATAATAATAAAATTTAAACCATTAGAGAAAAAAATTCATAACCATCTCACAGACGCGTCTTTGTGTACAGCTACTTTCAGAACTGCTGATATTACTTCCTCCAAACATTAACGTGTCTATTAGACCCCATTCCTACTAGACTGCTCAAAGAAGTTCTACCATTAATTAAAGCTTCAATCTTAAATATGATCAATCTATCTTTATTAGTTGGCTATGTACCACAGGCTTTTAAGGTGGCTGTAATTAAACCATGACATAAAAAACCATCACTTGACCCAGCTGTCTACTTATAGGCCAATCTCCAACCTTCCTTTCCTCTCAGAAATGCTTGAAAGAGTAGTTGTAAAACAGCTAACTGATCATCTGCAGAGGAACGGTTTATTTGAAGAGTTTCAGTCAGGTTTCAGAATTGATCACAGCACAGAAACAGTATTAGTGAAGGTTACAAATGATCTTCTTACAGCCTCTGACAGTGGACTCATCTCTGTGCTTCTCCTGTTAGACCTCAGTGCAGCTTAGCTTAGTAGTAGCAGAAACAAGCTTCCACAGCCTTAGAGCAGTGTTTCTCAAACTGTGGGTCATGACAGGTGGGCGCGAACAACCTGAGAGGCATGCGGAACAAATGTTGATCATTGAATTAATTCTCACAGCAGTACAACTAAATGTTAGCAAGTACATTAAAGCGACTGGCAAAACTCTCCATCGTCACCATCGGCTGTGTGCGTAGAGCTGCCAGTTCACCACCGGTAAAGTGGGGCATAACAGAAAAGTTTGAGAGCCTCTGCCTTACAGGGTGGGAATGGTCACAAAACCAGGAATTTATCTTCCCACTATTGAAGTAGCTAGACTAGCTTTGGAATTTCTGTAGTTCTTTAGTGGGCGTTAGCCTGAAGGGAAGGCTTCAATCGGTCCTGAAATTTCAAGGCTGTGTCGAGCTTCTGAAGTGCAGAAACACTACTCCAAATTGTGGTTCCAAACACCCAGGCCACATGACAACGGCCAATTGAGGTTTTGGTGCAGTTCACCCCAGTTTCAACAGATGACTCTCCTGCTGCTTCTTGGCAGGTGAGGTGCCTGGATTCCCATTTTGGATGGATCAGAGGGATTTGGGCTGGGCCTTGTAGTTATAGAAGTTAATTTTTTTAATACTACTTCTTCTATTTATTACAAGCAAACACATGCACATGTATAAAAGAAAAATACCCAGTGTCTCATTATTATTTTTGCTGTGGATTGTGAAAAACAGTATAGTCTATCCATTCACTTAAGCCCCAAAGTATAATTAAACAAATATTGGCATATTCAATGATGATTATAGACAAGAGGAAAAAGAGTGAGAAAAAGAAAGAAACTGCTGGGTGAACTCCACTGATTCATGTCAGCAGAGATAGAGCGGCACTGCGCTGTATATTCATTAAATTATCTCAAAAACCTTCTCTGCTTTCAAGGAGAGAAATAAAGCAGGCAGAAATTTTCAGCTCTAAACTTCTGTCTAGTCTCTAGTTTTGTTCTGATTTCAAAAGAAAGTGTATTTCCTGCATTAAGTAACTTCATCCTCACTCTAACCCATTATGCACATACTGTGGGGCTGTAAACTGCTGAAAAAAATATGAGGCAGCCTAAATTAAAATGCCAGAAAAAACGATACATTAATTACAGGTGATATATTTGTTAACAAGTCTCACGACAAATGAGTATTTTTTCCCTCTCTTTTTATTCCCACTGTCAATTCAGGTTTAAATATCTCATTAAAAGCAGGCGAAGGCCACACAGGTTCAGTGTCATCAAAACCTCAGACTCTGACTGAATAAAACATCATGCCCACGTCACAAGATTTGACATCCACAGCAGTGTATGCTAAAAATAAATTTAAGGAAAGTTTCTTCATCCTCTGCTGATGTGTTTGTTCAGCTTTAAAAAGGTATTGGCCAACATGTGTGAAATAGGCTGTTGAGATTGGTTGATTTGTTTTTTTTTTTTACCTTTTGCAGCTTTATTTGATAGTTTTTTGCAGTGGAGAGAGACAGAAAAGCGGGAGGAGAGATGGGGGAAGACAAATGGTGACAAGGCCAGGACTTGAACCACACCGCCACGCGGCATACGTGGTTGCCCACTGAGCCACCCTGGTGCCCAACCAGATTGTTTTGATTGTTCTTGGAGAGTGAGAGGATGTCAGTGGTATAGATAAGAATATACTGGTGCCAATTTTCAAGAACAGGGGTGAGTTTATGCCTCTACACTCGTGAGATATGTCTGTCGTATTCTTGTGAACACAAAATCTCCTGATCACTTTGAGTGAATTTCTTCATATATAGCATTAATATTCACTTAGGCTAACGTATTAGATTTGGGGGTCAAAGGTCACAGTCAATGTGACCTCACATCCATCCCATTCTCGTGAATGTGATACCTCAGTGTGTCCATCACTTGAAATGATAGACATATTAATCAAAATTTGGTGGTTAATGGTCCAAGGTTGTCGCAGCGCCTCTGCTTGTTTTATGCACACTGGGTCATACTTTCTTACTGGCATAGGGCAAAACCTCAGGGGAGCTCACTGAGATGGGCACCTCTTTACTTATTTATCCAACAAATCCAGAACCTGACCCACATCAGAAATACGCTGGGTCAGACATGGTCAACTGTAGTGACATATCCAGAGTATCACAGATAAGTACAATTCCAAAAAAAAATTCGGTTGATCTATAAAATGTAAATAAAAACAGAAAGCAGTAATTTTCAAATCTTTTAAATCCAAAATAAATTGATGCCAGCAACACATTTCAAAAAATGGCCCAGGCTGTGTTTACCACTGTGTAGCATCCATTCTTCTTTTAACCACAGTCCATAAATGTCTGGGAACAGAAGTGATCAGTTGCCAGATGTTTGAGATGCAGGCTTTAGAACTTAGCACTGAACTGGATGGTTCCTCTGCTCTTTAGTCCTTAAGATGTGTTGTCCATGTTTTCTAAAGAGAATTTCAAATTTCAGACAGTTTCCCCCTTTGCCTCAGTCCATTTTAGCTTTGGCCCAGAAAAGACAGCGATATTCCTGGATCATGTTCATGTATGGCTTCCTTGCATGATGGAGCTTTAGCCTGCATTTGTGGATGGCACGTTGAACTTTGTTCACAGACAATGATTCTAGAAGTGTTCCTGAGCCCATGCTATGATTTCTATGGCAGAATCATGCCTGTTTTTAATGCAGTGATGCCTGAGGGCCAGAAGATCACAGGCATCCATTATTGATTTTGAGCTTTTAAGCTTAGATGTGTTACTTCTGTCAAATTCAAAATTACCTCATTTTTTAAAAATGGTACATTTTCCCAGTATGAACATTTAATGTTTTCTATCTTCTACTGGGAATAAAATATGGGTTTATGAGATTTGCAAATTATTGTATTATGATTTTATTTAAGTCCCAGCTTTTTTTAAAAAAATTGGGGTTGTAAATGCAGATGTTACAGACAGCAACATCATTATGTAGACTGGCTTGAAGCTGAGTGAGACTAAGCAACAACTCTTAATGAGGCACTTGCTGAGGTAGTTAATATTCTGTGAGAATCTCATGTTAATTATGGGATGGAAGTAATTGTGTTTCCTGAATCACTCAGTCCCTCAGGTAACACTGGGGAAACAGATGTTGCCTGTAAGAGCTTTTAATTCTGCAAAGCTAATAGACTCAAAACAAGTCATTTTTTTCCTGAAATAAGAAGTGTTGTGGATACACCCTCGTACAAGCAAGAATCCCAATATGTGTCTAGATATGTTGACTCCAAGGATCTGACTAATTTATTATGGCTGGTATATAGAAAGTTATAAAAAACAAACCATAAAGACCCTGTGATAGATTTGCTTTTAGGCTTGATCTTGCAGCAAACAAACAAACAAACAAGAAATCTTTACAGTACACCTTTGCCTTGAGGCAGGATAGCAATTATGTTCTAACTCAAAAGAAAAATAGTATTAGTTTTTTAAAGTATGAAACTTTTAAAAAATTAAGTCTTACAAATATTTCCTGTGGTTTACGTTTAGATTGAACTATTCTGCTAGAGTTAGTTAGTTGGTGAGTCATCATGTTTGGGGGTGGACAGTGCATGTGAGACTGTGAGGTGTTGAGCTTAACACCCCATTTAGCTAACCTTACCCATTTAATTCAGCATCTTTTTGGAAATGTGTTAGTGGCCGCACATTTGAAGTGAGCTCACAATTTATTTATTTTTCTGTTCTTAAATAATTCTGTCCTGTCCAGCAGCTTTAACAAGCACACTCAGTCTGAATGCTCTGTTGTGCCAAACACATTTGCTTTAGTGCTATAGACTCTGTATAGATTATTCTTGTTAGTGTTTGTCTTTTCTTTTCTTTTCTTTTCTTTTCTTTTCTTTTCTTTTCTTTATCATTCAAATTAATATCCGTGTAGTTATATAATGCCAGTGCTGACAGGTGGGATGCAGCTGATTAGCAAAAAGCCAGAAAAACAAGAAGAGAGAAAAAAGAGAGCGAGAGAAACAAAAATGGATACACAAACATACAATCTTGCTGTGTTGTGTGTGTGTGTGTGTGTGTGTGTGTGTGTGTGTGTGTGTGTGTGTGTGTGTGTGTGTGTGTGTGTGT
>JAVDPK010002850.1:235691-251109 GCA_034780415.1 Cichlasoma orientale
TTTTCCTATTTTTGTAAGTCGCTTTGGATAAAAGCGTCTGCTAAATAAAATAAAGTAAAGTAAAGTAAAGTAAAGTAGAGCAGAAAACCATTATATAATAAGAACTAGTCTATTTACCCTTTACTTCCATTGTCACTGCTCCTCCTGATGGATACACAAGACATAACCTCCAGTTTCCTTAAATGCTGCATAGGGACATTAGCACTCATGGTCACATTGTCCACATCACAAGAGGGGGGATCTCATTACGGTCAAGGACCGGCATAGGATTCTCCTACGCTCACTTTCTTCTGGACTTCACCCCTATTTCTACAAGTGCTACCCACTCTCTCATTCCTCCCTTTCTTTCCTGGTCTTCTTTCATTTAGTTTCTCTCTCTGTCTCCTCCAAATTGTCTTCCTCATTTTCTCTTATTGCTTCTGTCATGTTCACAAAACAGCAATGTGGATGTTAATGTGTGAGTGTTGTAGCCACATCTGCACCCCATTAGGTTTGAAGAGGCAACGGGAGGTGGGAATCAGTAAGGCAATAACCTAGTACTATAAACAGCTTCAGAAAAGAAAAAGGACTCCACTTACTGGTAATTTGGCACTTATGATATTGTATCAGAAAGCCAATGTATTGCCAGACGGGCTGATCTGAGTATTTCAGAAACTAGAGCTACTGTGATTTTCCTACATGACCATCTCTAGGGTTTACAGAGGATGGTCTTTAAAGACAGTTTTACTGTTTTACAAATTAGATAAGTTCACTAGTTTTGTTTCATCTAAAATCTTACTTATTTTGATGTTTGGTTATTAAAAAGCATGGACAATGTGGCCTTTTTTCATTTATTTATGCAATTTGATAATTTCTTTAGATGTGTATTGATTGTGCTAACAATAAATAAGTTAAATATCTGACTGTGTTTCTTTTTTAATTTTTTTTATGAATAATTTTGGCGATGGGTGCCCTTTTTTTTTTTGGCTTGAGCACCTGCTCCCCAAAATGTCTGCACATGTGCGTGCTTATCATCCCCTTGTAGGCCCAAGATATTTCATGCTGTTCTTATGTACCTTGATATTGCTGATTTGAATTGATCAAGCTTCTCTCTTCCAAGTTTGCCATCTCCAATTTCATTCTGAATATGCTTCAGGACTTTTTCACTTTCAGAGCTCAGGCCAAGAAGGACATGGGCACTGCAATAAATAAACTCAAGTTGCAAAAAGTCATCCTCAAGGATTTCTTTTTGCTTTTTTGTCAAATTCTTGGACTGGCACAGTCAGGCATCAGTGCAGTCGGTTTCCTGATAAGCTCTTGGAAGGTTGTTTCAGTTACTTCTGTGTTTTCTTCCAACTTATGGATTTCAGCAAGTTCTCATAGAATGAAGATGGCAGCATCAAGTAGAGTCTGGGTATCTTCAGTGTGCATCTTGCTAAATCTCATACTCATGATATTCTCACTAGAGAGATTGATTGACTTGATTTTTTAGGTATTTCCGGTGGTCCCATGAAGTCACATCAGAATGAAGGTCATATCTTTCTGCCAGTAGGACATGATATTTTGCTCATGACCAAGACATGGCCTACGTCTGCAACGTATACTCTGCTGCATTTTTTAACCAATTTTGTGCCAGGTTTTCGACACTGTCTAGCAACAGCTTCCAAATCCATAATCTGCACAATGTAGCTATCATGTTAAATTTTAGATTTACACATTTGAACTGTCTGCACGGCAGATGTGGAACAAAGATTGGGAATTGTTTTATGATGGATGCTACATTCTGTCTGCAGTTTTTTAATTTGTTCCTTAGGATATGTGTTTTTTTATTTCTTTATTTTGGGTAATGTACAGTATGCTTGCTTTTGTACTATATTTGTACTGTAGGAGTACAAGTTGGACCTCTATTTCTGAATTTTCCGTCTGGCATGCTTCCAATTTTCCTTTGAATAAACAGAGGTCACGACCAAGGTTCATGGATGTAATATTTTTAATTTGAAATGGATTGCAACTGATCTGCTGGATTAAGGTTGGTCAGAGGTTGGCGGTGGCACAGGACATTATCTGGCCCACCACTGTTGTTCCCAATGACTAGTTCTGGATCAGCTGTTGGCAGCTGGTGTTGTCAAGTGCTCCTCACAAAGTCAGGTGCACTCTCAGAAGATCTATCAAATTCACTCTTCCCATCAGTTCCTTTTCTGTTTTTTGATTTTATCAACTTGGAGTGCTTATCCAATATGGCCTTCAAAGTAGTTTTGAAATGCCCTTCACTTCATGATTCAGCTCCAAAACAGGAGCCAATTGTAACCATTGTAACCAATCATCTTTTTCTTACAAAATTACACCAATTCTACAATCAGTCATTCAGTCAAAGCAACACTAGTTTCATTCAATTTTTCACACAAAATGTTCAGTTCAAAGAGATCATCCTTAAAAATGTCTGAAGAATCACAGTAGGGTCCAACAGATGTAAACACGACAGGGGTATTTAAGAAATCACCATTTTTAACCAATATGCATATTGCTGAATTTAAGCACTTATCAATTTTGTTTTGAAATTGTGACTTCTTAACATTTGGAAACAGTTTAATCAAGTCCAACTCATTCCATATCTTATTATGAATGTTTTTCAGGGTGAAGAACTGCAGAAGGAGGCTGTTATCTCAATTAACAGATGGAAGGGATGCCATTCATTGACAACCTGTTGCCTGGTAATGGCAATCCAGGAGATCAAACTGGTCATCAGGTGGACAAAAGGGGGAAAAATGTATTCATGACAATGTAATTAATTTCAAAAGTCTACACACAGAAAACAGTTCCATCAGACTACGTCAGCTGAGGTGTCTGCTCTAAACTTGTTCTGTACCGTACCACCTGAATTAGGAAATAGATAAACCATTGGTGTAACTAATGTGTTTTTATAAAATTAGGTCATCTTAGGCATGGAATCTGATGGTGAATATTGTTTTGTGTTCTAAACATCATACAGATCTGCTTTTACACAGAAATTTCAGTTTTATATTGTAGAATAATTCATTTAAATGTTATTTATATAGCAGAGTTAAAAGAGGTAAATGAAAAAGAAACACTCAGTGCATCATGGGACCCCCCCGAATCAAAGTTAAAAGCTGAATAGATGAGGATATGCTCAGTGGGATCAGCTCTACTTCCCATTTCTGATTTTCAGGGGCTCAGCTAATTCTAAATATTCAAGTATCAGGCATATTATCTGGCAAACAATTTTCAAAATGCTAATTTAAACCATGTACGTCAGATATATTGCATTTTCACCAAAAGACACTCCTTAAAGTGAGAAAAACAATCGGTTTTTGCAGCAGAACAGAAAGTACAGTCCTTAATGAGAGACTATCAGATGAAATATGCTTTAAAAAAATTAACTGAGGGAAAATATGTTAGGAGCAATTCCAACAACCATTCCTGGCCATTTTCCAAGTCATGTACCGCTATCAGACAGGTGTCTGCTCCGTGAAAACCGCTGGCTGCAGTAGGTAACATCTGGTTAAAAAAAACTAACAAAAAAAACAAAACAAAACAAGACAGGTTGCCATCAGAGGGCTAACACAGACAGAATCACCAACATAAGTCAACAAGCATGCCTTTGGACAGCAGGAGGAAACCCATGCTAACACAAGTAGCGTGCATAATTGTCACAGGGAGAGGCCCTAGCCTTCCAGGAGGTTTATTTTATGCCCTGCCAGGGAGTAGGGGTGAGATGGTTAGAGTTAGGAAAATAGCATTTGTTCTTGTCATTGCGTCCAACATTGTAGGCACGACACCAGGATACTATAGATTTACTGTGCCATCTTGATTGTGTACTCTCAAATCATTTCAGTGTTTTTTTTTCTCCATTAAAATTTTTTTCATCCAAATTAACATTTTCATGCTGTCTGTTCCACTTGAACTGCACAAGTTGTAAATGTACTGTAGGCAGCTGACAGTGCCAAATGTTTATTATCTGGCTGTTGTATACCTCTCACTTTGTCTGAGTGTCCACTCATCAGAGTAAGTGATGCCATATTTCCACTAGCTGTGGCATTTTATCAGACTGTTCCTGTATACAAGGGTTCTCTCTCAGACCAACTGTCAATCCTATAATTCACCTGGCTGGGTTTTTAGAGACCTGGGAAAATGCATCCATTTAAAGACTAAAAAGCAATGGCTGCATTTCCATTTAGATTTATGGTTCATTCTCAGTGATCAGTACAGTTTACTACTGCACTCTGGAAAACAGCGCAGAAAAAGAAAATAAAAAGAGAAGGTGAGTTGGTCAAAACAGTAAGAAAGCCTGAAGCAGACCAAGACACAATGTGACACATTTAGAGGAAGCAAGAAACACCAAAATTGTGCTTAGTAATTAAATGTGAGAGTTTAGTGAAAAATTCAATGACTCTGTGGTTTTACAGTCCTCCTGACATAAAGGTGTACTAAATCCTTCAGTATGTCCCATAGCACTACCACCAGCTGAGTGGAGCCACAGCAGTCACACAGAAGAGGTATATTGATGTACGATGCTGTCACAGTGACTGATGTATCGTCCTTCAGAATAAACAATCAGCATTATGAATCAGTATAGCCTGTTCCCTGTGTTGGGATATAAATTTAAAATGGCACTTAATCCTCAACAACTGTTGTAAAAGTTCTCTTCAGCAGAGGTCCACTAACTACTTACAGCCTAGAGATGAAAGCAATAATACCAGACAGCCCTTACATATACAATAATATACAATAATATATACTAATATTCAAAATCATATCAAAATTCAAAGTTAAAATTGGTTTTGAATTTGCACTACAGAATAGTATAATATATAATAGTATATGTAATAATATATACTGCAATAATAGAACACTCGAACAAATACCACTTGTCCCAGTGACATTAACCTGAATATGTACGTATCAGGTCAGACACCAGCTGTACAGGTGTAACAGTTCACTGCAGTTATATAGAGGCCACGGTTTGCTGGACCGAACCGTGAATGGATCATCAGGTTATAATATCGAGAAGAAAAAAAAGATAGAAATAAATTCAAGTTCTGCCTTCGTTTTAACACTCTGTACCGCACTGGGGCCCCGCCAGCCGCTGTGTTTCTATGTTTTTGACATATTTTGATAATACATTTATTAACATTTATAAATAAATCAGGAATAAAAAACAAATGTGTTAATTAAATAGTTTACAATATTTTATGTTTTTCCTCCCAAGTCCCCTCAAACGCTTTAGCCAGTGTTTAGTGCAGGCTGTAAGATCACTGTTTAACTAACGAAGTGTCCACGTCGTCTTACTCTAGAGGAGGCTGTAACCTTTGTGAAAAGAGTCCGAAATAAGTGGATGAGTGAGAGAAGCTCACTTTTGTCTGATGACAGCGATACTGAGGTGAGTTGTTGGGGCTTTTCAGGGCCTCTCTGTCATTATCAGCTGCATTTTAATACTCGCTGCCGATTAGGCTGCTGTTAGTAGGCACTTGGAAATTTTTTTCAAAATGGTCAAAGAGCAAAGTAAATGATTCCAACAGTTGGAGCTTGTTTTTCAAACAAATGATACCTTATTTAGTAAAACTGAACAATCCATTCTGGAGTTATTCAAATGAATGTGTGCTATTAAACAACCTTTTTCATTTTAGTACATGGAAAAGATCCCATGATCAGTTTTATGACTTATTATTCAAAATGCAATATCTCAGTAATTAAAAGATTTTTCTTGACAACTTTGCAGGAGACGTCAAGAGTAAAGTCAGACACAACATGCTGCTGTCAGCATCTTGACTGACCCCTGGTGGCCTTTCCAAAAAGAGGTCAAGGTCAAAGGTTCATGTAATTTAAGAAACCAGTCTCCACAAAGGATAAAAAAAAAAAAAAGCTCCTTAGACGATTGCAATGGATATTCAGCCAATTAGAGACAGGCTGGTGGTGGCCATATTGAATATGTTTTTCATACATCGAAGAGTGGCTTGTGGCATATTGAAACGTTCATCTTGACTTCAGAAGAGCAATTATCAGGCCTACATACTCGGGAGGACTTATGATGAAAAAGTAAGGTCCCCCAATAGATAGTCAGGCCATGTTGGATCGCACACATGGACATCTGCCCAACCGGGGCTTCAAAATACCCCTTCAGCCATTCAGACTGCACCCGGAGAAAATGGCTAACCCTGGATGTACTCATTTCCAAGTGCCTACTGTTGGCCCAGGATGCTGAAACTTACTTCAAAGTGGATCTAATGTTGTGGACGACTTAGACAATTAGCAAAAACTCTCATATGATATGAGAATGTAATCAAAATGTTCATCACAAGGAAAGTGTGATTTTTAGGACATTCAGGCCTAATATTAGCTGCCATTATGTTAGCTTATAACCAGCTGTTATAGCTGCTCCGGTCAGTCGTCCCAGGAGGGTCGCATGTCTAATCTGCTGAAAATAAGTTATTGAGAATAAATGAGCATGAGGTGATAATAAGGTGATATTTAGATACTGATTATTTTGTTCTCATAAATCTCATTAGAAGAGGATAATTTTGTCAGCTTTATTTTCTTCTGAATGTTGTGTTGCCTTGTGTTTTAGTAGAGAAACAATACAGACCTCTCTGGTGATATGTAGTAGACACTGATCAATTGATCGATTATTTTTTATTCAGTTTTCATGTGTTTTCTTGTCAAATGTGGCTTTTATGTTCACTGAAATTTGTTTTTTGTTGTTGTTTGCAAGAATAAAGATGTAAGTAAGTAATTTATTTGTTTTAGTCACATAAATCATCCTTTGATCCAGAAATAACTATTTCATGTCTGCAAATGAACCAAAATTTACCAAACAGTGACTTCTATACAGTACTATGAACTGAACTGTGGAATTACAGTTACACCCAAAATGTCTTGGCTGGGATTCAAAACCCCAACCTGTTGTTCTAAAGATGGTATTGTCGCCACTACACTATCCAGATAGATTCATAGATGTCTCAACAAGCAGGAACCTCAAGGCGATTTATCTTGTAAGGTAAAGACCCAAAAATCAGAACATGGCTCATGGAGGGGCAGCCATCTGCCGCAACCGGTCGGGGGTGAGAGGAGGGAGACAGGACAAAAGACAAGCTGTGGAAGAGAGCAAAAGAATAATAATAACTAATGATTGTGAGTGTAAAGAGGTGAATGAAAAAGAAATGCTCAGTGCATTGTTCAGGGTCACCTGACCTAGCCCTAACTGTAAACTTTATCAGAAAGGAATGTTTTAAGCCTAATCTTACAAAAAAAAAAAAAAAGACCACGTCTGTCTTCCGAATTCAAACTGGGAGCTGGTTCCACAGAAGAGGGTCTGACAGAACCACAAGGAAGCTAGAAGTCCTTGTATGTGAGAAGAAGGATTTTAAACTGAATTTGAATTGAAACCTGACTGAAACTCTCCAAAGACAGTCGTCCCTCGTTATATCGTGGTTCACTTATTGTGGCTTCACTGTATTGCGGATTTAAAAAAAAAAAAAAAAAAATTACTAATTGTGTTTTGCGGAGTTTTCACTATATTGCAGGTATAAAGGTTTATAGGAGTGTGGAAAGGGTTTATAAAGTCTTAAAATATATATAAATAATAAAATAAATATATAATAAATATATTGCCGCTACTTCGCGGATTTTCACCTATCGCGGGGTCTCTGGAATGTAACCCCCGCGATAGGTGAGGGATCACTGTAAACTATTCCACTGGAGATGATGAGTTAGCTGTTTTACAACTACTCTTTCAAGAATTTCTGAGAGAAAAGGAAGGCTGGAGATTGCCTATAATTAGCTAAGACAGCTGGGCCAAGTGATGGCTTTGCCACCTTGTGGCACGTAGCCAATTAATAAAGACAGATTCATCATCTTTAAGATTGAAGAATTAATTAATGGTGAGACTTCTCAGTCTGTAGCAATGGTGTCTAATGAACTTGCTGATGAAGAAGTAACTATTGAACTGAGAAAGAAAGTCTAAATAAATATCAGTAATAGTGAAAGTAGCTGTACATAAAGTTATGCCTATGAAATGGTTATAAAAAATTTTCTTTAATGGTTAAATTTTTATTTTTGAGGAAATTTATGAAGTCATTACTAGTTAAGGTTAAAGGAATGCTCGGCTCTACAGAGCTCTGACTCTTTGTCAGCCTGGCTACAGTGCTGAAAAGAAACCTGGGCTTGTTCTGATTTTCTTCAATCAGTGATGAATAGTAAGATGTCCTAGATTTATGGAGGACCTTTCATTAACAAACTGTTTTTCCAGGCTAAATGAAGATCTTCTAAATTAGAGAGATGCCATTTCCACTCCAGCTTACAGGTTATCTGCCTTAAGTTGTGTGTTTGTGAGTTATACAAAGGAGTCAGGAACTTCTGATTTGAGGCTCTTTTCAGAGGAGCCGCAGTATCCAGAGTTGTATGCAGTGAGGATGTAAAACTATTGACAAGATAATTGACCTGCAGGGGAGCAGAGTTTAGGTACTTGGCTGCACTATGTTGGCACATGGCACTGAAGAGGATAATAATGGAGGAATTATATCCTTAAACTTAGTTACAGCACTTTCAGCAAAGCTTCTATTGTAATGATATTTATTCTCCACTGCTGTGTAATCCACTATTGTAAATTTAAACATTATTAGGAAATGATCAGACAAACGAGGGTTTTCGGGCAATACTGTTAAATCTTCAGTTTCTCTGCCATATGTCAGAACAAGATTAAAGCAATATTAAACAATGATTAAAGTGGTGGGTGGGCTTTGTTTGTTTTTTTTACATTTTGAGAGAAGCAAATTTATTCTATTAATAGATTAAATCTAATGTTGAAGCTGTCATTTTCAGCATCTACATGGATGTTAAAAATCACCTATGATTATTTTTTAAAATTTTAAATCTGATAAGATTTTTAAATCTGATAAGTCTGAGAAATCAGATTGAAACTCTAAATAAGGGCCAGGTGGACGATAAATAAAATCGATCTTTTCAGTTTTCCAGTTGGGGAGGACAAGGCTAAGAGTCAGGCTTTCAAATGAATTAAAAGGCTGTCTCGGTCTGTAGTAGCTTAATAAGCTGGAGTGGAAGATCGCTGCTACTCCTCCTCAGCCTGTGCTTCAAGGTTTCTGACAGTTAGTGTGACTCGGAGGTGTTTATTCATTTAAACTAACATGTTCATCCTGCTGTAACCAGATTTCTGTAAGGCACAATAAATCAATATGTTGATCAATTATTAAATCATTTACTAACAGGGACTTGGAAGAGAGAGACCTAATGTTTAATAATCCACATAACTGTTTTGGTCTTTGGTGCAGTTGAGGAAGCTGTATTGTTTTTTCTTTGTGAATTTGCTTTTTTGCTGATTTTTGGTTTGAAAAAAAGAAAAGATGGACATCGGCTGGAGTCTTAGTTGTCGTTTGTGTTTTTTGCAGATGGATGGATGGTGTATTTTCAGGCCTTTTTGTCTTGCTGAAGTGGTCATTGCATTCTTTCTTATGTCAAAAACTGTCTAAACAAAACGATTACTGGCATTCTTCAATAATGACTCATATTTTAAATGCTACTAATTTTCATGCATTATGAACATTGCACATTGTACTCCAACGAAGAAAAAAAAGGCTTAAAATAAATTGATATGAAATTGTTAAAATGATTAAAATATAAGAAATTAACATCCAAAAAATGTATAAATTGCAAATAAAAAGTTTGGAGAATTGTGACGCACATTATGAACGATGGCCAGGTCGCGGGGGCTGCAGCCTTGTGCAAACAGGCTTGTCCATCCATTTTTTTTGCTTCTTTGTACAAATGGGGGGGGGGGGGGAGTAGCTGGAAATGCATGGGAGGAGACAATGGTGTCGAACAGGCCAATCACGATCATTGCGGTCTACGTCGACCCAATGTGTACATTTTTCTGGGAAGTGCATGTCAGCCAACATTACATTGTAGGTTTACAGCGTAGGGTGCAGAGGGGTTTCCAGTTACGACATAGCCTAAGGCATGTATGTCCCACTCATGCATAAATCCGCGGTTATCCGGGCGAGCACCGAGGCGTTCCCAGGCCAGTCGAGATATAATCTCTCCAGTGTGTCCAGGGTCTTTTATGGCTTGTATCTGCAATCTCGTTCTTTGCCTTCAAATAACTTACAATAACTAGATTAGTCATCTAGATGACTAGTTGCTCACATCCCTAATGTTGTCAACTACAGCTGTCTCAATAATACTGAATGAAATTTAAATGAATTAGAGTCAATTCAGTGCATAATAATTAAATGTAAAAGAACAGCCTGTTAAAATTGAAAATAATGCATTAATAAAGTATTTGTCTGGCTATATTGAAGAAAAGATAATGAATGCTGAACTTGCGTTTCACTTTCTTGATTAATTTCCACAAACACCCAAAGTCTGTGCCAACAAGTTGGGACAGTCTTGGCCAGTTTTATTAATTTTCTTTTCTTTTCTTTTTTGTCACTTCAAACAAAAAAATTAACTTTTATTTAAGGCCTCTTATTCTCTCTCTGGCACACTGCTCAGCAGTTGCAATATCTAAAAGGCATAAAAACATGAATCACAGCAAGAATGTGGTTGTCCATATAAATGAATTGTAATGGGCCTGGGTGGGTGGGGGTAGCAACGCAGAGTAATTTGAACTCATAATTGTAATGCATGATGCCTTGAAGGAGACTTCATGAATATGCTCAGAAAGTCAGAGTGGCTGGCTGGCACAGGGTCAGATCTGATTTGCATAATGTTTACTGCCACTAGCTTAATTTGAAGCAGAGGTCTGAGCCTGTGATAACACAGCGGCCTTATCTGCAGAGCTAGCTGAGCGGCTGCAGAAGTAAAGTGATGTGCTCCAGTAGGCTAACAAGGGGAACTGTTACATTTAGCGCGGGGCTTTGTGTAAGAATGCTTAGCGTATATCCACAGTGATTTCTTTAAATGTTAGCACAGTCATTCAGGTTCATTTAATTGGTCAGTCTAAACTGGCAATAGAGGAGAATAAAGCACTGTGTGCACAGCTGGCAGTCCAGATCCAAAAGTGGTGCTTTTTGTTTCTTTTTGTGTCTTTTGTGTTTTTGTATCCTGCTTACATGGCAAGTGGACATTGGAGCAAACAGGGTTCATGTTTACCAACACCAAACACTACTACATGATAGGAATCTGCAGACATCTAACCATGAAGATGATCTGTTGGAGACGCTAAGCATTCTTGACCTGTTATGGGCAGCAGGCCTCCTGTCCTCAGTGTCTGAGGTCAGTGGCCAGGAGAGGGACTACTGCAAGTGGTGTTTAAGGAGGCAGACGTGTGGCATACGGGTGGGGGTCCATGCTAGGCTAAGAGCAAATACCAGCCGGCTGGCCCTCATGTTGACAGCGACATGGCTCAGAGTAATATTTATTTCAGCACAACATGGTGCAAGAACTCTGTTCCAGTCTCCAGTTACTTCTCATTGTTGGTGGAAATTATAACTGCTGGCTGCAGTATACCTCGCTCTTCTGTAGTGCTGATTATCTCTGCTCTGCTGTTCATGCTTAATTCAATTCCGTTTAATTCAATTTTATTTATATAGCACAAACAGTCACTGCAAGATGGTGTATTAGCAGCTTCAGTCTGTGATCTCCTGATGCTGTTTTCTATCGGATCCTCTTAATGGATCAAGATACCTCATCCTCCTGGGTTGGTGTTTCACATCATTTACTGCCAGTAGCTGGATCCTCATCTGGCGTCCTCAGTGGTGCCCTCTCGGTTCCACACAGACCACGGAGGAGGAGGAGAAGGCGGGCAGGTGTCAAGACTGTTCTAGAAACTTGGATTGGAAGGTTGGAAATGGCAAATGTTTCTGATTACCTGTGCTCAGGTGATTTCTATGGAGGGGAATTTTTCTTCCATCCCCCTGCTTGCTTGGACACACAGGGCTTTCATTTATTGGACCTTGATACTTAAGGAATGTTCATCCAGAATCTCCAGTTGTTTGATCGTCTTTCCCTTCAGTAAGTGGAATTCATAAGCATCACGTATCAAACCCTCAATTTTTAGGTTCCCTAGTTCGGGCAGCTCTACTAATAATCTACCTTGCTGAGCAAAGTGCTATTTAATGGCCAATCTATGACAAATGAAACGCTCTTTATTTTATACTCTAAAAATCTGGATTTTTCTTTATTTCTGAAAACTGTGGTTATTCCCTTATCGGTGACCCTCGGATGTCTGGTTGAGGAGGAAGTCTGTTTGGAAACTCATGTCTTTCAGTGAATGTCGGACATTTTTCATCATTTGACCTGCAGGTGATTCAAATTGGTTATAAAGTTCCTTTTTACTGTGCTGCGGTGTATCATGTGCTTGGCCCAGACACTCAGCCTGGGCCAAGCGGGCTCATAGGCTCTTCCACTATGAAACTATTCTGATTACTTATAGTTAAGGATTAAAACAACCACACTGACAATGACTCTGACCTCTTTCCAGGAGTTTTAGAATGAATTCTTTTCATTTTACCCAGCATGTGTCTGGTTTTACATATTGGGTTTAAATATTGACTGCATGTGTTCTGCTCACCATTGTATACTTTTTACCTTTTCTTCTCTTTTACCTCTTTCTCCTGTTCACCGTGTGGTTAGCTCTCATCTTAAATTCTTTTTCTGCTGATACATTTTCTAATGCCTTTCATTTATTTTTATCCCCTTATAATGATGTTGATCTCTCAACAAATCTTTTTAATGATCATTGTCTTTCCATTTTAGATAAAGTCTGACCTGTTAAAATGAAATTAGCTCCTGTTTCCCTTGGATAAATAACAGTATTCGTTGTTTAAAGTGTTCATGTTGAAAAGATGAGGGCTTATGAAGCAACTTGTTTACACGTTCATCTATTTCATTTAAAGGCTCTTTTGGTTTCTTTTAACACTTCAGTAAGAGATACAAGGGCTGCACTGGAAAGTAATTAACACTGGAGTATCCAGTTATTATAAAGGATTAGCACTACAGCGCTTTATTTTAGTGTCCATATAATGCCTCACCTATTTAGAAGTGATGTATTCATCTCACAACATAAACAGTGTTCAGAGCATAGGTGACCCACATATGGTCCTTCAGTACCTGCATTAGAGACATGATGTGTGTGTGCGCACTGTGCTTGGACACTACATGTGGACTTCCAAGATGACTAGCGCCCCGGCTCATCGGACGGAGCTCATGAGAGCACATGGATACATCAAAGGGGAATAGGGCACTTCAAAGGCGAATGTTTTAACAAGTAGTGAGCTGTGAAGTCCTGCAGGTCAGAGTGACCCAGCTAAAGGTAGTAAACAGAAAATGGGAAAGTACTGGTGTGTGTCTGTTCGAGAGTGTCTGATTTTGTTTGTCTACAGTTTGACCCCCTGGGGGTGCTTTTGTTTATTTTTGCCTCTTTTTGTCTGAGCTTTGAGTTTATTAACCCTTTAACAGCGAGCGATCGCCGATGCACCTGTTACCTGTCCTTACTTGCCATGAACAGCTGATGAATGCCGAGTGTATGACCGCTGAGACATCTGATCAAACACACTTTGAATTACAGTAATTACGTTTATCCTGACGGAAAAATTCAAACGGTTTCTGAATGCTAAGAAATTGCACTTCACACCCAACATAGGGTTATTACAGCAATTGCTGCAGGAAGTCTCCAGCCTTTTTTGTGTATTTTCTGACTAAATTAGTAATACTTTGAGAGTCAAATTGAGCATCACCCCCAAAATTTGACACAACATAATTGGAGAGCCAGTGCTGGAGGAAGTGACAGCGGCTATCGAGGGTGGGGTCTGCACCGGGCAACAAAAAGGTGATCACTCATAAATGTAAGCAATGTTTTGATAAGTTTGGTGGTGTCCGAGTGCAGAGTCTGCCCAGGATCGAGGTGCATGAGTGCACCTTCAAAAGAATCTAGTTGTGTTTCTTAATTAACTGTCTACTGATACCACTGGCTATACATGAACAATATCAGTGCTTTAAATGTTTGTGAGTTAAACGATGCGGAAGCATGAATGATGAGTATATGTTGATTGATGAAACATAATTAATATTGGAATTTTTTTGTGCTACTTGACTAATCTTTATGGCAGGAATGATTTGTCAACAGAGGCTATGCAAATTCAGAGCCAGTAGTAAAATAAAGGAATAAAAAAATATATTTGAGGCAGTGTTTTGTGTGTATTAAAAGTTGTGTAAGAGTGAAGTTGGGGTCAAATATGTTTGGCACAACAGTGCATTCAGATCATGATTCTGGTTGCAAAAGCTATCAGACAAGGCAGGCTAAAAAATCAATTAAAACATAAGGAAGGAGTCTGGTGCCAGGGTTATGTACCAGGAGATTAAAGTTAAAGAAGGAAGGGTTTTAACCTTTCCTTCAGTCTTAGGGAAGGTGTCCCTGATTCCAGGTTCAAGAGACTAGAGACCTTGCAGAAGCTAGCAATAGATGAGCATGTGCCATTTGAGTAAAATTGCTGTCTAATATTGATATATGCGTTTGAGTAGAATAGAGTATTATGTGAAGAAAATTTGTAAATAAGAAGTAGATGACAGAAATGGTTTTAAAATAATAAGTGTGCTATTTAGGGGATTAAAGAGTAGTTACAAGAAAGACAAAAATTTTGAAAAAAGTTAGGAAGGAAAGGAGAGAGAGTGTAACTGAAGTCCATGAGCTGGACTGTCTTTGGGAAAGTGAAGTGACTGCTGCAGTCAGCTGGATTGAATGATGCTCCGCCCCATTTGGCAGTGCAGACGTACGCCTTAAGCTGTTCATGAGCCACTTGGCGTGACTAGAAACTAAAAACACTAGAAATTAGATGTCACTGAGCACACTCAGTTACTATGCCTAAAAATGGGGACATTTTTAGGCATAGTAACGGTTAGATAAGATAGGAGGATTAACTATTGCTAAGATTAACAGTTATAATTTTTGAAAATTGTCTGCATTGTAGATTAATACTAAGTCATCTAAACTATGAAGAAATACATACAGTATGAAATCATTTAGTAAACAAAAAGTGTTATACAAACCAGAATATGTTTTAGATTCTTCAAAGTAGACACCTCCTGCCTCCTGACAGCTTTGCACATCTTGGCATTTTCTCAGTCAGCTTCATGAGGTCATCACCTGGAATGGTTTTCAGTTAACAGCTGTGCCTGTCAGGAGATAATGTCTTGAATTTCTTGCCCTCTTAATGTGTTTGAGACCATCAATTGGTATACAGTGAATATCCCACACACACACACAAAACAACACACTCCCTTCTCCTCTCAGCCACTCATCTTAGAAACAACCACAGTGATGGACACACACCCGTGGTTGTTTCTAAGATTTTTATTCGAAGCTTGGTCTAAACTATAAACTCAAAATAAAGGCTCAAGCTGTGTGTGTGTGTGTGTGTGTGTGTGTGTGTGTGTGTGTGTGTGTGTGTGTGTGTGTGTGTGTGTGTGTGTG
>JAVDPK010002850.1:260996-275495 GCA_034780415.1 Cichlasoma orientale
TAACCGTGTCCCACAGGTGTAAAGGCTCGGCAAGCCGCGGACCCAGGACCAGCTGTCCACACACACACACACACACACACACGCCCCATACACATATACACGCTTCAGCCCAGATTTTATGTTCTTGTGATTTTAGGTCCAATGTGTTAATATGGCCAATTATAACCTAGACCCCAGAGGGCAAAGGAATTCCAAATTCATCAAGTCCTATGGTGGAGCACAGGTGAATGTAAGGCAAAAGAGATGGATGAGGCGCTGAGAGGGGGTGTCTGGCTACGGCTGAGGAAACTACAGCTAAACCGAACCCCACTGCCCTCGATGATGATTAACCTTTAGTCCCTGAAGAATAAAGTGGATGAACATCAGGGAAATGTCTGTTTCCAGAAGGATTTAAAGATGCTGTGTGATGGCATTCACAGAGACTTGGCTAACCAGGATGGAGGGGTGTGTCTCTACATCAATCTGAGATACTACAATTCTGTGACTGTGCAGTCTTGATGTGGAGCTTCTGTCATCATCCCTGCCCCTTTTTATTTGCCCTGAGAGATTCCCCATCCTTTTATCACCGCTGTGTATATTCACCCAAAGGCCTTCGTGTCTTCTGCCTGAACACTATTGCTCTTCACAAGCTTCAGTCTATTTCGCCTGATGTTCCAAACTTTGCTCTGGGTGATTTTAGCCATGTTTCCCTTAAACAGACACTTCATAATTTTGCCCAATATGTAACGGAATAAGTCTCTCAATCTCTGTTATGGATCAGTGAAGGAGGCATATAAATCTTTTTTCCTACTTCTGCTGGGAAATGGAGACTGTGTCCACCTTCTACCCTCATAGAGATCAGTTCTGAAGAGGAAAAAAGTTCAAACAAAGGATAGAGGGGTCCATACAGTGTCTCCAGGACTGTTATCACCGCACAGACTGGAATATGTTTGTAGAGGCAAAGTTAAAATTATTAGATATAACATGTTCTTATGTGGCCTTCTGCAGAGACAGAGACATTATACCACACAAGAAGTTTAGAATTTCCCCCCAAAACATGCCTTGGATTACAAAGTCTGAGAAATCCAGTTTACAGACTAAGAGACATGCTTTCAAGTCTGGGTCTGTCCCTGCTTTGCACATAGCTGCTAAGGAGCTGAAAATGAGCGTTCTAAAAGCAAAACAGGATTATTGAAAAAAAAAAAACTGGAGGACAAAATGGCTGCAAATAATTTTGGCTCTGCCTGTTTAAGTATGAAAGCCACACCAGGTATAAAAAAGGGTTTTGCCTCAGACTCTGACGCAGCAAATGTTCTTAATAGTTTTTTATTCTCAATTTGATGTAGGCCTACTTGATTTTAGCAAAGAGAGGCAGGAAGTGAGTCAGAAACTTGAAGTCAGTCATCATTTTAATATTGGATGCACAGATATTGTGAAGGCTTTCTCTTCCATAAAGACAAACAAGAGTCAGGGACCAGATAACATCTGTGGTCGTCTGCTCAAATGCGTGCCAAACAGCTGTGCCCAATATTTTATTATATCTCTAGTAAGTGTTAACAGACTCAGCACGTCCCAAAATGTCCCTGTTCCCAAGATTAATGGTCCAAAATCCTTGAATGATTTTAGACCAATTGCACTCACATCATTTGTGATTAAATCATTAAAAAAATTGGTAAGGTCTGAAATCTTAAAGAAAACCTGAATTCTCTGCAGTTTGCTTTATAGACCGAACTGAGGAGTTGAGGATGCCACAGTGACTTTAATGAACCTGCTTTTTAAGCATCTTGAGGGAACGCGAACACATGCGGAGCTTTTATTCATTAATTTCTCATCTGCTTTTAATACCATTCAATCCCACATTCTTACACAGAGGCTTTTAGAACATTTGAATCTAAGTTTTAATCTTCTGGGTTGAACTTTGGAGTTGATATAGCAACACGGGCAAAAGTCACTTGATGTCATTTCTATGCCACCCAAACGTGGCTATTAGCTCAGAGAGCTCCTGATGCACTTTCTCATTTCTCGTCTGCCAACAAGCACAGAAATGCCTGCATCTTGTCATTTGACCACAGTGTTGGTTTGTGTGTTCCCTCACTTTCAGGTTTTAAAAATAGAGCTCTTGATTCTGGTGAAGGAGTGGCTCTCATGACTCAGCTAGTGACGACATTCCCTGGCCAATAAGTGGCATGCTGTTCTTCGACGTCACATTTTAGGATTGTGTTGGATCACTTGGAACTGAGTGGGTACTCAAAAAGTACCTGGTACCAGGACCTAATGGAAAACCCTACAAACCATTCCGTGCCGAGTCACAACGTGGCAAAAGAGTGAGAGTGAATGGCATTCTGCCTGATCAGGTCTGGTTCTCCACTGGCTTCCCTCAAGGATGTGTTCTGTTATCTCGCTTGTTCATTCTTTACACAGACAGGAGCTGCAGCAGCAGGGAGGGCAGATTTGTTTTAAATGTACAGGGGTTGGAGAGTGAAACTGAAACACCTGTCATTTTAGTGTGGGAGGTTTCATGGCTAAACCGGACCAGCCTGGTGGCCATTCTTCATTAATTGCACATTGCACCAGTAAGAGCAGTGTGTGAAGGTCCAATTAGCAGGTTAAGAGCACAGTTTTGCTCAAAATATTGCAAT
The DNA here is from genome assembly GCA_034780415.1 of Cichlasoma orientale. Classification (NCBI taxonomy): domain Eukaryota; kingdom Metazoa; phylum Chordata; class Actinopteri; order Cichliformes; family Cichlidae; genus Cichlasoma; species Cichlasoma orientale. Next base: position 263,615 of record JAVDPK010002850.1, read on the forward strand.
GCACACAACATTATGGGTGACATACCAGAGTTCAAAAGAGGACAAATTGTTGGTGCACGTCTTGCTGGCGCATCTGTGACCAAGACAGCAAGTCTTTGTGATGTATCAAGAGCCACGGTATCCAGGGTAATGTCAGCATAGCACCAAGAAGGACGAACCACATCCAACAGGATCAACTGTGGACGCAAGAGGAAGCTGTCTGAAAGGGATTCTTATTGTCTAAAACCAGGTGTTTCAGTTCCATTGTCCAGCCCCTGTACGCGGATGACAATGAAACTTGCCACAGTCCAGTCATTCAGGACTTTGTTCAGTGGTGTGATGAATCCTCTCTGCAGATGAAGATCCCAAAAACCAAGGACATGTTAATTAATTTTAGGAAATTTTACCAGGCGCATGAACTCACTCTCAAAAAGGGTCAGATAGTAGAATGTGTCGGAACGTATAAATATCTCAGCACCATTATTGACAGTAAACTGACTTTTGAGGCAAACTATGAAGCTGTATACACGAACGGGAACCAGCATCTGCATTGCCTCAGAAAACTGTCACCTTTTAATATTAACAACACACTGCTGACCCTGTTTTACTGTGCTTTCACTGAATCAGTTTTATTCTTCTGCTTGGTGTCCTGGTTTGGTAATCTGTCTTATAAGAATAAGAATTGCTTGAACCAAATAGTGGTCCAGTAAGCTGATGGGAGAGCTGCAGTTAAATCCAGAGTTTTTGTACTCCAGACAGGTACAGAGGATATATGGTTCAATCTTAAAAGACACTTCTCACCCTTTGCACTGTGAGGTCCAGCTTCTCCTCTCGGGATGCAGATATATCAAACGCCCAAAAGTAAAACCAAGCATTATAAAAGCAGTTTTGTCTCTACGGCCATAAGTTTTAACAAATCATAACCCCATGCTGTGTTCTATATTTTTACCATATTTTATGTCTTTTATCGTGTTGTGTTTATATGTCAAATGTTGTTATCATGTGTTGTTGTTTTCTAAAATGTTCCCATACATTATGTTTTTAGTTATGTTTGTATTTTTTATAAACTGACTCACTACACTGCAAAACAAATTTACCTTTGGGTACAAGTAAAGTTACTTGACTCGAGGTATGAGTGCTGATTTACACTGTAGCCTATGTGGCAGACCACTCACTGGCGCTGGAGCATGGACATGAGCAGAGACTTGTTTTTTTTTAAACAGTCATTTGTTCAGCAGATAAAATCTGACGCATACAATTAACCCAACCTTGTCTGAAGACTGTCTTGATCAGCTCTCCCAGCCCACCAGCCCATTTGCCATAACATTCCCGACTGCCCTCATCGCTACTGACATTTTTACCAGAGGCCCATTGATAATTTGCATTTATGCAGAGCACGCCCACCAAATTAACACCAGGATAACTTATCTGAATGCTACGTTATGCTAATGTGCCTTCTGAAACCTGACAGCTTAATTTCATTTTGTAACTCCCCCTGTGCAGGAATTGCACGATTCACACAACAGGTAGACTCATCCACTTAATGAATCTTTTTAAATTCCAATAAAAACTTCATAGCTCATCGTGCCTCATCGTGCCTCTGTCACCATCAAGCACCATTTGCAGACAACCTCACAAACATGACCAAGCATTTCTCAAAAGAATCAAGACTTATTTAAATGTACGTTGGCTTTGAGGGTTTTTGGATAATACAGAATCAACGCTATCAGAGACGGGCAAATGCAGCCAGTATATTCCATGTGTGGTGGTCTAAGGATTCTATTAAAGTTTATGATCTGCTTTACTGTAATTACTGGAATACATAAAGAGCTGGCACATAAATTATCCAAAACTGGCAAAAAGAATGAAAAAGTTTTGAGCTGCTTAATTCCTTGTTCACCGCTGGGTTCTGTGTATAATTGCCTCTGCTTTGCTGGAATACTTGATTAGTGAACGGTTTTTGCTAATTTTGTTATTTTGGTTCTATCATGGTCCTGGGTCTGCGACCCCTTCTTTCTTAGTTAATGGTCTTTTGTAGTTATGTTGCCTTCATTATCACTGTTCCATTTTGTTATATTGTTTCATGTGTTCCACTTATGTATTCGTATTAAAGTTGCTTTAGACTTTAGTTCTCCCTGTGTTTCTCCCTCAGTGTCCCTCCCTTTTTGTGTGAAGTCTCTTGTGTCTGTCTCTTCGTGTGGTGTCAAGTTTGTGTTTCTGTTTTCCTGCTTTTTCTCTTCCTGTTTTATTTTGACAGTATCTTCTCCCATGCGCTTTGTGTTTAGTTTTACTTCCTTGTCTCGTTTTGTGATTGTGTTCAGCTGTGTGCCCCACTTGTTGCCTGTTCTCTGATTATCCCTTTGTGTATTTATTGTCTCAGTCTTCCCCTTGTCACTTTCAGAGTCTCGTCATCATATCTGCCAGTGTGTCCTCGCCAGTGTTCCTGTGTCTCCTTCATTTCTTTGTTAGTACTTCCCAGTTTAGATGTAGTTTAGCTTTTGTTCCCCTGGCTGTTTAGCTCTTTATGTTAAGTTATAATAAAAGTTCACTATCTTGTTTATTCACAACACCTGCCTCTGTGTCCTGCTTTTGGGTCCTCACCTGTTCACATGCCACATGGTCCGCTCGCACTGTCACAGGTTTTTGGATTTTCCTTCCTGCTACCAGGCACAGGAAAAGTCAGGTGGTGGAAATTGAAGGTCTCACAGACTGGGGCCTCTGCCAGGTGTTCCCAGTGTATGTTTAGGTGTGCCTTGTCTGTCCAGCATCCTCCCCCACCACCTGATCCAACTCACCACCAGATGGTGATCAGTTTCCATGATCACCACCATATCACCTCAATAGAGCACTTCGCTCTCAGACTGCTGGCTTACTTGTGGTTCTAGGATACTTAAGAGTAGAATGGGATGCAGAGCCTTCAGCTTTCAGGCCCCTCTTCTGTGGAACCAGCTCCCAGTTTGGATTTGGGAGACAGACACCCTCTCTATTTTTAAGATTAGGCCTAAAACTTTCCTTTTTGATAAAGCTTATAGTTAGGACTGGATCAGGTGACCCTGAACCATCCCTTAGCTATACTGCTGTAGGCCTAGGCTACTGGGGAGTTCCCATAATGTACTGTTTCTTTTTATTCACCTATTTTTACTCTGTTTATACTTCACCCTGCATTTAATCATTAGTTATTAATAATCTCTGTCTCTCTTCCACAGCATGTCTTTTGTCCTGTCTCTCTCCCTTCAGCCCCAACCAGTCGCAGCAGATGACTGCCCCTCCCTGAGTCCGGTTCTGCCAGAGGTTTCTTCCAGTTAAAAGGGAGTTTTTTCTTCCCACAAATGCTTGCTCATAAGGGGTCATTTTGACTGTTGGGTTTTCTCTGTATTATTGTAGGGTCTTTACCTACAGTACAAAGCACATTGAGGCGACTGTTTGTTGTGATTTGGCACTATACAAATAAAATTGAATTGAATTGAACTGAACTAACAATGCCTGGAGATCGCTTTAGTCTCAATACAGTCACGTGATGTCTGGATTGGCTGCACTGGTCGAATCAGTTCATTTGACTGCAGACAATCATGGCAGGAGTCAAGTGTAAGCTGCAAACTTGCATTTAAGAGCAAAAATATGAAATTATAAAATTTGTGGAAGCAAGTTTATGTCGGATAAAATTCCATGGGCCATTTGAATCCAACTTAGGTGATTTTTACTGTACGTGCATGAAAAATACAACTGACCACAATGCTGAATCAGTGTGAGCCCTGAGCTTGTTTCTCTGCAATGAGACGATCCTATCTGGGTGGAATGGGAAACAAAGACACCAGAAGCGTATTGCTCATGTCCAGTCTAATCCACAATTTGGTTTTCGTTCCTGTCACTGTGGAAAATCCCGCTTTACATGAATATGGCAGCAGGGTTTTTAGGGCTGTTTTGGCGATCTCTAGCAGTGGTGTCAGTAACACATTACTTAGTACTTAGTTACTTAACCAAGTCACTGTGCATTACTATTTTTTGTCATTTTCTTTCTTGTCTCGGGGAGTGACATCTGGCCTATGCGACAATTAAGTCACATGAACAATGGCGGGAGAAGAGAAATGCACATTTTTTAGTTGGAAATACAGGCATTATTTTGTGTTCGTGTCAGCCAAAGACAACAACATCAAGGTTTGTTGTACACTCTGTGCTGGTGACAAACTCCTATCCTCCTTCAAAAACATGACATCAAATTTGACGAAACATTTGGAGTCATGGCACAGCGCAGTCAAATTTCTAGAGCAAGTATCACCAGGTAGTGCGAAGCAGATCTGCGGCTAATGCAGGAGGTCCCCCAGCAGCCAAACAACAAAAGCTGGACTTTCAAACCAGTAAGCGGGGGAGAGTTGAAGAAACTGGTCGGACAGTATGTAGTAGACGAAATGCTGGCCTTAAACACGGTTGACTCGCCCTCATTTCATGCCATGATAAACAAGATCCCTACTACCATCAATGCCGAGCTGCCTCACAGAGCAGCTTTTTCTTCTTACCTTGAGAAGGCGTATGCAAACATGGAGAGAAAGCTGAAGGCTGCGCCGAATGAGGTCGAATTTGTTTCAACTACCACGGATATGGGCTGCCAACAACAGAAGCTATATGGGAGTAACAGTCCACTGGATCAGTAGATCCACATTAGAGCGCAACAAGGCTGCACTGGCATGTAGGAGACACACGTATGATGTTATTGGTGCAGAAATCGAAAACATTCACTCTTCATATGGATTACTCAACAAAGTAGTTGCAACAGTGACTGGTAATGGAACCAACGTCGTGAAGGCGTTTAAAGTTTATCAGCCTGTCGCAGAGTCCCATGATGAGACGGAGGAGGAGGAGTCCATCCCCACAGATGATGATGTCACTTTTGTAGATCTGTCAGAAATCCTCTCAGCTGAGAATGAAAGTGATGGTCAGCTGATTCTTCCCCCGCACCACAGGTGTCCTTCACACACCATCAACATCATTTCCACAAGTGATGTGGAGAAATATTTAACTTCCCATCCAGAGAGCAAGGCTGTGTATAGGAGCAGCATAACAAAATGCACTTCTCTTTGGACCAAATCAAGTAGATCTGCCCTTGCATCAGAAGCAGTGGAAGAAGTCAGCAAAAGAAAGCTCCTGGTACCAACATCCACAAGGTGGAATTCCTTTTTTGATGCTGTAAAGAGAATTGCAGAAATCCCCATTAGTGAGCTGAATACTTTGTGCACCAAGATGGGAGTTAACTGCTTCAAAGACAGAGTACCAGTTCCTGCATGAGTACTGCACCGTCATGAAGCCTCTGACTGCAGCACTAGACATTTTACAAGGCGACTGTCCTTATGGGACTTTACTACCCACACTTGAAGTTCTGATGCAGAAGACCCTGCTGGCTGTGAAAGCTGCCCTCTCCAGGATGACTGCAGGCCTGCCAGAGTGCAGGTATGTTCCTTCTTTAAGCTAGTTAAAATTTCTTGCATCACACTATTCATAAACATGGAGCAGAACATTCATTATCATTGCAAAAGAAGATTAAAACAAATACAAATGTCAGTAAGTAATGTAAAACAAAATTAAATCCATAATATTGATCCCATGTTAGGCATTTTTTTTCCAAGTAATTCAGTGACATAATAAATAATAGGCCTTTTAGGCATAAACATCAATTATATTTTTCAGGCTATCCAGACTGGTTTTGCCAGTGTGCTGGATGACAAAGATGCCCTTCTCACAGCTGTCAGTTGTCCAAAGTTCAAACTCAGATGGCTGAGAGATGCAAGTAGGAGGGAGCAAGTAAAAAAGCTTCTGACAGCAGAGTGCCACACAACTGCTCCTGCAGCACAGAGCCCTGCCAGTGTGCCCACCACATCTACCAGCCAAGGTGAGATGGATTTTTTCACTTTTGAGGCAGAGCCACAAGAGACCTACTCTGCAGAAAAGGAAGTCATGGACTACCTTAGGTCAGCCTATGGCCTTCAGATTCTGCATCAGGTTTCAAACATAAAGAACATTTTCTTGAAGTATAACACTCAAACCCCATCAAGTGCTCCTGTGGAGCGCCTTTTCAGCCTGGGAGGTTTGGTGTTCACGCTTAGAAGAAATAGACTTTCTGACAGGAGGTTTGAGAAGCTTCTGTTAATGAGGTACAACCACTGGTTTACTCACCTCACTCCACTGTTTCACTCACAATCTGCAATTACAACATACGGTTAGGCCAAAGTATCAAAAGTAGACACGTGGTATTACACACAACCGTATACACCATGTTTTGTTTTGTAAAAAACACTCCTTGCTGCTCTAATGCTGTGAGCAACATGTTCAATGTTCAGTTTTGCCATTACAGTGTTAACAGTTAAATATGTCAGGTCAAGAGAAACTGTCTTTATTTTATTTATTATAAAAATGTATTTTTTTTTCAACTTTAAATGTCAGAAATACACTGTTGTAAAGCAACTTGTAATCTAACTTAGTTACTTTTAAAATTAAGTAGTCAGTAAAGTAACTAAGTTACTTTAAAGGAGTACTGTAATCAGTAGTCACTAATCAGACTACTTTTTAAGGTAACTATACCATTACTGATCTTCAGGTATTCTGCCATGACTTTTATCCAGAACACTGTCAGACTTGTTATCTGGAAAATTCTTTTGACCCTCAGTAATTGCTTCTGTCCTTCTTGATCATGCTTTGTTCCTTCAAAATACCCCAGAGGCTTGTCCTTTAATGCAGAAAAGACTCCACCCGATCTCCACCTGGCGAAGTTTTGATGGCTTCATCGCCTCATTAGAGAGCCGGTCGCCACATATAATGCAGAGTGGGCTTGGTGCGTGGGAATCACCTGTTGCAAAAAATCCATATGCTTCTGACAGGAAAGCTTTGCAGAGGGTGGTCAAGTCGTCACAGAAGCTCACCAGCAGCACCATCACAACTGTAGAGGACATCTATGTCAGCAGATGCAGGGCCTCCAGCACAATCAGGGACCCCTCCCACCCTGCCCACAAACTGTTCCCCCCACTCCCCTCAGAGTGGGGTCAACCAGACTGCAGAACAGCTTCTATCCTGAAGCTGTCAGTCTAACAACCTCTGCACCTCATTAAAATCAGATCACTTACAACATTCTTGTGCAATAGAAACTCTGCTTCTTTAAGGCCAGCCCACTGATCATATTCATGTGAAATAAACCCATCAACACTGTGCAATACATGACAATATGATGTTCAATATCAGCGCAAACTGCTCAGGTACCAGACCACTTTATTTCTTTATAGCTAGTTATTTATTATATTCTATTTTCTTAAATTATTTTATTTATTTGTAAATGTACATTGTACATAGTTTCTTTGGCAGCTTGCACTGGAGGGACCTCAGAATCTGATTTCGTTCCTGTAAGTAATGTTTACTTTTAGAAGAGCTGTTTGCTGCTTTACAGACTAATCTGAAGTTGTCTGTTTCCTCAACATAAACTTAAGCTGTAGATATAAAAGCAAAATGCACAGTCAGTAGCAGGTAAGGGCCTCGTTTACATTGTCGCTGCTTCTGTTCTTCTTGTGCTGTTGCTGATTGATACCTCATGTTACAGAAGGTGCTGGTAGATACCTTGTTAGAAACCCTCCGGCTATAAAATTCTGGTATAGTATGTATTCCTTTTTCATTGTGTATTTGATTCCACTCTGTTGTAAGCTGATGTTCCAATTACAGTATAGGTTGTAGCTGGGGAAGCCCCGCACTGACCATTTCTTTTTAATCAGGCAGTTGCCGTGACTGGTATGTAGCTTTGTGTTTTTTACGCTCTGGGCTTTATGCTGGTCACTATTCTAATATCATTTTTTTATTGTCTGTTATAGGGAGTTTGGGCCTGGGTAGGTGGCGTGTCGCTTATCGCAGCACCGCCATTGCTACTCCGAACTACATTACAGAGTGCTGCTGCTTTGCCTTCCACTTTTTTTCTTTAAAAGTGTTTTATTTATTGGTATCCATTCTTGCTGTGCTCACGCTGTTCCTTTTATTGGTGTTATGATGACTTCTGTGTCGTGCCTGTAGGAAGAGAAAGGACCTTCCCATTCTGAGTCTGTGTTGGGCGTCTGTGTGATAGTTGGCTTTCCGTTTCACGCTTTGGTTTCAGGGTGACCCTGAAAGGTTTTAACACCACTAGTATATGCAGGCGTGCTTTTATCCTTTTTGTCATACAGCACGCTTGCTTGTTGTGAACAGCAGGTAATGGGGTTTTAATGTAGTTACCTGGTTTTAGATTTGGTTGTGTGTGTGCTGTGAATCATCTCACACACACACACACACACACACACACACACACACACATACACACACACACACACACACACACACACACACACACACACACACACACTGGTAACTGTTTTTATTTAAGGGTTAAGACGATTTCTTTCTCTTGTTTCTATTATTTAGGAGCCGACAGCTTGCGGTGGAGGTAGCTGGGTGCCCCCAGTGGTGGGATCTGTTTTGTTTGTGTGCAGTGGCCATTTTTTTTTTTTTTTTTATCACGTTGTGTTGCACTTTAGGTTTTGTGTGCGTGTGTAGGTATTGGGGACGAGATGCACGCATGTGAGTGGGTGATTCTTTGTGCTCCCTTCCTTCAGGCAGTTCATTCACTCTCTGGTAAGCCATAGCTCGCAGCTCATTTATAGGTATATGTGTGATTGATTTGTTCTGTTTTTAGTATTATCAATAAACAACTTTTCTATAACTTGACAACATTTCTGTCTGACGTAAAATCAACCTGAATGCCTTTTTCTTGGTAACTGATGTACATGTTGAAAGTAGATTTCCAGGGTGGTGGTGTCCGTTTTCTCAAGCAACTGGGAGACTCAAGCTCCAATTCCTTACACAGTCACCCCTGTGCTATTGACCTTACTCAAATTAAATCCACGTTGCTATCGCCACATTAGCAGTAGTTGTAATAGAAAACAAGCTCTGTTTACTGTGTACCAAGTGCACTGACCGACACAACAGCATTTTATATATAGTGATGTTATAATCTCCTTTTTGGGTCAACATTATTGCAGGACAATTCAGTTGTTGCTGGATGTTGATATGGGGACAATATCTTAAAGTCTGTTAGTTGGTTGGTTTGGCCACATGAAGAATATACCATGACCCTTGCACATGGCTTTGGCTGTTGCAGTTAAAGCTCCCTGTAAAAGCAGTAAAGAAGAGTTTATTCCCTTCTCTCTTTGAGAACAAAATAGTGGTCACAGTTGGAGAAATAAATCCTACTTGGTTTCAGGCTTTTTGTTTATACGTGAATGGTCCCAAAATGCTACAAGTTTGCACAGATGGTGAATCCAGGATTATATACAGATATGGCATTGTGGTGGGAAAGTGGGTTTTATATTAGTGCACTTTGCCAGGTTACTTAACAGTGAAATCCTCTATAGAAATAAACATAGCCACTCTGAGCAGCTGAGGGCATCAGCATTCAATAAACATGTTTAATGAAAGGTTCAAATATTTCATTTCTCAAAAGCAGCCACACAAAAGCAGATGCACAATCCACATTTCAAAAGGGTCCTGTTGTGTGTTTCAGCCACAGCCATGACCAGAGTATCTGCCAAACACTGCTGGCTAGAATCAAAAAGAGTTGCCTGGTGGATGCAGTCCTTTCCTCAAGTAAACAACATTTGGAGGTAGAAACACCTTCTGTGGCCCCACCCAGCTGGAGGCCTGGTCAGGTGATGGAGAGAAAGGGGCTTCATTGATGTCACCTAGTGGGAGAGGGTTGCTTCCCCATTAGCTGTAGGGAGCTTAAACTCTGTATGTCCACAGATTTTCTGCCTTCTGTATCATGCACAGGCTTCCAGTCCTCATCATGGAGGGGTGGGGTTTACAAAGGTGTCCATTTCTTCTTTAATCAATTATTAGCAAGGACATTTCTGCCTTGGAGGCATAGGAAAATTAGTCACAAAACATTTCTATCTGCCCTTGCCACTAGGTGTATGTAGAGGGTGTACAGCAGACATGACACAGGGCCAAGGCAAGGCCCGTAGTAAGTTCAGTTTATTTGTCCCTCTGAGGAAGCATGCCCTTATTATTTGACATTTCCTAACTATAAGTTGTGAGACGGTAGCCAGTCTTGCGGAGACCAGCTCTAGGACTGGTTTGGCATCTTGGTTAAGGGCAAAGACAATCTCTTGAGTAGGGCATAAAAACATTATTCCTTCGCATGGTGTGCAAAAAAACAAGGCATGGCCTGGGGTAGAAGGGGCACAAGCTCTAAATCTGTCACTTATGTATTTTGGTGGGTGTCTAAATTGGTATCAGGGGCATTCCTTCTTTAGACAGATGATAAATAACATGAGGAAGAAAACATTCCAGAAGGACACTTTGCTATGCAAAGTTTAGTCTTACAGTTATGGGCACTTAATTTGTTCTTTTTAAGTTTCAGCCTCTAGAATTCATTATAATTTAAAATATAACAGCTGCAGCTTTAGCTTATTCAATCCATCAAATGCTTCAGTGATGGTGTGTGTAGGAGCCTGTGGTTCTGTCCATCAAACCCACTTAAAAGTAAAAGTCCAATGAGGAAATGTTAAACATAAATCAGCTCTCTAATGTTGTGCATCCAAGTGGAGAATTGCATTTGATGCATGTAAGGATTTCAAATTAATTTCAAAGGTGCTGATGTGCTAGGTGGAACTCAGTGGAAAGCATTACAATTGGAATGTATACTTTCTTTGCAAATTAAGTCACCTTGAAACACAGCTTTGAATTACATATAAAAGGTTTCTTTAAAGATTCACATCTAAACGATATGTCAGTTGATGTTTTACATGATCTAATGTCAAAAGAAAAACAGCTTGAACTGTAGATGGATTAAATGTGGATCTGAGGGTGCGGTTTGGGGAAGGCCTCACTGAGGACTGGTGGTGGCTTTTGGGCCTGGAAGATCCCCATGTACTAATCAGGGGGGCATGAGAAATTAGAAAGGGGAAGGGAGGGTGGAGCACAGAAATTGATAACAAACACCTGTGGTGTTGGAAGGCATATATAGTCAAAGAACTGGAAGGAAGTGCATACACTCATTTGTTTTATTTGTCTTTACACCAGCAGATACGTTTTAGCTACAGTGTCAGGGTATTAAGACACAGTGCTTTTGAAGTCTGCCAAATTGCTGTTAAAATCAAACACAAATGGATCGTGATGAAGCATCAGTGTATGTGATGAGTTGAGAGTGACATAATGAAGCACTGACAGTTTTCTATGTCAGCTCACACACACCTGGTATTTTTAAACATAGTATGGTACTGTACTGTGTTCTATCTTAATAGCTCAGAACAGCCACACACAGCTCTACAGCTCACAGACATGCATGGGGTTAATTGGTGATTCTAAATTTCCCATGAGTGTGGATGGTTATCTGTATCTATGTGTTTGCTGTGCAACAGATTGGTGAGCTGTCCAGGGTATATAGTGCCTTTCGCCTCATAGCAGCTGGGATATTTGCTTGTGGCTGCAGTTGGTTATTGTCTCTGGAAGCAGGTTTAACTCCACTTGACTATCAGCCATTGGACTCTATAGTGTCTGTCAATTTCTTAGGTGTATCAAGGGTGGATCCCACTGTAGATATTCACAGTTTACCATGTCATACGGTGCTCAAGCATTTTTATTCAGCTGTGATTTTTTTTTTGTTATTTTATTAAAAAAAACAAAACAAACAAAAAAAAACCAATTCCCCATTATTGTCAGCTAATGGTAAATGTTTAGATGATAACTGTAGAAGTTATAATATTTTACAAATATTCAGCCATGAAGAGTGCAGCAAAATGTATTAGGCTGTGTCAAGTGAGTTGAGATCTTGATAGCATATAGCCATAGCCTGGTACTGTGTGGATAATCATAATGTAACTATATACTTATCAATGATAAACAA
>JAVDPK010002850.1:275801-286427 GCA_034780415.1 Cichlasoma orientale
CTGACATTGCAGCCAGGACCCTATTGAAACGGAGGAGCTGCACACAGGGTAACCTGTGCACCTGTGGGATCTATCAGCTGACAGCTTATATAAAAGGTATGTTTTAATATGGTTCAATTTGTCTTATTAAACAATAGAGGAAGGTTTCTGTTTCGTGTGCTTCTGAAATAGAGTTTAGATGTACTTATTTTGAAATAATATTAAAGTGTCAGTATATCTGAAATTTTTAAAATACAACCATTAATGATTATAACATTAGAACAACACACCTTTGTATATAATTAAAAATTAATGGTGTTTACATGGAACTATGATTGCCTTGCATTACAGGCAGTTATAACAGCATATTTGCCTCATGTTATGCTTTGGGCATGAATGTCTGTCTCCTTCAGAATAAATGACACGGTGCTGTGATGCTTCAAATTAGGACCTATGGCAAATATGAACTCAATAAACAGCTCCATTTATTAAAGCTGCATAATAAAAGTAGAATTTGGAGGGTTTGACTGGATACTGGACAGGATATTTTTATGAAGCATAGTTTAATTTATTAAAAAATATGCCTTGGTGGCCTCAGAATCTCCTCTCTGCTTTTTGCGGATGATATAGTCCTGTTGGCTTCATCAAGTGGTGGCCTCCAGCTTGCACTGGAGTGGTTTGCATGCTGAGTGTGAAGTGGCAGGTATCAGAATTAGCACCTATAAGTCGAAGGCCATGGTCCTCAGACAGAACAGGGTAGAGTGGTCCCTCTGGGTCAGGAACAAGTTGCTGCCCCAAGTGGAGGGGTTTAAGTATCTCAGGGCCTTGTTCACAAGCAAGGGGAGAGGGGTGCAGGAGATTGACAGACGGATTGGGACTGTGTCTGCAGTGATGCGGATGCTGCTCTGGTGCATCATGGTAAAGAGAGAGCAGGGGGTAAAAGCAAAGCTGTCAATTTACCGGTCGATCTGCATCCCTACCCTCACCTATGGTCACGGGTTTTGGATAGTGACCGAAAGAACAAGATTTTGGATACAAGCAGAAGAAATTGGCTTCCTCTGAAGGGCGGCTGGCCTCTTTCTCAGGGATAGCGTGAAGAGTGCAGTTATTCAGGAGGGGCTCAGAGTAGAATTGCAACTTCTTGACATTGAAAGGAGCCAGTTGAGATGCCTCCTGGGTGAGGTGTTCTGCACGTGTCCTACCAATAGGAGGCCCAAGGTAGACCCAGGACACACTGGAGAGATTATATATCTTGACCATCTTGATAAACTAGAGGAGGTGACTGGGGAGAGGGTGGTCTCTGCTTCTCTGCTTAGGCTGCTGCCCCTGCCACCTGGGGCAGAACAAAATGGATGGATATTGGTAATGTCTTGTGTTGTAATGGGCAATATAAAACATGCACATATACCACACAAAAAGGTGGCAGTCAGCAGAGTTTTTTTTCCCTATGGTTAAGTAACAATTATTAAACGTTGAAGTTTTTCTTACTTTTTATTTACCAATTTTTCTTTTGAGATTGCAACATACAACAAAGAATGGAGGAAAAACTGAGAATCACAAAACATAGCAAATAAAGGTTTACAGCACAATAAACAAACACAGTCGTAACAGGAGGCAGTCTAAAATGATTTTTTATAGAAATTAGGGCTTTGACACACGTTTTGATTTACAGACACACCACTCTGTCCATAGTTTTCTGTCAGTGCTTAAGTTCGTTTTTCCATGGTGTGTATTTCTTCTACTATGTCCAGCCATTAATGTGTCCTTGGTTTCTCGTTATGGCCTTTTCACATGCAGTAGACAACACTTTGAAGTGATGAATATCTTCGATTCAAATCGTGCCATTAGTTTCAGTTTCAGCTTCACCTTAATACAAAATGTTTATCTAGCTTATTTAGTCCAACCTATCTCTTGTCTCTGTTAGTAGGCCTACTTAGCCTTCTCCCATCTTCCCTGTCATCTTGGTTGTCTACATCAACCACTTTCTTTTCCCCTCCTCTGCCTGTTTGGCCCCTTGTGAACTGTGTACAAATATAGATTAGTTTAGAAATTAATTAGCCCAGTCGTTATCTGTCATTGGCACATGCCATGCAATAACAAGTCCCGAGATGGTGGTTAATGGAGGGGTGAGAGAAGGTGTGTGTGTGTGTCTGTGTGGAGCTGCACTGGTATTAGATAAGAATGGCTCCTGTACATTGTGCCACAGAGAGAGAAAAGGAAGAAGAAAGTTAATTAAGAAAGCGCAAGACCAATGAAGGTAAAGATTGAAATAGATAAAAATAGAGTTGCAGGAAGGCGGGAGTGTGGAGGTTAGGGAAACAGTGAGAGATGCCAACAGCATAATGCTCTGCAGATTTCTGAGAACACACAAATATAGACAGTATTTCCCTACATGTCACAATGTTGCCTGGCAGGCCAGCTGTTCCCCTACTGATACCTTTGGTTGTGTGTGTGAGAGAGCATCATCGATTACCAAAGCTGCAGAAGAGAAAAAAAAACTTGAATCAAGTACTGTTCTTTATTACTGCTTTCATTGGGGGGTGAGTTTGAGCCTGACTTGTTATGACAGGTTGTTCGATAGATTTCTAGAGTGTCACATTCACACCAAGAGGAATAAGCAACACTGTGTTAAGATGTGTGTGTAAGAAAGGATTCCTGGGGTTGGATTAAGTTCCTGTCACTCCAGTGAAAGACAAGAGGGGACAGGAATGACTGGTGGTGATGCAAAACAATTACGCTTATGGTCCAGCAAAGACATTTTGTTTCTGGCCCCAGTAGCAGAAAGTAATCACAGTTTGTTTTGGAAGCAGCTGAAATGCAATAACTACTCTAATGCAAATGTCTGAGCACAAAGCATTCAGCTGGAGAAAAAACAATGTGCATTAATATTTCAAAGCAAGACAGCAAAACATCATTGTGAACAGTGCATTGTGCATGGCATCAGGCTATTCAAAAGCTGCTTTCCCAATTGTGTTATGTCTGGATGGCTGCTTCATGGTTTGTTATTGTTGTTCCTGCAGTTTAGAGGTAATTAATCATCTAAATATTTAGTGATTTGAACTGTATTACTAAACTGGACTCTAAGGGTTTTGAGCAAACTTGTAATTGGGCCTCAAGGAGAGGCGCTTCCGCTTCCATGACACTAACTTTAGCTATTGTAAAGGGAGTCATTAAGAGGCAAAGTGCTCATTTTCACAGACTGCAAAAACACAAAGTAACGATTCACTTAAGTTCAATAACAAATTGATGAACCAGATTAATGTGTATGTTAGAAGTAGTATCCCAGTACAACTTGCATGCACAACACTGTACAGTGAGCAGTTATTTTAGTCTTTTACCTGAATCAAATGCATTTATACAGAATATATTTACTGCTTTAAAAGAGACAAGATGATTGAAAATGATAGTGGCAGCCCACTAAATTGAATTCAGTGACGAGGACTCTGGTGTAGGTGTCTTTATCCTCCAGGTGAGACAGGATGAGGTGGAGTGCGGTGGAGATGTCATCCTCAGTGGAACAGTTTATCTTGTAGGCAAACTGTAGGGAGTTCAGGTTGGCAGGGAAGCAGGATTTTATGTGCTGCATGATTAGCCACTCGAAGCACTTCATAAGCACAGGTGTGACTGCCAGACGGTAGTCATTTAGATCACCGGGCTGTGCTTCGTTGGCAAAAGTATGATGGTAGCTTGGTAGGTTCAAGGTGGGAACCTCCATGCTTGGTGGTGCTGCTTGCCTCAAACCAAGCAAAGACACGGTTAAGTTAACCAGGCAGGGTGGGGTCTTTGAGGTATATCTGTGGGGGGCGAGGCTTGTAGTCAGAGAGTGGAAGCCACCAAATGTAATGTTACATTTGGTGTAAAAAAACAAAAAACACAGCATTTCATAAAAAGAACATCATACCAGCAGTCGAACATGGAAGTGGTAGTATGATAACTTGCCATTATCAATGGAACCTTGAACTCTGCTCTCAAATCATTTTGAAGAACAATATCTGATGTGCCCTGAAGCTCAAGCACACTTGGATTATGCAGCAGGCCAATGATCTGAGACACACAAGCACGTCCTCCTCTGAATGGGTCAAAAAAGAAAAAACAAAACAAAACAGGGTGCCAACGGTGGCTGAACCAGTTACTAGGTTTAGGGGGCCATTACTTTTTCACACAGGGCCAGGTAGGTTAGGATAACCTTAAGAAATTAAATTATCATTTAAAATTTTAATTTTGTATTTATTTGGGTTATCTTTGGCTAATATTAAAAATGATTTTATTATCTGAAATATGTGTGACAAATATGCAAAAAAAAAGAAATTAGGAAGGAGGCAAATACTTTTTCACAGCGCTGAAAATAAAAGGGACGCACAAGACATCATTTGCAAAGAATGCCTCATTTTGGGTTGTTTGCCATCTGGTTAAAATGAGAAAAACTATTCTCACCATTTTTGCATATTTGCATTTACATCAAATGATAAACCCTTAGAGTTTATAGTCCTGAAGCCTGATTTAAAAAAAAAATGAAACAAAAACTAAAGAAACTCACATCAGATTAAATTCCCAATTGCATCTCAAATTCTAGGCCTATATTTTGCAACTTACAGGACATTTTGAAACCAAAGTGTAAGTTAAATGTTTCCTAAATAAAAAAAAATGATATTTTATATATCACATTGCATCATGTTAGGTGACTGCTTATATGTGAAGATGTTGCCTTTGGATTGAGGTGCTACTGTGAAGTCAATTTTTAGGTCTGTTATTATGTTCCAAAAAACAAAGTAGTCAGCTTTGCTGTAGTCAATTATAGTTTGTATCTGACACTTATAGGCCTTAAGACCTCATTCAGCATCACTTATCATATGTGTCATCCATGCATGTAATGCATAACCATTACATGCATATACAGCATGAGTATAATACAAGAGACATTGGCCTTAGATTTTAACCCACACTTTTACTTGACAAATGTGCTGTACCCTCACAGACACTCCTTGCATAAATGATCTTGTGAGTGCAGTATTCATATGTCCCTGTGTGAACCTGTGCCAGACTAAAGTAAAGAGAAGGGTCATGCTGGTTTCAGCATATCCCTGAGGGAATCCAGTCAAAGGGCTGGGCCTGGTGAGTTGAAGCAGCCGCAGCTTTAGCTCCTTACATCTGAATAATTCACTAAACATCAAGACATCCCCTTTAGTTCAGTGGCTTTAGACAACCAGAAAAAAGAGTAAAAGACTGCAGACACAGAACAGAGAAGATATTCTGAGCTATTATATTAGTGTTCAGGGTTTTTATGTCTTTGAGTATGCTTATAACTAAGTTATGTTAGACTACGTTGTCCGTGACCAAATAGCTGAAGGATAAATAACAGCTAGGTTTAAAAAGGAAGATGGTGGGAAGAGATGACTGGATTGAAGACAGGAGGGAAACAGAGTGGAAACATTTTACTAATCCCTCTTGCCAGACCAAAACCAGAAAATTGGTCATGAGAAATGAATATCAGGCCATGCAGGCATCCCGTCAGTTACAAGCTTTCAAATAATGGCCTTGATCTTTTTTAATATGGTCTAGCAGTGCTTGCTGAATGATTTGCTTTCCGGGCTTGGACCCTGCCTGCTCAG
This sequence comes from Cichlasoma orientale, assembly GCA_034780415.1. Taxonomy (NCBI): domain Eukaryota; kingdom Metazoa; phylum Chordata; class Actinopteri; order Cichliformes; family Cichlidae; genus Cichlasoma; species Cichlasoma orientale. Next base: position 281,390 of record JAVDPK010002850.1, read on the forward strand.
TGCTAAACTGTGACACACTCAAGAGCAGCTGACATCTTAAAGTTAACCTAATTACTGAACAGTCCCTCTTACACAGTATTCTAGAATTAGAAAACAAAATAACCCACAACTTTCAAGGAATAATTAGATTGTTGTATTGACACTGATGGAAGCTCATCAATAAATACCAGAGGGGAACAGACATGTCACTATCTGTCCTCTTGTCACATAACTTAATGTCAGAATAAATGCAGCTAGCGTTCTAGTTTGCTCCAAACAGGAGTCCCTGTAATTGGCACTTGTTATCTTGGTTAAACATCAAAGGAAGAGAGATGCAATCAAGTCAACATGAATTTTCTTTTTGGCATGCACTCACACACAGGCACACACACACACAGGCACACACACACACATGCTGAATGCGAGCAGCAGTCATCCAAGGGGGGATGTCCAACAATGATTGGTGTGCTACACCATAATCATTCTTCCCTCTTGACCTGTGGTATGTTTGATGTTACTATGAAATTACATTTGTGTCAAAAGGATAAGTATGAGATATGAGATGGACATGAGATAAAACATAATCATGAGTAAATAAATCCATTTCACAGGCTCAGGTATTCATTGCTACTTGCACAATTCAGCAGCCAAGCACACAAAAACCCATCATATACTGTACCAGTCAAACACACTCACCCATGGGTATGTGTCCAAACTTTTGACTGGTCCTTCAATTCAATTCAATTTTATTTATACAGCGCCAAATCACAACACTCATCTCAAGGCTTTTTATATTGTAAGGTAAAGACCCTACAATAATTACAGAGAAAGCCCAACAGTCAAAACGGACCCCTATGAGCAAGCACTTGGCGACAGTGGGAAGGAAAAACATCATGGGAACCCCCCAGCAGCTTAGGCCTATTGCAGCATAACTAAGGGATGGTCACCTGATCCAGCCCTAACTATAAGCTTTATCAAAAAGGAAAGTTTTAAGCCTAATCTTAAAAATAGAGAGGGTGTCTGTCTCCTGAATCCAAATTGGGAGCTGGTTCCACAGAAGAGGGGCCTGACAGCTGAAGGTTCCGCTTCCCATTCTACTCTTAAGTATCCTAGGAACCACAAGTAAGCCAGCAGTCTGAGACCAAAGTGCTCTATTGGGGTTATACGGTACTATGAGGTCTTTAAGCTAAGCTGGGGCCCAATTAATCGAGCCCTTGTAAATGAGAAGAAGGATTTTAAATTAAATTCTGGATTTAACAGGGAGTCAATGAAAATAAGCCAATATGGGAGAAATATTGCTCTCTCTTTCTAGTCCCTGTCACTGCTCACGCTGCAGCATTTTGGATCAGCTGGGACCTTGTACGACCACTATATAATAATAAATTGTCCAACTTAGAAGTAATAAATCCATGAACTAGTTTTTCAGCATCACACTGAGACAGGATGAAAAGCAGTCCTACATATTTGTTTAATATGTGCATTGAAGAACATATCCTGGTCAAAAATGACTCCAAGATTTCTCACAGTGCTACTGTAAGCCATTGAGAGTAAGTATTTGGCTAGACACCATGTTTCTAAAATTTGCCGGGCCGAATAAAATACCCTCAGTTTTATCTTATTTAAAAGCAAGAAATTAGAAGTCATCCAGGCCTCTGTGTCTTTAAGACATTCCTGCAGTTTAACTAATTGGTGTCTATTATCTGGCTTCACAGATAGATAAAGTATAGCAATGAAATGCTGCTCTTCACTTCCTGTGACAGAAGGTGAGATGGAAGCCTTGGCTCACCCCGGAATAAGAATCACTTTTCCGGGGCGCTGGGGTGAGGGACCTCTTCAGTGCCGCTCACCACTCTCTCCACCCAGGCAGCCTCAGTCACATACCCGAGCCTCGCTGCAGATTAGAGTCGCTCACTCGCCTCCCACTTCTTGGAACAGCTCCTCCTCGCCACCCATTACAGACAGCTCCAGGCAAGGAAGTGTGGTCCTCAACAGTGTAATCAGCAGCTCCAGTTTGCCGGTCTGCCGACACACTGTGGTCTGCCCAGCCCCCAGCCTTCACCCACCGGTAGAGACTGTGTGCTGTGCACCTGTGCATACCTCCCCTAAGACCGTTGCTTCTGTCGAGGCCACCACTGAGCCAGCGCTCCCTGCACCTACACCCGTTCCAGTTTCTCAGGTGAGGGACGCTAGGGTTCAGTCAGCTCCTGCACTGACTGAATCCTGCCTGTTCCTCGGGTGGGGGGCAGCCAAGTTTCGGCACGTCCCTGCACTCGTACCTGTTTCTCGGGTGGGGGCGACCACTGAATTATTACAGTCATCCCAGCCTTCAGCATCTCTCCAGTCTTCAGAGTCTCCAGCGTCACTTCAGTCTTCAGGGTTTCAAGCATCTCCATCTCTTCCTCATTTGTCTTCAGCATCCGCAGCTGCTGCAGCTCTCCCTCATTCATCTTCAGCGCCTGCACCTCCCTTGTCCCTTGGCCTGGGCAGCCCCCTGCACTGTTTTGTTTGGACTGTGCTGCTCTTTGGTATTTTCTGTTTTGTCTTGTTTCTTTTTCTGAGAAGCCACAGTATCCAGAGTTGTTCTCAGTGAGGATGTAACAGCATTATGGAGATAACTAATGCTCTGCATTGTGTTGGCTCATGGCATTGAAAATAACAGTGGAATAATTATATCCATAAACTTATTTGCAGCTCTTTCGTAAAGACATCTACTGTAATTATATTTATTCTCCACTGCTGTGTAATCCATTAGTGTAAATTGAAATGTTATTAAGAAATTACCAGACAAAAAGTGTTTTCAGGGAATACTGTTAAGTCTTCAGTTTCTAAGCCACATGTCAGAACAAGATCCAGAGTGTGATAAGTGGTGGGCGGGCTCATTTACATTTTGAGAGAAGCCAAATGGATCTAAATGCAGTGTTGGGGCTGATATTTTCAGCATCTACATGGATGTTAAAATCACCCGCTGTAATTATTTAATCTGAAGTGAGCACTAAATCAGATAAAAAGTCTGAGAAATCAGACTGAAATTCTGAGCAAGGGCCACGTGGTTGATAGCTAACAATGAATAAAGCTGTTTTTTGAGTTTTCCAAAATAGAGTACAAGGCTAACAGTAAAGCATTCAAATGAATTAAAACTCAGTTTGGGTCTCTGGTTGATAAATAAGCTGGAATGGAAGATTGCTGCTACTCCTGCTCCTTGGCCTGTGCTTCAAGGATTCTGACAGTTAGTATGACTTGGGGATATTGATTCATTTGAACTAACATATTCATCCTGCTGTAACCAGGTCTCTGTTTCATAGCATTCGGAGAGCAGGTGGGACTCAAAAGTAGGACTCTGTGTAAATGTTCACGAGTTTATTTATAGCACAGAATTTTCAAAATGGAACAGGGGTTTCCAGATCCAGGGGTTCGGGGTTCCGGAACAGACTGTTACTGCTACTCGCCTCTCTGCTTCTCTCATTGAACACTCTCTCTCAGATGTGAATGGAGTTTTTCTGTGCAGACAGAGGAAAACAGGTAAGTGTAAAAATCCTTTACCTTCAAGTAAAGCAGACAAGAACTTAGGAGCCGATATACTGACGTTACTGAAGTGACTGAAGTGATGACAAATGTGATGATAGTGTGATTGCCACCTCCAGGTGTGTAACCATGGATCATGGGAAACCGCACCTACTGAGACACCAAGGTGGGGTTAACGCACACACACACACACACACACACACACACACACACACACACACACACACACACACACAAATAATAAACAAAAACAAAAAACAACAGAGAGGAGAAAGCAAAAGGAGGAAAAAATAAAGAACACACACAACCCAGTTCCAGAGAACTGGCAGTCCATGACAAGGCAGAATAAATCAATGTGATGATCATTTATTACTTAGAAGAGAGAGACCTAATATTTAATAATCCACATCAAACCATTTTACTCTTTGGTACAGCTGAGTATGTTATATTGTTATTTTTTGTGAATTTTCATGCTCAAATTGTTTTTTGCTGATTTATGGCTTGTGTTTTGGTGGTCTGGGAGCAGGTCCAGTCTCTATGGGGATGGGGTTTTGGGGTGATGACAGGAGTAAAGAAGGTGCAGAGAGGTGTGTAAGACTGCAACTCTGCTTCCTGGTCTCAACCCTGGACAGTGATGTTTTGAGAGGTTTATTAAACTTTCTAGAAATTTCTTGAAATAAGAGCTGTTCCACCCAAAGTGGGATGAATGCCATCTCTCCTAACAATAAAAGGCTTTCCCGGGAAAGATTCTCAATTATCTAGAAAGCCTACATTGTTTTTTGGGCAGCCAACAATTTAAGGCCAGAAACATGTGGCTAAGCAGGTCCAATTGGGGAGGGGCCCAGAGAAAACTACAGAACTCAACATTGTTTTGACAAAATTACACACATTTTAATTCTATAGCCCCAATTCACAACAACAAGACTCTTTACATTGTAAGGTAAAGACCCTACAATATTACTAATATTACAGGGAAACCCAAACAATCAGCTAAGTTGGTGATGGTGGGAAGAAAAGGGCTGTGGGGTGAGATGAGGGGTGAATGGTGATGGAATAGAGAAAAACAGAACATAGCTAAATGAACAGAACACAAGCTAAAATGGGAGCAAAGCACTGGAAAGTCATCTTAACCCAGACTGAGCCCCTAGGTCCGGTCAGATTCTGTGTCAGCAAAGCTTTGGTGACTTATGACAGGAGATGGAGTGTCAGCATCTTACTATAAACTCATAGTCTTGTTATTGAACTGCAGCTGTAGTAAGACCATGTTATTTGCCTGAGGATATATTCCACACCCTCCTACACACGCATACACACACCTACACACACACACACACACGCTGACAGTCTCACAATCAGATATCCCTTGGAGCTGTGGTCATTGCTGTGTACATGCATGATTCACCATGTTAGTGATATTTTGATATCCTGCTGCTTTCACAAGATTACTAGCTTATCTTAGTCTGGCTGTGTGTGTGTGTGTGTGTGTGTGTGTGTGTGTGTGTGTGTGTGTGTGTGTGTGTGTGTGTGTGTGTGTGTG
>JAVDPK010002850.1:311712-325444 GCA_034780415.1 Cichlasoma orientale
ACACACACACACACACACACACACACACACACACACACACACACACACACACACACACACACACACACACAAAAAAAGAAATAGGCAAAAATATTTATTTCCCTCTTAGATTTTATGGTTTTACAATGAATTTAACTTAAATAAGAAAAGTCATATCACTAAAAGTGGAATAAGGCAGAGTGTGCCTCTGTGATCTCATACCACAGCTAAGCAGAGTAGAGTATAGCCGAGTGAATGGGCAAGCATTGTAACAGATATAATATAGCAGAAATTAAGTTTCTAAAAGATAAATGATTAAATAGCAGTTAGTACCATAAGCAATATTATTATTCTCTTAAGTGGCTAATCAGACTTTTAGCTGCTACTCTCATACATTTTCTTGTACTCTCTGAAAATGTGCATCATTTAGATAATTCAGTACCAGGAACAGCGACATCTTTACTGTGTATCAGGTTGCCATGGCCCCACAGTTAGTTGCAGCAGCGATTTGAAAAAAAAAAAACCTGAAACATCATGATCCGTGATGGCTGAGGCTATGATGTGTGCATGTTTATGATAGCAACAGCTGACCTTTCATGCTGCTTCCAATTTACAGTGAAAGCTATGAAGGGAGTCACAGCAACCACTCAATGTCTGAAAGCTAAATATGTGAACTTAAAAAAAAATCTCTGTGCAGGCTGGAAAAGCATGCAGTTGCCAAACAAATCAGAAAAAATAAGCACAAAAGACCAGGAGTACTGATCAGAATGTGGGAATAAAAATCAAAAGCCTCACCTGATTTAAATTTGGTTTATTTCACATACACAGTCATTTTCTTGTGCTTCTCTGGACAGTTTTTATAGTGTCTGCTATTTTTTTTTTTTTTTTTTTTAGATCACTCTGTATAGGTACTGTTATGTTCCCTTGCACTTTTGCCTCTGCGATTGGCACTGGATCTCCTTCAGTGTCAAATGGTGATCATTCAACTTGATTTTCATTTTTGGGAAGTGGGTGAAGTTGCAGGGAGACAGATGTACTGAGTGGTTAATGTGGCGAGCAAAGACTGTGAATTTGTGGCTAAGAAAACTCAAACTGCATTTTATGGAAATGGAATGAAATGGTATGCATCACAGCTGAGACACTTTTGTCCGAACATTTTCTGTTGAAGGCTCCGTTGAAGGTTAAAGTTGAGACAGTGACATAATCACGGTGCGCAAGCATATGACTGTTGATGTCTAGCATGCTCCTTGTCTTGTTTGTCATCTACCACATTGTGTTTGGGCTTTAAATTGTGGACTCTTTTACTGAAGCTTGCTGAAAAGTGCTTTGTAAAACACCCAGCTATCATCACCAGTGATGCTCCTCTATGCAAAACTTAAGCTGGTGTTTGCTTTCCCCACAAGTTTCAGGTCAATGGTAAACACAGAGAAAACAATCATAGTCGTGCTCCAACTGCTTAACCACTGGACACGCCCGTACCTTACTCTCTGTTACTACTTTTCCACCGTCGAGGAGCCGGTGCTCGTGCCGGTGCTGGTGTCGGTGCTGGTGTCGGTGCTGGTGTCGGTTTCAATGAACCGGTGAAACGCTTAAGAATGAGCCTATGTTTCCACCGTGCTTTGTGAACTGATCCTTTACGTATGAGTGTGGGCGTGTCCTCGTATGGACATGGAAGCCGAAGGGCACAAACGTGGGAGAACAGCTGTTGTGCTGCTCACATATTTTACAGTCCAAACAAAAGTGCTGCAGCATCTGTGTGCAGCACAGAGGTAAACACATACAGCGATTACGAGCAAGACGACAAGTACGCACTTTGCGTCCTTTTATCTGTGATATGAACTGATACAAAGCAGCAAGTTCAGCCTTAGGGCCCAACCTAATTCACAGCCTTGAAAATCGTATCGCTTTTCTGATGTAATACACACCATGCAGTGAGATAGCAGTAGAAAACTTTACGTGGAGACGGCGGAGTCACGCGTTCTTGGTTCGAGACCAGTTAGCTTGCGGGGCCCGAGTTGAACCTGTTTTTCGGCCGAGCACCGAGTGTGTTCGCGGTGGAAAAACCGCGATTCAAATACTGGCACTGGAACCCTGTCGGTGGAAAAGAGGACAGTGAGATCCCCATTTATCCATAAATATATTCATCAATTCACTTCCTGACATTTACATGGGGCCAGATCTCCCTCTCACCAGCCACCCCCTCCAGCTCACCAGGGGGAACACCAAGGCATTCCCAGGCCAGCCGAGAGATATAATCTCTCCAGCCCCATGTCCCATGTCTACCCCAGGGCTTTCTCCCAGTGTTCTCTGTGTTTTTCTCCCGAATGACTGAACTCCTCACTGTATCTCTAAGGGAGAGACCAGCCGCCCTTCGAAGAAAGTTAATTTAACTTGTATCACATGTATTCACAATCTTATTCATTTGGTCACTTACCCAGAGCTCGTGCTCATAGGTGAGGGTAGGGACATAGATCAACCAGTAAATCAGCAGCTTCACTTTAATGCTCAGCTTTCTCTTCACCATAACTGATCAGTAATGGAACAGTACAGCCCCGGTCCATCTGTCAGTCTCTCACTCCTCTCACTTGTGAGCAAGAACTTGAGATACTTAAACTCCCCCACGTGGGACAACAACACATCCCGGATCCGGAGTGGGCACTTCATCCTTTTCCACCTGAGAACCATGGCCTTAGACTTGGAGATGCTAGTTGATTGCTGCCATTTCACACTCCACTGAAAATTGCTCCACCAACTGGTGGAGGCCACCAACTGATGAAGCCAACAAAACCACATCTTCCGCAAAAAATTGAGATGAGATCCTGAGGCCACCAAAATGAAAGCCTTCCACTACTTGGCTCTACCTAGAAATTCTGTCCATAAAATTAAAAACAGAATTGGTAGGATAAGGAGCGGGTCCAGCATTCCATAACCAGGAATAAAACAGCATTGTTCCTCCTGAATCCAAGGATTGAGTAATGGACAGACTCTCCTCTCCGGTCTCTGAGTCTGATTAGTGTGATCCCCCTATAGTTGGAGCACACTTTCCGGTCCCACTTCTTCAAAATGGAAACCACTACCCCAGCCTCCCGGTCCAGGGGCATCACCCCAGATCTCCATGCAGGTGCTGTAACACCTACTAATAAGAAGGTTGGCAGTTGTCTGCTCCAGTCTGCATGTGAAAGTATCCTTGGGAAAGATACTGAATCTCAAGTTGCTCTCTGATGCAACCGTCGAAGTATGAATGTGTGTGAATATTAGATAGAAAGCACTTAAGTGTAGAAAGAAGCTTGTATGAATGGATGAATGAGACATGCCATATAAAGCACTTTGAGTGCTCAAGTAGAGTAGAAAAGCGCTATATACAAACCAGTTCGTTTACCATTTGCCAACCAAGACAGCCAACCTTCAGCATCCAGGGCCTTCAGGAACTCTGGGCCAATCTCATCCACCTGTCACTAAAGGGTTGTTTAACTACCTCCGTGACCTTGGGTGAGTCAGCCCCCTTATTCCCCTCATTCCCAGACTTCCTCAGTGGAAGGCATGTCAGAGAGATTCAAAAAATTCTCAAAGCATTTTTTCCACTGCCCGACTGCATCCTTGGTTGAAAGTCAGCAGCACCCCACCTTCACATGGTAGGAACAGTCCACCTTCACGTGGTATCATATACACCAGAATCCCGAGTGCTTTGAGGATTCTGACAATATGAGAAGGCCATAATTTGTCAGACAAAGACACAATTTCTCTAGTTTTGCTTCTGTACACCATCACGATGGATTTTAAATCAAACTGTCAATATGTGATTAAAGCACAGACTTTAATTCAAGGAATGTGACAAATATCTAACATTAACTGTTGAGGAATTAGACATTTTTATACATAGTCACCCATTTTCAGAGGCTCGAAATTAATTATATAATTGACTGCAGTTTCATAGTGAGGTGAGGCCTGTTGTCTTATTATTTCATGACAAATAAAAAAAAGGATAAATGTCAAAATACCTAAAAGCCTTCAGTCTTGCTTTAATATGATGCTTTGAAAATCTCCTGACTCTTTCACTCACTTCTGATGACATCTTTTCCTTAGAGATAGATACTTAACTTTTCCGATAATTGTACAGTTGCTGTATGATTTTCTATTTTTAGCTTCTACTGTTAGTGCCATACATCCCTTGGACTCATAACAGTCATAAGTCAGCCATCATGACATGTTACCAAATTTAACAACTTCTTACATTCTGACAGATTTTTCTTTTCTTCAAAAAAACAACAGAGCGGAGGTCTTGGTCACACCACAGGCACACTGCCCTTTGCACGTGCTGTGTTCAGTGAACGGAAACATCAAATTCAAGGAAATCTGACATTTGTACATATGTTTGAATTTCTTGTGGTTTTACATTTTTCTAAACCCATATTGGTTTACTTCCAATCGTAACTGACAGGAATGAAGACTAAACCTGTGAAAATAGGAGCAAAACTAAAGGAATGTTCTTCTTCATTTTGTCATAGTGCACCTTTTCCTCTCAGTCAGACTCCAGTGCTCCTGGCAGTACTGTGAGAAACGATGGTACCTGTAAGCACAGGAGATATACTGTACAGCTTCTGCTCTTGTACTGACTGTGTGCGTGTGTGCAGGCGTGCATGCTCACACACATGGATTTACTCAAATACTGAGGCATGCCCACACAAGCACTGCCGCCCTGACTCGGACACTCTCCTCACTGGCTGTAACAATGATGGATGTGGAGGGCAGCACCAGCAGATTGCTTAGCCAGACATGAAGGCAGAAAAGCTGAATAAAACCACAGATTTTTCATCCTCTCCTCTCTTTCTTTCTGTCTTCTTCTTGTTTTCTCCAATTCTCTCATGACTGCCACTACCCAGCCCTCCCACCCATACACTCAGATTGTTTTACTGCTCACAGTCCATCCTACATTGTTTTTCCTCACTATTTCAGTCACTCAAACAATGACCTGTGAATTAGAGCTGTGCCTCAGAGGTTTACATGTAATATCAGCAGATCGATACTCTCTGTGCTCTAAGATACCTGAAGGGTTTTTTATTGCCATGGAAACACTGAAGCTAAAGTGGTAGTAGTGGCATGTACTACGGCGACTAAATAAAATAGCCTTTGACTGATTTTACACATGGAGGGATGAAAAAGTAAGACGTTTCTTCTTGTGTCATTTAAAAAAAAAAAACCCTCTAAGTTTATTTGATGATTCGCAAGCCATGAAAAAGAGGCCAGTCTTTAGAAATTAAAGACCAATTAATAATTTGGTCGAACGGTCCACTGAAATATCCCATGAATCAACTAGTTTAAGCTAATGGTTTAAAGCTGCCCTTAAACACATTGGGAGAGCAGATGTATCTTTGTGAAAAATGACCATTCAGGCTTGAATAATATGAATTTAAAGGGAAATTTATGTCCTGACCCTACTTTTTTTCAGTTTTTCTCCTTTAGTCTTCTTCACACTAAACCAACTTTTTTTTTTTTTTTTAGTAAATGAGACATTTTGTTTACAAATAAAATCCAGAAAAGTTGCATTTTAAAAATCTAATTTTCAGATCTGAGTAAATAGATTGAAGCAACATCAGACCAGACCGACCTACAGGATCGCAAAGAGCATGCAGTTTTGTAATTGCAGGCCTTCTTATTTAAGTTATTAGTGCCATGTTCTTGTCATAGTTATTTATTTCGGATTCCCTTTTCCCGGTGTTCCCCTGGTCACTCTCCTTCTCTGTGTTTTTGTGTGTGTGCTTCTCCATGTCCTGTTCTCTTGTGTTGCCTGCTTTCCCTTGTTGTGTCTGGTCTGTGTTCTGCTTCTTGTCTTCTTCCTGTCATACTTTGGTGGTCCTTTGTATCACGTGTCTTGTGTTCTGTTTTGCTTCCCTTGTCTCGTTAGTGTTATTCTGTTCACCTGTTCTCCCTAGCTGTTTCCTCTCTGTCCTCGTTACCCCCTGCTGTATATATTGTCCATGTATTCGTCAGTTCTTTGTCATGTCGTCGTCAATGATTTCCTCTATGTAATGTGCCTCCCTGTTCTATCTTTTCCTTGGTATTAGGTTTTCTATTGGTAATTCTCCCCTTGTATTAGTTTATTCTTTGTAAGCAATTAAGGCCCGCTTTTTACTCTACTTCCGTGTCCTGCGTTCTGCATCTGGGTCCACAACCTGTCTGCCACACTGCTAGCCGTGACACAGAGACCAGAAACCAACAGTGAGTTTAATGGCTGCAAACAGCTTCTATGCACAGTTCATGCATGGCCAGAGTGTTAGACCAGTGTTAAAACTAAATAAAATTTGTGAACCAAAGTAAGAGCACCCCAACATAACCCACACCTAATTTCTGCCTGTCATCGCACACAATTGCTTGCACACATTGATGCTTCAACAGAATAATAAGTCAGTGTCTGGTGGAGGTTTTTGTGGCTGAGCAGTGCGGCAGAAATCCAGACAATGCAGGAGAAAGAAAAAAGTAGAGAAAACATGAAAGGGGTACTAATAATTAATGAATACCTAATTTTGCTTTGAAGGCAAGCAGGGGTTGTGTATAAGTGAAAATTTAGACTGAAAACTGTCACATGGAGGTATCTCTGTTTCAAGTGTAAGTATTTACCTTTGTGAAAGCGTCTTGATATAAAATGGCACACAAAAAAGGTAAAAAGGACCAAGTTATACTTTTGATTTCATCTTGGTTAATGTTATAGAAATAAACATCAGCTAAAAATGCAAAGAGTTAGCTCATCAGATGCTGAAGTGTAGTTCAATTCACTAAGTCATTGCAGTTGGATTGTGTTACTTAATATCAGAGGTGGGAAGTAACGAAGTACAAATACTTTGTTACAGTACTTAAGTAGATTTTCAGGTGTCTGCACTTTACTTGAGTATTTATTTTTCTGACTACTTTTTACTTTTACTCCCTACATTTTTACACAAATATTTGTACTTTCTACTTCTTAGATTTTCAAAACAGACTCGTTACTTTAGGTTTAACATCTGAGGGAAGTTTTTATTTCCGGTCACCGCGCCATCAAACATCAACCGATCTGACCCTAAAAGGCAGAACAATAACACATAAAAGACAATCCTACTGGCATATCCTCCATCACCAGGGATTATCACATACAAAGACATTGAAGAGGCAAAACCATATCGTTTATTTATCATTTATAGCGCTATAATCAGAGGTTACAGATGTCTGTAAGTTGTGCTTGCGGTACTTCCACCATCTTAGCTACCACTACTGAAGATGAGCGAAAATAAAGGGAGTAACTTGTTGCAGGTAATATTTCCAGGGAGAGGAAAGAATGAGCAATAACCTCACTCAGATGGAGAAAGATGTAAGAAAGAGGACAGGAGAAGAAGAAGAGATGTTAGATTTAAAGGTAAGGACTACAAAACAAACTGATCTATACTAACTTTGTGCAATTCATAGATTGTATGAAAATACTGCAGTTTAGTGCAGGATAAACAGGTCAGTTTGCTGTACTGCAGTTACAGTAAAGCTCTGTGTTGGTGCACAGGCTGCGTTCATGGTCAGAGTTACAGGTTACATGTAGTGTAGCAGAGATGAGTTTGAATCAAAGCTGTTGATGCTGAGATTCATTCACTGAATTCAACATTTATACAACCTGTATGCTGTCAGTGTAGGGGATGGAAATCAGCTAAGATAGCTTGTGAAATACTGAGTTATCTTCTTGAATTCAGTTCATCCAAACAGAGCAGTAAACCTCGGAGCAGCAGCAGGTCAGCTGATCACAGCTGCATATCAATAAAATTTACTGGAGCTTACAATAGAAAGCTGTGATTATTTTCCCCATATTATTACATAGCTTTACACAAAAATAGCTGGTAGAAACGTCCACAAAGAGCTACTTTTACTTTCTTACTCTGAGTAGATTTCAGAGCCTGTACTTTTTAACTTTTACTTAAGTAAAGAAGTTGAACAAGTACTTGTACCAAAGTATTTTTTACCACAAGTACTTGTACTTCTTAAGTACAGAATGCCTGTACCTTTGCCACCTCTGCTTAATACTTAATTGTTGTTAATATGCAGTGGGTTTTTATGACTGTAAAGTTTAACAAGCAAAGGGCCATGATGACTGAGGTTGCTGTAGTGATGACATCACAGCATAAATATTCAGGAAATGTGTAAATGCTAAATGAGCAATGCCCCTGTAGCTGTGTGTTTTAAGGTGCTCAGGAGTCCCTAACACAATGTTTTTGGTGGTCTAACCACTGCTGATCCCAGGCCAGCAGTTTTTACCATGTAAAATAAAACATGTATCTCACTGGCTAGTAGCAGTGACCCTTTGGCATCCATTCTTTCAGTGCCTTAGCAGTTACTACTCTTTATAAAGGGACAAGTGGGCCCACACCATGAGAGAAAACCTACCCTCACAGTCGTCAGATCTCTTAACTGTAAGGGAAAAGGGTTCAGATGTTGTGTCTGTATGCACACTATACATACTATACTGTATAGTACTGTATATAATAATAAAACTGTGTATTCTGCAATGTGTAGAAAAGATTAATGTGAGAATGTTGACACCACAAATATCTGTGAAGTATTATTGAGAGGAATTTCAAAATATGAATTTAACTGAAGCACTTAAATGAAGAGTCAGTAAACTGAATGTAGTTTCTCTACCATCAGTTGTGATGCAGTGATGGAGGGCTGCAGTTGCATGCTATTGAAGGCCATAAACATGAAGGTGGTGAGAGGGACAGAGCTTTAGAAGGACATGATTATGAAGCAGCTGGCTAACAGAGCAGTAAATACTGGTGTGTGTGGTCAGTGCAACTGCACTGACAGTCACACTGTGCTAGCCAACAAGCTCACCAGGTATCTAGTCAACCTGTTACAACACCTACTGCCTGCCAACAAGGGAATTAGGCAACAGTGTAATCTGTGCCCTAAACCTTTGAGGTTGGATGGATCGATGGCAGCGGAAAATGGCTGAAAAAATTTAAACTGTGGCCTCTGGAGGAAACACTCCACTAGTGCTTGTTACTTATTTTACAGCAATGGTGTGTAACAACTGGTCTGCAGAGGTTGAGGATTAAAGCAACCATGAACACGCTTTCAAAGTACAAATGGCATGTGAGTGGTTTTAGTCTAAACCCAAGAGTTCAGTCAGTGATTCTAAAAAGTCACAATTGGTAAGCATTTAAGAGCACCCAGAGCAGGTTTCTTTATCTGAATTTCATTTTAGGCCCAAGAGACCACGCCATAAAAGTAATAAAAGGATAGTCTGTCTGCAGAGCACTGAAATTACAACAGTCTGACCACAGACCTTAGTGAAGGTACAAGGCCTGTAATACACATTTATCATGCATCTTGAAAGTTGAATAACAAGACGAGAAAAAATACAGAGTGAAAATGTCTCATTTGAATCAATGTGTGTTGTGCGATTTCCACAATCAAACCTATAAAAAATATGCAATCAAAAAAACCTCATTTAATCCATTGTGACACAGGAACCTGGACAAAATGGACTTTAGTTCAGTTCAATTTTATTTATATAGTACCAAATCACACCAGTCAGCTCAAGATGCTTTATATTGTAAGGTAAAGACCTACAATAATATAGAGAAAACCCAACAATCAGAACGACTCACTATGAACAAGTAAAAACTCCTTGTAACAGGAAGAAACCTCCAGACTCAGGAAGGGTCAGCCATCTTCCATAACTGGTTGGGGGTGAGGGGAGGGAAACAGGAAAAACCAGGGTCACCTGATCTAGCGCTAACTATAAGCTTGAATGGAAAGTTTTAAGCCTAATTTTTAAAGTAGTGAGGGTGTCTGTCTCCTGAATCCAAACTACAGTGGCAGTCAAGATGATGGCGCAGACGGACGGAGTGGCTCATGGCTCTCCCTTTCAGTGTTCTTTTTTGTCCTTTTTGTGTTTTTTCTATGTCTGTCTGTTTACTTTCATCTCTGCGAACATCTGCTGCACACGCCAGGATCTGAAGGACATCGGCTACTGGCACAAGATATTTGTTGAGTGACGTTCATTACACTCACAATATTCCAGGCAACATAGTGAGACTGTTGCATTCTCCATGTATTGTTGTCAGGTCCAGAGGCCATCGCAGATGGCGAAGGAAGAGGAAGCAGCAGGTCTACAAACTCTATAAGACCCGGAACGCTGCCTTCAGGTCAGGAGACAGAGCTCTTATATAGTGCTGCTCGATTTATCCTGAAAAGAGGAATTTAAAAGTCAGGGCAGACTATAGTAGGAGAATAGAGTCCCACCTGTCCAGCAACTATACATGGGAGGTGTTGCGGAGCATAGAGGACATCACAAACTACAGAGACTGGAGCTTTTAGGACAGCCTGATAATAACGAATTACAATAGTTTAGCCTAGAAACAATAAATGCATGAATTAGCTTTTCAACATCATTCTGATACAAGATATTTCTAATTTTAGAGATTGCACAACTTTAAGAAAGCAGTCCTGCATATTTGTTTAACATGCACATTGAAGGACAGTGTTACTGGAGGCCAAGGTAAAGCAATCCAGAGTAAGTAGGCAACATGTTTCTAAGGTTTGTAGGTTTGTAGTACAACAACTTCAGTTTTATCAGAATTTAAAAGCAGGAAATTAGAGCCTTTATATTTTTAAGACATTCCTGCAGTTTAACTAATTGATGTCTGTTATCTATCTTCATGCATAAATAATCTACATTGCACTAAAAATGTATGCTATGCCTTCTACTGCAAAAAGGCAGTACTGCACGTATAATGCAAATAGAATTGGTCCTAGAACAGAACCCTGTGGAACACCACAACTAACCTTAGTGTGTGAAGACTCCCATTTACATGACCAAACTGTTCTGTCTATTAGATATGATTTAAATCACTGCAGCGCAGTACTGTGAATGTGTACTGCATGCTTGAATCTCTGTAATAAAATATTAAGGTCAACAGTATTGAATGCTGCACTGAGATCTAGTGGGGCAATTCTAGAATTCTGAAACCTGACCGAAACTGTACAATGCGGAAAAGAAATCTGGCATTCTTATTTTCTTCAATCAGTGATGAACGGTAAGATGTCCTAGCTTTTTTATAGAGCAACAAACTCTTTTTCCAGACTAAATGAAGATCTTCTAAATTACAGGGATGCCATTTTTTCTCCAGCTTACGAGTTATCTGCTTTAAGCTGCGTATTTGTGAGTTATAGCAGGGAGTCAGGCACTTGATTCAAGGCTTTCTTTTTCAGAGCCATAATGTCAAGAGTCATACGCAGTGAGGATGTAAAGCTACTAATGAGATAATCAACCTCTGTTGAGTAGACATTAGGCAGCTACTCTGCACTGTGTTGGGACATGGCAATGAAGAGTATAATCATGGAGGATTTATACCCTTATAGTTAGCAACAGCGCTTTCATAACGATATCTACTGTAATGAAATGTATTCCCCAGTGTTGTGTAATCCATTAATGTAAATTTAAATGTTATTAGAAATGATCAGACATAAGAGAGTTTTCAGGGAAATCTGTTAAGTCTTCAGTTTCTATGTCAGAACAAGATCCAGAGTGTTATTAAGGTGGTAGGTGGACTCCTTTACATTTTGAGAGAAGCCAATTTAGTCTTATAATGGATTAAAAGCGGTGTTGAGGCTCTTATTTTCAGCATGTACATGGCTCTTAAAATCACCTATTATAATTATTTTATCTGAACTGAGCACTAAATCAGATAAAAAGTCTGAGAAATTAGATAGGAACTCTGAGTAAGGACCAACTCAGGGGCCAAGGACACGTCAATGTGGATTTCAATTTGGTTAAATTTAAAACCAGCATCAATAACCTAACAATGGTGCAAACTCACACAGAAATGAAAAGCTGAGAGTGCAGAGTTAAACTAGATGGAAGACAAAGTACAAGCAAAAAAGAATGGAAGCGATTCAATGAATGTGAGGAAGAAAGTGGATACAGAGCAGGACTGTGGAGTAGATAACGCAGAGACATCACTAGCTTCATGAACACTGCAAATGTATTTGCTGAGCATGAAGAGTGGAGCTGCAGGGGGATTGATGGAAGACGGCCTGGTTGCAGCTGAGCAACTCTCTTTTTACAGCTGAGCAACTCTCTTTTTACTACTTTTTACTACTCTCTTTTAAGCACCAAGTGGTATCTGAGCAGTACCATCTTCAGGGTCAGTCAGCAGGCTGTGGCAGATGGCACCTGAGACTGGTTGAGGAGATTTGGAGGAGAGTTGTCAAAGAAAGAATAGAAGAAGGAAGAGAAAAGAAAGCAGAGGAAATGAGACATGAATGCACACAAGTACTGGTATTAACAGAGAAAGAATGTGCAGTGAACCTTTGGCATAAGCAGAATTGTCTACACTTTTTTTTAATACTGAGTGAAGGTGCGAACCTCTTGAAGGGTCTTTTGCTCTGGATTTCCTCCGTTACATTACTATGTTACATTTTTGTAATATTTTTCCTTAGATATTCCACAACTGAGAACAATGTGCAAATATTTTGTTCTCCTGCACTTTTTTTTTTTTTTTTTTTTAGAATTCTGCAAATTATGATTCTTGTCTTAACTCCCATGCCAAATAATTTAGAAAGAAATAGCCATCTAATCCATCCATCCATTTTTTAACCACTTATCCAAGTGAGGGTTCTGAGGTTCTGGCCTCCATTACTTTTTTCCTTAAAAACGTATTTCTTTTAACTACAATTCCAGATTTAAGTCTGCTAAGAAGACGTCCTTTTCTCCATTTCTCCAGTGAGTGCATCAGTTTCAGACTGGAGCTTCCTGTATCTCAGCAGTCATATGGCAAATAGCACAGCAAACTCTTTTTTTTTTTTTTCAAAGCTAAGTGAAGATCTTCTAAATTAGTGAGATGCCAGTTCCTCTCCAGCTTACGGGCTATCTGCTTTAATGTGCGTGTTTGTGAGTTACACCAGGGAGTCAGGTACTTCAGACTTCCTTTTTCAGATGAGCCACAGTTTCCAGGGTCATATGCAGTGATGATGTGGGCCTCTGTGGGAGTAGAAGTTCGGTTAGACAAACACATTTTGTGTATGAAGGAGAGTAGTACTGTGTCAGCAGTGAACAGTGACCCTGTTGAAGCAGCATACACCTCCACTGCTGATCTGATGCTTTCAAACTCTTCCATGCATATTTCTTCTCCTCCCTCTGCAGGTTTGCAGCTGTCTGACAAATTGGTGAGACACCAGAAAAAGAAGCTGCTGGGAAACGAGGCCACTGATTTCATTCATTTACACTCTTTTTTTTCAGTCGCTTATGGTTAATTCCTACATTTTGCAGAATGCTACAAGGATCAAAAATGACACGGGCTGTAAATCACAAACTTCTTCAGTTTATGTACCATGTAAAATCTTTGTTTTTTTCACTTACTTTCTTCTTCTTTTGTCTTTAGTTTTGTTTTCACTCAGGTTTGGGTACTAAAATGACTTTAAGTTCAGGCAAAGATCAAGCGGGCTACTGTGTGATGGAAAAATAATCCAAAATAAGCATCCGTATGTGACAAACCTGCCAATGTTGTGAATGCATAACAAGTTTCACATGCAAAAACAGGGCGGCTGCACTGGACTGCTTTTACTTTTTTGCACAACTTTCTTCTGACTCTTCATGTTGGATTATGGATGTTGTAATAGCAATTATAAATACACTGCTCAAAAAAATAAAGGGAACACTCAAACAACACAATATAACTCCAAGTAAATCAAACTTCTGTGAAATCAAACTGTCCACTTAGGAAGCAACACTGACTGA
>JAVDPK010002850.1:325544-337918 GCA_034780415.1 Cichlasoma orientale
TAAATTTGATTTCCATTGATGATTTTTGTGTGATTTTGTTGTCAGCACATTCAACTTTGTACAGAACAAAGTATTCAGTGAGAATATTTCATTCATTCAGATCTAGGATGTGTTATTTGAGTGTTCCCTTTATTTTTTTGAGCAGTGTACATGTTTGGGCGTATCTTGGGTTAAAATTCAGGAGACTCATGTCTTTCACTATACAGCATTCAAAGGAAAGGGAATCTCAAATCAATCAGAAGTCAAAGAATGATTAAATAGAATAGTTCTGGGATTTCATGGCAGAATGTGGGGAAGGAACATCGGTCTTTAACAGTCTCAATAACTGTTAGGCTGTTGGTATAACAGATATGTTGCTGGTGACGATCTCTGCTCACAAAAAGTAAGAAGCCACTCTTCATTTTACAGTATTAAATAACTAGAAACACATTTCACAATTATTTATCTTAAGTAAAAACTGAATTCAATAGGTTGAAATATGGTGCTTTATTGTTCTTCTTTCTATTCTTCTTTCTTGTGCTGTATATATGTATGTACATTTTCCGCTTTCCTCTACATTTTAAGCAATTAAGATACGTACGCAAGCGAAGGTCCAAGCAAGCAGTCTAGGAATAAACTTTTAAAGTACATACTGGGTTTTATCTCACTCAAATATCCAGCGGTAGAAATGTTAAAATAACAATTTTAAATTCAGCTACATTTTAGCAAAGCTACGCGACATTATTGCTGTTGCCACTTAATGTGGCTCAGGTCCTGCATGCTTTGATTAGTTAGCTACCCAAGCTGGGTCTGCTTGGTGGTGATAAGCCAGACGGACGTTAACGTTTTAGTAAGAACGGAGAACACGGTTCACTTTTTAAGCATAAAGTTTATTTACAGGTACCAAACATTTGGCCAGTGTACTGTGCTAAGGCAACAGCCAGTTTGTAATATCCCAACTTAACCATGTTGCGCTGACGTTTACAGTTACATTAGATCAGAGCCCCTAATAATGAGACAGGCAGCAAATGGGGAAATACTCTCCAGTTTCTATACTATTAATGTTGTGCTTTTATCCCACCTGAGAGTGTCACCTTTGTCATAAAGACCAACATTTCTGCAGGATTTGTTCTCTTTCCCCTTACTCTTATTTTCTCTCTGATTAAAACATATAAAGTATGCCCATGTGTTTATACAAGTCAAAGTTGTGTTCTCATCCACTGCTGCGAGAGGTGATGGGACAGAGGCTTTCCATCCCTGATGACACACCAGGAAAAATTCAGCAGTGTGTGAGGAAGAGGAGAAAGAGGGGCGAGGAAGCATCAGCTGGACATGGAGAAGAGAACAGGAGCAGAACAGACATCTGTTCTCCAGCCTGAGACATCTGGGAAGGAAGCTCAGGACTGTATTGTAGAACAGTTGGTGTTGTAATCCACCACCTCTGTTCAGTGATGGTCATTCACAGTGGACAGACGGCTTCTTGAACTCCTCTTTCAGACCATCTCTTCCTGATCCAACCCACTTCAAGCCTGTGCCTGCTGAAAAGGTCCAACAGACTGCCAGGACCTCACCACTCAGCCAGAATCACTGAACTTTATCTTGCAGGACAGGATGCAATCTGTTACGGAAAGAATAAAAATTAAAGTCAACCATGGATGGCTTTGATTTATCTATAGTATTTTAGTTAATGTTAATATAATTTTGTCATCATAGTGGGATTGTGCTGGTTTCAGTGGAAAACGTATTCAACTCTTAATCCTTTAGCACCAAAACCCTTTATTAAAACATATAAAGGGCAGCAAAATGTTGTACATTCAAGAACTTGATGTGTAAGTATATATATATATATATATGTATATATATATATATATATGAATATATGCGCGCGCAGTGGTCTCAATCAAATAATTAGCATGACTTTTTTTAATGGAGTCAGTTTATAGTCAGTTTGGTCACAGCATTGCTCTGTGGCTTCAAATTGACTTACACAGGAGTAACGTCTTTGATGCATTGAGCTGATTTTTTTCCACATTCTTCCCGTTCTAACTGATCTTCCTCCAACATCTTCAAAGAAAGGGGAGCCAGGATGGCGGCCAGGGAGAAAATCTATAGTGGAAATCTATAGTGGAGAGCAGACGGGGAGAATAAACTTTCTCTCTATGTCATATAACATACAAGACATAGGTAATGTGTTATATTACACACACACACACACACACACACACACACACACACACACACACACACACACACACACAAGTGTGTGTTCCTTATTATGAAGCTACCAAGCATCACCGTGTTTTATGGCACTCTCCATCGCCATAAAACAATCCATGAGGGAATAGCTAAATAAATGAACACAAGCCAACAATAAACATATACGGGAAAAAAATGCAGTGAGGTTCTTAATGATTCTGTATCACGTTCAATTACTCTTAATTTCCTCAGATAAATGTCCAAAACATAAATGTGCTGACTCAGCAACGCTTATTTGTGTTTGTCAAACGTGAGATTCACAGTAAAATGTGCTGACTGAATCTGGACTTACACCTGCCTGCTATTTCATACATTTTTAAAAGCTTAATTTACTCAAGCTAAAAATACATTTCTATATGTCAAACGGCCAGAAAAAGCAGGAAAATACAGAGATACAAGCGAGGTAACACAGACTCACTGCACTAACTGCAGATAACTCTACCTTAAGACTAGTTAACACATGAACAACAACACCTATAACCTTAGAAAATAAAAAAGATGATGAGCCCTGTGGCTCACAACTGACCTGATATCAAAGCTCATCCTCCTTGACAGATCAAACATGTCTCACTGTGATGAAGCACTCAGAGGAAGACTTTGCTGATTTAAATCGCTACATTTCTGCTAAATTTCTACCTTCAGTGTAGAAATCAGAGGCCGACTGAGAACTTGCTGGACAATCGTCAGAGTTTACAGTTACTTTAACATCAGTTAACCGAGTAGCAGCAGCAGCCTGTAAATGAAGACTGTGTTTCAAAATAATTTGTTCATAACTCAATCAGGATGATTTTATGGCCAAAATATAATCAACTGTCTGCCAAAACTGGGGCTCAAACTCTGAAATAGCAACAATTGAACCAATGTGTTCTGTACTAGTCAAACCCTAGTCTTCTAGATAAAGTTGGTTTTAATTTATACCAACTTATACTAATCCTACCTGACTCTGTAGGAGTGATTGTAGTCTTGTTGGAGAGAATTTTATATAAACTTAGCACAAAAAGTAAGGAAATTTGTGTTTGGGCAATTATTTCTTGCCATATATTCTCTGCCATAGCCAAACAGTTTATTCTAATATTGTCTCTTGTTTGGTGTCATTTATTGAACTGGATGATTGAATTTTGAAGAAACAAGACATAGTGGCAATTTAACAATTTATTGCTTTAACAAACAGGGTCTCAGCAGCATGCGGAAGAACCACACACAGCCACGACGGCCTGGCACCTCGTCCTCATGCTGGTCACACACTGCTGTGAGATGACATCCCATTCTTCAACCATGTGGTTGTGTTGGTCACTCTGGCACAAACAGCACACCCAAGCTGATACAAGTGTTCAGTTGGATTGAGGTCAGGACTCCAGGCAGGCTCTCCTCTCCCTTCCCAATTTCTGGAGGTACTCTCAAATAAACCCCACTCTGTAGGGGTAAGCGTCATCATTTTGGAGGATAGAGGTATGGGTTATGGGATTGCCACTGGTTTCAGAATCTTATCTCAAGAGCCTTCTGTATTGAGATTGCTTCCAAGGATGACAAGCCCGATTGTCAACACCTGGGGTACCAGAAGCTCCAAACAAGAGTCAATAGCAGAATAAGCTGTTTGTCATTGGCAGAGAAGATTTGGCAAGTTTTTCATACCACATACTAACCTCACATATTCAACTCTGCTGCTCAACCCACAATTGCAGTTTCCTTACGAATGTGGCACCATTTAGGGGAATTAAGCAGGCTTTATTATTTAGATTTATTGTCAAGAAGCATTGTTACAATGAAATATTAAACCAAACACAAAGGTCCTTAGTTTCTGTGCTAGGTTTATGTGTTATGAAGGCATGCACACAGTATGTGGTCTATTTAACTTGAACACCTTTCTGCTAATGTTGATTCATATTTTAGAATTTCAGATGATCCTGGTAATGCTTGCAGCCAAGTTCCATATTATGTTGGTTAACCAAGCACAGTATAGTGGCTTTATAATAACACAATATGTACCACAACACAACATACTTAATATAGGTGAAGTACATGGACATATTCTGGATATAAAGACGTGAGTTTGCCAAATACAGATCCAGCATGGGTGTGGTTTAGACTTAATATATGAGTGCTGCAAGGTGACTGGAAATGGCCGCAGAATGCAAAGGCATGTATCATATTCCATTTTCTTTTTCCTGTGTTATCTTATCGTAAGTATGATCAATAGCAAAGCTAATAAAAGCAAGTGCCTCTCTCCCCCTCCTGCAGCCTGCTGCCTGTGTTTTCTCTCCAGTATTCCCGATTGTGCTGTCACTGCCTGAAAAAAAGCTAAGGCATGCATGGCTCTCTTCAAAAGAAGAGAGCATGGCTCGAAATGTCTAAATGTAACATTCGATTTTTATACTTAAATATTCTGAAGCCTGTGGTATTTTCAGTGTCCCATTAAGAAAATGAGGGAGTATTTCAGTGAAATTTACTTTACACCTCAGAACCAGGCTGCAATTCCACATAATCTACAAGATCTTGGTAATAAAATGTTGCTGCTCTGTGAATATTACCCGACACAAAATAATTTTCTGTTGCTTTTTTTTGTTGGTGGTGGACTTGTCTGATGTTTTTTTGAACCTTTGTTTTAACTGTAAAGTTTGACATTTCCAGAAAGTAGCCAAATTATTGTAATTACTATTAAATCTGGCTGCATGAGGAACACACTCTCCGTGGTTCTTCTGTGCTTCAAACTGTTGAGAAATTTTTTGATTTAATTAATTAATTTATTTTTGGTATTTGCAGCATTTACTAAAGTCTTTCAGCAGATTCATTATATATCTTTTAGTTGTCAAGGGGTCTTGTGAAAAGGCAAATTTGCACCACAAATAAAGATGTTCAAAAATGAAACTTGTCATATTTCTGGTGTTTCTGTAAAAATCCCAAAAGGTCACCTATACATCATCAAGAAATAACTGTACCTGTTGTATAGCAGGCTGCAAGTCTCATTTCAGAAATTGTTGTGTGTGTTGTTACCGTCATCATTGGCAATCATCTTCTGAGTTACACTGTGAACCAATCCAGGGTAACAGTTCCTGGTATTATACTATTATTGTATGCTCTCAGTCATAACAGCAGTAGTTCTTGTGCTTGCTAAGTTCCCTGAAAGTACTATATAGGCAATTTAAGTAAATAAAATTTTTGCATATAGACACAAGTCACAAAGTGCTTTGCTGAGCTAAAAACTGCAAAGTTAAAAATATCACAGCTGCACATACAACTGTAAAAAGCTATATAATACAATTTATACAATAGAATGCAAAATCAACATAAATTACTCATTTTAAATGATTAAAAATTTAATAATTTAGAGTTACTACTTAACCTAACCTCTTCGGACATATAGTATATTTATATTTTATTTAAGGTAAAAGATCTCCCTAAATACACAAAATCTCAGATAAATTTTAAGGTAGAAACTGTATTTTGACTACAGAAAAAAAAAATATGAGACAATTAATTTAAAAATCATTTTCTGGTGCCCCAGCTGCCAGAATATTACAGGTTATTTACAGACTTTTTTTTTTTTTTTTAACAGTGTGGCACATGCTGGATGCATTTTAGTCAGAATGTACAATTAAAAACATTACATAACACAGAGATTGCTCGAGCTGCAGCTGTAAAGAAAAAAGAAAAATTGAAAAGACATCCCTCATCACTTTCTTTAAAACTTTTTTCTTTTTTGGAGCTCTCAATTCTGACACCTATCAGTCAATATGGAGTGCAGCGAGTTGAACATGCTTTCAGTATAAATAGTTACAGGGTTGTCACACTTAAATACATGACCAATGTGCAAACCATAACCAACGTGCAATTTTTTATTTTATTTCTTTTTCTTTATTTATTTTCTGATAGAGTATTTAATACTGCTGTCAGTGTGTTTATTGAATAATTATGAATGTCTGCTAATGAGTTCAGAATTTAACCACAGCCTTTAAAAAAATATTGTAACATATTTTTCAATGAAATTAATGAGCAAAATGTTTTCCTGAAAAATGTGAAATGAATGTAGCCCCAAGTAGTGCTGTTGCTGCTGGGGTAAAGGTCTGGCTATTTAATGTTTAGATAACTTTAGTATGACAGCAAACATTAGTGTTGGGTTGATTAGCACTTGCAACCAGCAATTGTTTCCACATTTCATTTCATGCTTGTCCTTGCTAAAGTGAAGTGTTATAATTCATAGGTGATTGTATCCACCAACCACAGCACAGGTTTGTGCACCACCTGGACCAAAAACACACAGTATGATAATATCAGTGGCAGTTAATGCGGTAAGGCCATTTGAGCATATTTGAATATTTCTTTATTTGCTTCGAATATATATAGGGATGACTGCCTTGCTACAATTCTGTCCACACAGTGCTCGGATTGAGTGAAATACTCAGTAAGTTGTATAAAAGCAGCAGTCTCTTATGTTGATAATAAGTGCATTGAATGGGCCTGATGCTTCTAGTAAAAGAAAATATGCTCATATTAATGACTAAATCATTTCCAGACAGTCCAGCAATAGATTCACACTGAAACTCTGTGGAGATCAGATACACCGAGCTGTTGCATTTTTCACAGTAAAGATTAAAATAAATATTAAGTCATAAAAGATGATCAGAATATCTGCGAGCCCAATTTTCACATAACACCTACTCCTCGGTACAGCCATGGATGCACTAATAAAATATTATGAGAAAAACATATTCCATACCACTATAATTAAAACATTTAGTTTTTGGTTGTTGTTTTTTTCTCGTTTATTAAATTAAAGCTATAAAATTAGACAATATTCAATATAATGTGCACACTTTACATCTCTAAGAATACACTCCTGATAAAACAGAAGAAAGTTTAAAGAGGACAAATAGTTGTGTATGTATGCAAGTGTATGCAGCTGGCTATGGTGCAACCTGCAGCAAGGTTTCCTCTGCCCCGTGATGTCAAGCTGCCCCCACCCTCTCCTTCTCCCTCCCTCACAGCCTGGTTTTTCAGTGCTATGGGAGACCAGTGTGTCAGTAATTAACCAGCTGCCTTAAGACATTTTCGTTACTGTGACGAGCAGTAGCATACGTTTCGGACTCTTACTGACAGAGCTCTGGCCACTGGCTACAAGAAGTAGATGGAGAGAAATTCAGCTTTTCTATTACGCATATACCAGATTTTTCTCAATGATGCATGGATTAAAATTGATCAAAGAAGGCTTGCCAGGATATTTAGGCATTCTGTGTGATTTAACAGCTATGCGATGTGACACTATTTTAAAGCCTTAGCAAATATTTGACAAAATGAGCACTGTGTACCTCTGTGTAATAAATTATCAGATAGTAAGTTATGTAAAACATATAGACCAGCCTTTTACTTTGCCATCTGTAATTTGGTTTAATTATGTGAGGTTATAAATTATATCAGTTATATCAATTGAAATTATATCAGTTCTCACCTCCAGGCTTCATAAGTTTCCAGTAAATGTAAAATTATCATACACCTACTATATAAAATATATATCCCCCACATGCCCTGAGGGAATCTTTGTTTGTCCTTGAAGCTCGGTTCTTCTACCAGTGGCCTGGGATCCTGAGGGTTCTGCCCAGTATCTTAGCTTGACGGCACTCTTCTGGACAAAGATCTGAGACGTCATTCCTGGAATCTGCTGGAGCCGCTCCCCCAGGGTCATTGTCCTTGATTGTTCTGATTACCACAAGGACCAGTGTTATCTTCATCTTCCACATCTTCTCTAGCTCTTCTCATAGTCCTTTGTATTTCTTGAGCTTCTCATGTTCCTTCTTCTTTTTGTGTTGTTACATCTACCACTGCGGCCTTCTTTCTCTGCTTGCACACCACTACTATGTCCAGCTGGTTACCCATCATCAGTTTGTCCATTTGTATATGGAAGACCCACAGGAGCTTAGCTTGGTCATTCTCAATCACTTTTGGGGAAGTATCCAATTTTGATCTCGGGACTTGCAGGCCATACTTGGCACAGACGTTCCTGTATACTAGTATATATTCCTGTATATGTTCGAGTTGGGCCTCCGCTTGTCCTTTGGTGAAAGGTAAATTCCAGTTTGTGGACCAAAAGGTAAAGTGCAGAGCGCAGTCATAGGAACAGCTAAGAAACTGTACAGGACCCTCAAGCTTTTTTTTTTTTCAGCTGTGCAATCCTGCAAAAAATTAGAAACATCCTGCCTTAGAGTGATGTTGAAAGTTTTTACTTCTAGGCTGGACTACTGTAATTCCTTATTATAACACTGTGGGCTCAGGAGGTGCAGCAAGGTGTCCACCAATTGAAGGGTTGGTGCCACGATCCACAGCTCTTCCAGTCAAGTTGACTGAACAGGAAAAGGATGCAAAAATATATTAAAGTAATTGAGAATGCCAAGCATCAGTATTCAAACTCTAATTAAGAAGCTGAAAATGAGGGATTCTGTTGCAACCAAGCCACGGTCAGGTAGATGAACAAAAACATTTTAGCTGATTTGAATGTTGTTCGTCTCTGACATTGAGACTGAGATAACACATTTGTCCTTTTGTCCATGTCCATAATTTTTCTTTGACCTTTACCTTGAGGTCAAGGTCACTGAGATTCAAATTTAATTACCCCACCCCCTCCGGGGCGGGGTAATTCAATTAATAACAATGGTGATGTGATGACAATGGTGATGACTTGTCTTTCCTCTCCGATCACTGCTTTTCACTTCACGTATTTACATGCTGCTACTCCATGTCAATAACATTTGTCTTCTCTCTCCAACAGTCTTTATCCTTTGGTCTCTTTTTTCTCTTCTCTTTCCCCTCAGCCCCCAAGCAGATGTAACAGTTGTCAGCTAAGCCTAGTTCTACTGGAGCTCTCTTGCTGTTAAAAGGGAGTTCTTTCTTCCCACCATCATCAAGTGCTTGCTCATAAGGGACTGTTAGATTGTTGTGGTTTCCTGTAATTTTGTAGGATCTTTACCTACATTAATTCAACAGTGTAGATACTGTTATTGGGTTAAGCATTTGTCCACTTTGACAGCTGTACTGATACAGGGAGCTTTAGCTGCCTGTATCTGTCTGCTTGGCTTCACCACTACTAATTAGATTTACTGAAGTGGACCTCTTCACTGGGTTTGTGCTGTTAGTGCATCTTTATTGGAATTATTGAACAAATAATCTGTGAGGTACAGGTCACCCCAGATGTTTGGGTTTTCATGAGTGAAAATTCTGGCATTTTAGCTAATTAGCAGGTATGCTTGTCTGTCTGCCACACCTGTAGGGCATCTTCAAATAGTCCATCATTCTTAGGAAGGTTCCTAACTGAGAGAAGTGACCCAGAAGTATCTGTGTAGCAGCCATAATAAGACCTGTATGAATTCTCCAAATACTAAGGAAAGGAGCTTCAGGGCTTCCTTTATTACCTCCTAGGATATACTGAGACCATTCTTTGAAAGGAGAGGAAAAATGCATTGCATAATTCATGAAAATGATCAACAAAAATGATGAAGTTGCCCACATGATATAAATGTTAAGTAAAATGGCATTTTCTATGTCATGCCATAACCTGCTAAAATGTCCTGAATTTCCAACAACATACTCTTTAACTCACACATGAACTCTGCTGGACACCTGCTCTAAGCAAATATGCTTCTTGTTCAGGTTGCCTTGCATAATCAAATTTATACAAGCTCTCTAAATCAAGATTATGATCTATGTTATTGATCAAAGTGCATTCAAGGTTCTGTAAAATTCGTTTGGATTTGTAATGTCCGTTGTTGTATTGCAGCCTTTAGGATTATCATGCAATAGTATTTATTTGTTTTTACTTTGGGTCAGTTGGGATAAGTAATGGATGGAGGGAATTTTGGTTCAGTCATAAAAATCCTAAACAAGAAGTTTAGAGGAGTTACACTGGATAATCTCTGCAGCAGAAACATACAAGAAAATAAGATGTATTAAATTTTACAGGCTATAGGGCAGATTTACTAAGCAGGCCAAGTTATTTTGATGCCACAGCCACAGGGTGATCTACTAACAGTGCAATTTAATTTATATGCAAAGACTCAGCCAGTTAACTTCAGTAATAACCAGCATTCTACCAAGAGCAGTGCAAATTCACAGCTGACAAAACAGACCTGATGAGGGAGAGAGTGATGTAGGCCTGCATAAAATCTGAACTTACAATACAGCGTAATCTTGGGTTTTATGCATTTTATGCTTCTATGCACATTACAAGCATTGTTCTGTGAGATGTGCGCAAGGCTGAACCTCGGAGTAGACAAGTCTGTAAAGTGTTGTCAGTGTAAGTGCTAGCTTTTCATGACTAGTATGTGGTGCACATTGCTAACTAGCAGCCTAGCAGCTAACTAGCCGCTTTCTCCGTGGTTGATCGTTACTTTTAATATGAAATTATTTAATATGAAGATGTTTAAATGGATGTATAACGACTTACTGTGATTTATGTCTTTTGTAGTTTTATGACTCGTGTTTTATGACACTTGTTCCCTCTTTAAAATAAAAAGTGATATTTTTCGCAGGCTGTTTTTTTATATGATCTGTGTAAATCAATAACATAAGAAGGCGTTGGGATGAGGTAAGATGTGTGTTCTGTAGCCCATCTTCTACACATAATAGTTTCAATGTGATCATTGCAGTGTGACTGTTTAGGTGTATAAAAAGTGCTTGTGTGAATGAGGCATATGGTATAAAATACATTCAAGTTTATTTTTATAGCGACAGATCTCCTCAAGGCGCCTTATATTGTAAGGAAAAGACCCAACAATAATAATAGCGAAAACCCAACAATTAAAACGACCCCCTATGAGTAAGCACTTGGTGACAGTGAGAAGAAAAACTCCCTCCCCTCAAGTAGAGTAGAAAAGTGCTGTAGAAGAACCAGTCCATTTACCAGTTACTCTGACCCTCACAGTCTATGCATGCAGCTTGCTAGCAAGCTTTCTATCGTTGGCTCATAACTTAGCACTACACCCGCTCATCCAAATATGGTTACAAAATGGCTACAAAATATAGTGGTGGCCAAAACAAAAGGCAAAGTCCAAAACCAATGGGTGGCCTAACTGTGGACACGCCCATCTTTATATAGTCTGTATAGTATGTTAACTACATTAGAAGCTTCTCTTCAATAAACTATAGCTTACTGCTTACCCTGCAGTATGATGTGTCCTCCATCTAATTATGACTGGTTGCCTAAAAAGGAACAAGAGTAGCAAGAAAATAATGTGTGTTAATTACAAATATAGTTGGGAACCATACCAGATATACATGGATCAGAGAAATATGTTTTACCAAAACATAATTGACAATCTAGTTCAGTTATATTCTAAGGCCTCCTAGGCTCAAAAATGTTCATGATTGATGATCTCTTTTATTAACATTATGTTCAAATCCGCCATTTTGCTTCTTATTGCTTTAAAATTTGAAATTGACATTTACTCATGTTTCTACTAGTAAAGGCATTTCACTGCCAAGTGCACACATGCACAGACACCTGCTGTAATCCCCCAAGCTGATGCTGTGTTATTAAGCAGCTTCCTTGTTAAATAAGTCTATCACTATCTCCTCCAGAGTATTAGCCATTAGCTTTTTATCCCACCGCTGGTCTCCTGGGAGCCAGAGTACAAAGCACTGAGGAAAAGCTTCTTAAATGTCACAGTCTTACTCCTCCTCCGCTCATGTGTCACTACACATGTGGATGTTTTTATGTTCATGCATGCATTAGGCCATTTTAGACATATCCAATACTGTCACATTTATAAGCAAGCAGGCTCATTAAGAAAAAGGTGTGTTTTTGTGTCTATTTTGCAGATGTGCACGTGAGGGTGGTGGTTAGGACAGAGTGTCAGAGTCCAGCCAAGCCACAGCAGACTCTAGTGCAGCATAGAAAAGGTCAGGATTGCAGTTACATACTAACTGTGGCTGGAGCCCAGCAGATTCTGAGACAGGTTTTAAAACATGAACAACTGTACTGTACAAATATGTAGGACTGATTTCTTGTATTTGTGCAATATCTGTAAAATTAG
Organism: Cichlasoma orientale; assembly: GCA_034780415.1. Taxonomy (NCBI): domain Eukaryota; kingdom Metazoa; phylum Chordata; class Actinopteri; order Cichliformes; family Cichlidae; genus Cichlasoma; species Cichlasoma orientale. The sequence goes on from JAVDPK010002850.1 coordinate 337,796, forward strand.
AAACATATTGTTTCAGAGTGATGCTGAAAAGCTAAGTCATGCATTTATTACTTGTAGGCTGGACTATTGTAATTCATTATTATCAGGCTGTCCTAAAAGCTCCCTGAAAAGCCTTCAGCTGAT
>JAVDPK010002850.1:342338-360805 GCA_034780415.1 Cichlasoma orientale
GAAATCATCTCGCGGGCCGTATGAAATTACATCGCGGGCCGGATTTGGCCCGCGGGCCTTGAGTTTGACACATGTGATCTAGATAGTGAATCAATATCTCGTTCACTCCAGGCTTACAGCTTGATGTCATCCATGTGTAGGAGGTGGCTCCATTTTGCAGTCGGTATCTGTAGGCAGTCTTGTCAATGATCTGGCTGAGAGGGCATCTCCTTGGTAAATCCAGCACCTGATGGTCACTTGTGTGATGGGCTTGAATTTTGCCTCTAGTGTTGTTCTCCACATTCCTATTGAGTTCTTGATGAAGGCTCTTAGGCTCCTGTTGATCTTGTATAGGTCTAAGCATTCCAGGATCCGTGTGTGGCATCGAGCCATAGGCTTTTTTTAGTCAATCTAGGTGGTGCACAGGTTGGTCAGTCTGGTCTTGCAGTCTCAAGTGACTCTATCAACCAGTAGCTGGTGTTTTGCTCCCCTGGGCTCTCTGCCAATTCCTTTCTGTGCCTTGCTCATGTATTGAGCCACGTGCCTGCTCATCTTAGCTGCTATGATGCCTGACAAGAGTTTCCATGTTATACTGAGGCAGGTCATGGGCCGGTAGTTCGATGGGACTGGTCCCTTTTGGGGGTCCTTGGGGATCAGGATCCTCCGGCCTTCAGTCAGTCATTCTGGGTGTGTCTTAGCCTCTAGCAGCTGGTTCATCTGTGCTGCCAGGCGCTTGTGGCACTTTAGCCACAGGTGGCAGTGGCGCAGTGGGTAAGTGCTCACCTCGCAACCGGAGGGTCACTGGCTCGAGTCCTCGTCTGTGCGCATGCTGTCATTGTGTCCCTGGGCAAGACACTTAACCCACATTGCCTAATTGTGATTGTGGTTGGTGGTCGGAGGGGCCGTGGGCCGTAGGCGCAGATTGGCTGCCACACTTCCGTCAGACTGCCCCAGAGCAGCTGTGGCTACATTAGTAGCTTACCACCCCTAAGTATGATTGAGGTATGAATGAATAGTGCACTAAAACTGTAAAGCATCTTTGAGTACCATGAAAAGCGCTATATAAGTCGAAGGCATTATTATTATTAGCCAGTAGGTATGTATCATGTCAGAGCCTGGAGCTGTCCAGCTGTTCATATGTGAGACTCTTTCCTGGATGTCTGCCACTGTGATGCTTACTGGAGCTTGTTCAGGGAGGTTGCTGTGGTCTGCTCTTAAATCCACTAGCCGCTGAGCTGAGGTGTTGTGTGTTGTATCCTTCTCACATATGCCCTTCCACTATTGCTCCGTTTCCAGCCTTGGTGGGGGTGCTGTTCTCATATTGTTCCCCTGCCACTGAGAGTATACATTGGATGGTTCAGTGGAGAACATCTGGTTTATTCTCCTGGTTGACCTGTCGTCCTGGCTCCCCCTTGCCGTAGCATTTGTGTTTTACCTCGTCAATCTCTAGTTGCGATAGCAGTTGTTTCCTTCATATGTTGGAACACTGAGCTACAAGTTGTTTCGCTGTCAGTTTGGATGTTGGGTTTCGAAGACTCCATAGGTCCCACATCCCCTTCATCTAACCGCTTGGTGGGATTACATGTGTAGTAGCATTCCAACAGTTCCCGTTTCTCATCTCGTGTCCATTTATGCCATAACCTTCTAGTTCCAGTAGCCCACTTTACACCTACTGGCTAAAGAAGCTTACTGTATTTCATGATTGCCTGGCAGCACAAATGAACCAGCTGCTAGAGGCTAAGACATACCCAGAATGGCTAACCGAAGGCTGGACAGTCCAGATCCCCAAGGATCCCCAGAAGGGACTGGTCCCATCCAACTAACCAAATAACCTGCCTCAGCACATGGAAACTCCTGTCAGGCATGATAGCAACTAAGATGAGCAGGCATGTGGCTCAATACATAAGCGGGGCCCAGAAAGTATTTGACAGAGATACCAGGGGAGCAAAACACCAGCTACTGGTAGATAGAGTAGTCACTCGAGACTGTAAGACTAGACTGACCAACCTGTGCTTTGATTACAAGAAAGCCTATGACTTGATGCCGCACACATGGATCCTGAAATGCCTAGAATTGTACAAGATCAACAGGAGCCTAAGAGCCTTCATCAAGAACTCAATGGGAATGGGGAGAGCAACACTAGAGGCCAACCTCAAGCCAACTGCACGAGGCACTATCACGTGTGGGATTTACCAAAGAGATGCTCTGTCCTCACTGCTGTTCTGCATAGGCCTGAATCCCCTCAGCCAGATCATCATCAAGACTACCTATGGATACCGACTACGGAATAAAGCAAACACCAGCCACCTTCTGTACATGGATGACTTCAAGCTGTATGCCAGGAGTAAACGAGATATCGATTCACTGATCCACCCTACTACGACCTAGAACAATGACATTGGAATGTCATTCGGACTGGAGAAGTGTAGTCGGATGGTAAAAAAGAGAGGGGATTGCACTAACAGAAGGTAACATTTCAGACATTGAGGACAGCTACAAGTACCTTGAAATCCCACAGACAAATAGGAACCATGAAGAGGCTGCTAGGAAAGATGCAACCACCAAGTACCTCCAGAGAGTAAGGCAAGTCCTGAAGAGTCAGCTGAATGGGAAGAAAAGGATCTGGGCAATCAGCACCCAAGTTTCATGAGACTGTATGCTAAGCAGAAGGAATGAGGCCGAGGACTAGTGAGCGTCAGAACAACAAAGATTTATGAGCACATCAGGAAGACGGCCACAAATGATTATGTGCTTAGTGAGTACCTCGGGCAGCAGAAACTCGAGAAAGAAGAGGAGAAAGAACATGAACCATCATGGAAGGACAGTCCTCTTAACAGCATGTACTACCAGCAGATAGGAAATGAACAAAAGAAGGTGGAGCTTATGGCTCCTCTCTTTAATATAAGGGGCTCCATAGAAGCCCCAGCAGTCTTTGTCCTGGTCTTTGTTTCTCTTTGTCTGTCTCTGTTGGCCTTTGACCTGCATCTGCTATAGCATACCCCCATGGAGACTTTTCTTTTTCCTTCTTTGTGCTTTGTTGAACTTTTGTGTTGAATCAAACACCTTGCATCCACCCTGCTCATCTTCTGATTTTTTTCCCTAAGAGTTCTTTTTTCTTTTTAGTCCTAATCAGGGTAAAGAAAACCTGAATAGGAATCTTATCAGCCTGAGAAGTTCAATAACTACTTTAAAATTTACAACCCAGTAACAACTAACAACTAAGAACTGTTGTAGTGAAGAACGTTTAATATTCTGGTAATTCTCTGGAAAGTTCTGAAGTTTATTTAAATGGATTCTAAAGAGATTTACTACATGATTATTTGCTTTGCTTTGTCCTGCTGACATGTTCATGTCTGTTGCAGATCCTCTAATTTCATTAAGTTTAAAATCCCTTTTTAGAGGTAGAGTACCAAAGACCACATGGAATATTTTAAGATCCCCCATGATGTTAATTCCATTTGAATGGAGCTTTAGAAACTTAAGTGTGTCCCAGAATCCTCTTCTACATCTTATTCAGTTCATGCAGTAATAGAAGATACAACCTTCTGGCTACTAACACACAGAACAAAGGTTCTCTACAAAGTCAACATTCGAAATTTAACAAGCTCATATGTGCAGATACTTTTAGACATGTATATGTCACATTCTATTAAATTAAATTCTAGTTTTGAAGGCCTTATTTTGAAACTACCAGATTCTCTGTAGTGTCTTTGTATACAGTGATTACTTTCTCTGCTAAGCCGATGTCAGCACAGAAAATAACTGTAACCTAGTTTCCTAAGTGCATGTAAATTACACAATCTTTTGGTTTGGCTGGGATTGTGTGCACATGCATGACTCAAGTGTCGATACAGTCGGAGCTTGCACAGCTATGCAAACACATTTCCTTAGTAAGATAATGCATTTCTGTAGGTAGTGAATACCAGGGAAGATAAACACATTAATGCGTTGCAGGATAAGCCCCTCAGCTACAGGGATAACACAAATGCACTACTTTCCCTACTGCTACATGTAACAATACACTGAAAGACCAGTTTCACTGAAGAATCATAATGAATGACTGCATTGAGTATATTTAAAGTTTGGTGATATAAACAAAATATAGCCCTGTTTGAATGCCTCATTCTCTGTGGGGGAGTCCCAGATATTTTTTACAGAAAAGTTTCAAGGAGCTTGGTAGCAGATGTTTATTTGGCAAACTATACAATAATGCCTCTAGTCATTTCACTTGTAAAAGTTAACAATACTGGAAAAAGCTATCTTCCTTTTAACAATTTTCACCTTTATATTGGCAAAAATGTATTTTCTGTGTGTGTGGGCGTCCTCCCACAGTCCAAAGACGTGTGTAAGGTTAATTGGCCATAGGTGTGAATGTTAGTGTAACTGGTTGTCCCTCTGTGTTAAGGCTGGACTGGCAAGTTGTTCACCGTGTAACCCATCTCTTGCCCTATGATGGACTGGATTGTTTCAAGGCCCCCCGCAAATATAAAACGGATAAGTGGTTAAGAAAATGGATGTGGCACTGATTACAGGAATCAAATATGGATACTTCCTGGCAATTTAATGGTCCCAGGTTTTTGTGTATCTGAGTTTAGGATTCTTAGGGGATATATTTGGGTTTCTCTTTGGGTTTGCTTATTCTAGTGTTTGAAGTTTAAAAGTTACAAGAAATCAAACTGGAGCTTAATTTCTTGTGACATTGTTGTATCTTTGATTTCTTTTTTTACTTCATGGTTTTATTCGTATTAATTATCTGATTTGGTTCATGTTTTTATAGTTACACTACCATGTTGAGTTTAGTTGTTTTGTATTATGTGAGCTCTAGTATTTATGGAGTTTTGGATTCCTGTTTTGTTTTCTTCATTATTCCAGTATCTTGAGCATTGGTTCTCGCTGTATTTGAATTCTAGTGTTTATGGAGGTTGAATACACTCACTGTTCTGTTTTGATTCCTTGTTTTTTCATTCAGCTTCAATTCCTGCTTTGAGTTTGTTACTTGTGTTAAACTCCCCTAGTGTTTCTCTATCTGTTCCTTTTTCTGGCTTATTTTTCTGTGCTCTTCCCCTGAGTTCATTCAAGTGTCTCCTTTGTTCAGTTGTGGGTTTTGTTCATTTCCTGTTTTATCTACTTTGCTCTTGTGTTTTGATTTGGGTTTTACTTCCTGAGTGTTCATTGTTCTGTGTCTGGTTCCTCTTCTTTTTGTCATTTCTAATCAGTCCTCTGTGTATAAATAGTCCTGAGTTAGCATCACATGAGATATGGTTGTTATTAAAGAAAAAAGAAAACATCAGCCAACACAAACTACAGGGACTGCATCCATCCATTCTTCCACTTGTGTAAGCATCAACACCAAAATGCACCTGAAAATAAATGTCAAACAAAACTAACTCCTGTCAGTTCTTTTTCCCCTAGTCATGCGAAACACATGGTGTTTGCTTTTATGAATATTACTGCTGTAGATTTTTACACACTTCATATGTTTTGAGATAAAGTAATCTACACACTACATCATATTTTAGAAGGATGTCATGTGATATCTTAAAGGTTTGTGAGACAGCGACAGATATTGAAAAAAATAAATTGTAAAGAATCTTGACAGGACAGGAGAGTGTTGAGGGGATGCAGATTAGCATGAATGACAGTGACCTGTGTTCGTGAGCTATAGTTTAGATATGCTGTGAAGTTGTTCCATCTCCGAATTAAGTGAAATAGAACATTCCTCTGCAACCTACAGACAGGTGACAAATGAAATGGAATGAACAACCTGAAGCCCATGGGGGAATTTTGCTGGTATGGTTTGGTTTCCCCTAGAGAAGGGGTTTGAAGAGCATGAAAATTATGTAAATTGTATAACTGATCTCTGTTCAGTTGAATTGGGATAGTTTGGTGTTGGCCACCATCATGAAAACAGAGAGAATATTTTTTGCTTAGATTGAGTTGCATAGAGGTGAATCAATGCCAAGTTTAAGGTTGATAGACCTTGACGCACACACACACACACACACACACATGCAGTTGTGTAAAAACTGGGGAGTTTTTATCTGCTCACACACCTGTTGATTGGGGATGCTTTGACTTTGGGAACCAAAACCACTGTCCCCAACTAGATTTCATGTTAGCCGGGCTAGCAAACATGTAAAAAGAAAAATGTGTGTTAAATAAATAATTTATTTATAACAATAGCGGGGAGCTAGAGGAAACTTGGCTCCTCTTAGTAAAGAGATCCTTTAGAAGCATCATTTGTTTTGGATCAGTAATAAAGTGCATTACTGGTATTACTGAAATAAATTCTCTCTCCCTCTGTCTTTCTCTGCTATCCACTTTTAACAGAGCAACTTTTCCTGTTTTCTAATGCATATTCTTATTACTGTAAATAATGATAAACAAAAGCTAGATCAAGTGCTTTAGTATTTGATCATGAAAATGTAAAAATAATAAAAATGAGACTGATTAGTGAGACTGTCACTGAGACTGCTCCTGATCTTAAATCCATAGCTCCATTAATAAATTTATGATATTCTTTTGCAGCTGATGGATGTTGATGGAGTTCTGCAGGAAATAATTTCATATCTGAAACTAAAAATGAGTACTTTGAAAACGTTATTGGAAGTTCTTGAATTTAATGTGCAACCCTTTGTAAGACCCTTGTTACATAGTTATGTTTTCACATCTCTGATCAGATTTTAGCAAATTATTTTCTAAGACTCGATCACGTGGAAACTCCACTCCACCTGTGGGTCACAACTGTCAACGGTGTGCAGGTGCGCACCCTAAAGACACGTAAATGGGCTCTCAACAAGGTAATCAAAGTCTACCTGCTTCTGTACACATAACATTAGACAAACTGCTCAGCGAGATGAACTGTCACAGGTAAAGCACACACACAGTAAAAGCGTAATGCTTTGCTTATTCTTTCTCTTTTTTTTAATTTAGCGCTCACTTTGTCATTCTGTAAAAATAAATAATTAAACCAAAACTAATTACACTGTGTATTTGTTTCTGCATGGGTTTGTACATTTTTATGTGATGTACTTTACTTTTTAGGGCCTTTTACTTGTTACGTTCTGAGGTGTAGCAGATGTCAGTGTTTACATAGGCGTAAGTTTGAATTTTAAATAAGACATGAAATCTCATTAGGGATGGTGTCTTCAGTAACTAATAGTTACTGCTGAGTATTCCTAAATTAAACATGACTGACCTACTCATCCAACAAATTAATAATTGAGTTTATTAATTTCACCTTGAAATCACTGAGAAATTTGAAAAGAGCTGTTTTTCTGTTTATGTGTGAATTAACTGATAATTTACCTACAAATTTTGCTCATGTTTGCAAGCTAATTTAACTTGCTTTAATTTGTCACTTAAAAATATAAATTCTGCTAATCACTTAGAAAAACTAGTTAAACAAAATGGTGAGAACAGACTGACCTCTAACAGTTAGCAGAGTGAGTGGACAGCGTGTTGTTGCTGATTGATCCATACACTGTATTTGTGAGCATTATTGTGAATTCAGCAAACAACACCAGTTTAAGCACTGGAATACACCTACCCAAGCCACCTGTGCGGTACATGCATAGTTTTTTAGATGCGTTATGCAGTCCATTGAGCAAAGTGCAGCTCCAGAATTTATTTTTTTCCAGATATATTTTGCTGATTGTGACATGAATGAGTGGATTGTTATTGCTGCAAACACAGCAGTCTCCAGTTAGCTTTTAATGAGTTTTAATAACAGGGAAAATTTCTGTTAAAAGGCATAAAACAGTAGATCTGCATCCTAATTTTTTTGTTTGTTTGTTTTTGCCACTCACTCTTTTCATTTCAAACTGCTGCATTTAGGCAGAATTCTATTAGAACAGATGGATTGTTGTGGAGAAAACAATTTCTTCTTTGGAAAATAATACATGTGTTTATCTTGTATTTATAAAACACAAATGCACTGTCGTGTGATATGGTGAAACTTTTAGATTTAAATGAGGAATACACTGGGGACCAGGACAGTTTTTCCTCCAGAGATTTGATTTTAAGGGTTGAAAGTCTGAGATCAATTTAAGACATAAAAAATAAACCAACTAATAAATTTAAGTTAACTAAGTATCAATTTACAGGTGGCTTGTGTAATTGTGAATTTCCTCCTTTAAGCAGATTCAATGGCCTAAAATGGAAGGATAATGGAAAGATCTGCGAGGATAAGATGGAAGGCTCACAGACCGAAGACTCAACTCAAAGTTCAAAAGGTTTTAATGAAGACAAAGGGGGAGCATAAGAAGGCTAACATTTCTTCAAAGAAAGTCCAATCCAGAAATCTTTAATCTGCAAAAACTCAAGTCCAACTTTTCTCAAGTTCAAAACAGGCAAGTGATTTCCAAAGCAGCACAACTGGTAGCTTAGTCTCACTGGTTAGTCTTTGTTTTACAGGAGAGTTTTCTTCCAGTAGACAAACAGTGAATGACATGGGCAGGTAGGCTGGCAGGTTTGCTAGGATAAAAAGGGACAAGGCAGGTGAGTAGAAATTCAAGGCTTGGTAACAGGTAAACATAAAAAAGTAGAAGATTTAAAAAGGCCAGAGAAACTCTACCACACTGAGTAGTTTAACAATCCGGCAGGCAGGTGAAAGAAGACCCGGAGTTAAAAATGGTTGGTGAGTGATAATGAGTAGGAGGTGTGCCAACCAGTAACAGAAGAAACACCTGCTCTGAAGAAATGTTATTAATAGTTTTAGAGTTTACATTTTAGTTTAGTTTGATTTTGTTGTAACTTTTTTTCTCTAATTCAATTAGTTTTAGGACTCATTTTTATCACTTGTGTTAGTTTTAATTTGTTTGATGTTTTACTTTTAGTTTACTTTTCATTACTTTTAGTTTTTTCATACTTTATTTGTCTGGTACAAGATTCAAGGTGTAAGAGTAACTACTGTGCAATGAAAACTCAACTTAAGATACCATTTTAAAATATTGTATTTACCAACCACAAAATGGCAGCATGTGCAAAATGTGTAATGAGGAAAAATATAAACTTCAAAATCCAATAAACTCTCATCTCAAAAATATTTAACTCAAAAATAAATTAAGAATAAATTGGACTGTGAAGCACTAGCTGCAGGTACAGCCTCAGTTTATTACACTACCTCACATATGGTACCGTATATAACATCAGAACACAGCAAATGTTTGTAAACAAAAACAAACTGAACTCTGAATTTGAAGGAAAATACAAAATAGCTCAAATACAGCTTTTTAAGATTCGTGTGTGTGTGTGTGTGTGTGTGTGTGTGTGTGTGTGTGTGTGTGTGTGTGTGTGTGTGTGTGAATTATGGAGACGGTTACAGAGCGATGCATGTACTTCAGTCAAGCCACAATTTCTTGTTTCTCTTGAGGAAAACACGTTGCTGCAGAGATGTGGCTGTTTTGTTTCTCAGGCCAGATGACAACAGTCCACATACAGAGAAGATGCACTCGACAAAGGCCTGTGAAGCAGGAGCACTAACGAGATCCAGTGCCACAGGGGCAAGTTTTGGATAGACAGCCTCTCTTGATCTCCAGAACTGCAATGGTGTCTCATTAAAGAAACCATGTTTGACGTCTTTGAGATACATCTCCATTTCGGTCAACAGACTGTCGGTCCCATCAGGCTAATTTGGCAATGACTCATTGACCTCCATATGGGATGCAAGGAAGTGGTATTTCTGGAGGACAGTCGGGGAGTTTGCTGCAGTTTCAGTGGCAATGACATGATCCTGGGAAGCAGTGGCTGGATTATACTGAGCTGCCAGGTTCTGACTGCGCTGCTCTCCTCAATGCCATCATGTCTGCCGTTTGAAGAATCAGTGACACACTTGGATCCAATAGGCAGGCTGCAGCTGGTATAGCATCAAACTGTGGGGAATCAGGGCTGAGAACGGCAGCAAGGACTTCAGCAGCACTTGAGTTAACGACTTCCCAGCAGCAGTAGTTGAGAGAAGGTGTGCCTCAGTGTTGAGCAAGCATGGCACTACTTGTCAGAGTGACTGGCTGTCACTTTGAAGCTGGTTTGTATGAATGCAAAGGGCTCAAGCAGCTTAGCCCAATCGCTTGTGAGAAGTGTGTCCATGCCCAACTCCTCAAGTACTTGGTTTAGTTCAGTTCTGATCTCCAGCAGGCTTCTCAGCATATCAACGTGCTGTTCCAGCGTGTGCTACAATCTCGGACCGAAGTTTTGCCACACATTTTGATCGTTGCTTCATTTGCCACTGATGATTTTTTCACAGCATGTACCAGCTTTCTTGCTCTTTGGGTGCTTCATGGCATCTTTTAGGGTGAGCTGAAGGGAGTGGGGGAGGCAAGGCATTCTCTGGAACCTGTTCTCCCCCTCATCTCGCAGGTCAAGTTCTTAGCAAAGAAAATGGAGAGAACAGACAAATGCATAATTTATTATCAAAAAATGCAAAACACACAAAAGAAAAGTACAGTTTAATAAAGCGCCAATTTCCAAAGGAAAACATGTTGTTTAATATAGCGTTATAATGATAACGATCACGTCAATGTCAAAGTTGTACTTTTGGTTTTGACAGATGTATACCATGTGGGTTTGACATTTTACCAATTTTTATCAGTATGACATGGCTGAGTAAAACACAGGCTGTCAATAATGATGTTGGCAACAAAATCAATTAGACAAATAGCACTGCAACCACACTCACCGGGGTTTCCAGTCCCTCCGATCTCCTCATCCTCCTCGTCTGTTTCCTCTGATTCCATCCCAAATTCATCTAGGCCATCTCTGACACCTCCTGGCTGAGCCTGTGATCCATCTGTGGAGTTCTCACTTTGATCTTGGCTTCTCTCCTTGAGCAGCCGCACAGCTTTGACAATGTTGGAGCCGTTATCGGTCACAATGAGCAGCACCTTGTTTTCTCCTATACCGCATGCATCTAATGTCTCATCAATGCAGTGAGCAACAGACTCCCCGGTGTGTGGGTGCTCCAGTCAGTGTAGGTTAAGCAGAGCATGGTGAACTCCAGGTGGATGATAAAAACATGCTGACACACCCATGAAAGAAGCTTTTAATCCTCTCTTGCTCCAGTCATCTACACAGAGGGTCAGCTTCCTTGCATCCTTTATTATTTCTTTCAGTTTCTCCTTAGCCTTCTCCATCTTTGCGCCAATTAGCTGATCGATTCTTGGTGAGTTAAATTTTTCCAGGTGGGTTCAATTTGGGTTCAAGTAAAAAGCTGAATTTTTTGAAAACAGGACATCCCAGTCTCATTAAACAAATTTCTCAGCTTGCCGTGTTCCTGTGTATTAACTGGCCAGTTATTTTTTCCCTGAAAACAGTCCATTATGGCTGTCACCTTGCTTGTTGACCGCAATGTTGGTTCTCTGTTGGAGCTGCTCAGAGACAGTAGCTTGCTTAGATACTCACAATTGGCCACCTTGTACGTGCTTCTCAGGTGAACTTGCTGGTGGGTTTTTTTCCCTTTAGAAGTGTTCCACACATTTTGCCCTCAACCACAGCAAGACACTTGCTTCTATCTGTCTTGCTATTGCACTCAAAGAAGTCCCGTATGGGGCTCTGCGGCTCCCAACTTTTGCAGTTGCCATTATTTTGAAGACTGGTGCGGTTAGCACACAGTGAGGTGCTGTATGGCTGCCAGAGCGGGAAAATTTTATTTCACATAGATCCACGAGGCTTTTAAATAATTTGACAAACATGAAAACAAAGGGCATGTTATCTATAATTTCAGTTCGTTTTAGTTACTTTTGTAAGCATACAATACACTTTCAGTTAGTTATCTTTTTTTTTGCTTTTAAGTACCGTTTTCATTTATTTCAGTTAACAAAAATGTTTTTTTTCAATTTCAGTTTTTGTTATTTCGTTCATTTCTGTTAACTATAATAACGTTGCTCTGAAGGAGGAAGCACAGCCAAGCACACGCCCACACACATGACAGGAGGAGGCAAAGAGCAGACGACAGAGAGAAGGCAGGCCAGGCTCTGGAAACCACAACCAATCCATCCTCAGTCGGAATCCAAATAATACATTAAAGTGATCAGTTGACAGGGCTGATCTCAAAGAGCATTTTATCAATCCACACAAAAGTTAGCTTTTATTTTTCTGCATGTTTTACATACTGCAGATAGTATAGACTCACATACTGGTCACCAAATGTTTTACTTGATTGAATGAGCGTCCCCAATTGGCTTTGTGTCTCGTGTGTAGGTGTTTGAAATGATCCCAGAAGCACTGGTAAACCCGCCATATTGAATAACAGCCCAATTTCCTTCTCATCAGGTAAGTGATGTATAACCTTTCCACAGCAGTGGAGAAGATGCTTAGTGAATTGAAATTTCCTATCTACACCGCAGAAAACAACCCATTAGCTGCAACAGAAAGTTACTGCAGTAGCTGGTGCAGACTGGCCATCAAGCATACATCCCTGCAGATCACGAGTGGCAGGAAACTCTCCGTGGGCCCCGTGGATCACCACCAACCAGCTAATTCACGCTGTATTCATTTTCCCAAATATGCGATGCACCTGCTTAAAAGGCAACTCTGGTAATCCACAGCTGGCTAGCATTACAAAGTCACATGACCAAACAACTGATGAATTGCAAATTCACCAGAGCCACAATAATTTTCATGTAATATTTTTACAATTTATCATACTATAAATGAGGGGGGAGAGTAAGTTTATAATCATTTCATTTATCAATGAACCTGTCACACTGTGATCATATAGAGTGACAGGGCCTTTTTCACTAACATACCTGAAAATTGTAATGACACCTGTATCCATGGAAACTAGATTATAAACCAGATGAAAATGTTAAAAATCAAAAGAATTTTTTTTCTAAAGATAAACTAAAAATCATCTGCAACAAATTTCTGCAGATACATTAAGCAAAGGCATCCCTCCGTCCCCCCACACACACTCATTTAGCAAATGAGTGTGTGTGTCATTTAGCAAATGAGTGTGAGTGTGTGTGTGGGTGTGATTACTCCAGTGTGAGACTAACTGTTATGTGCCAGACTGCTCCACTCCTGATGTGTGCCTTGGATTATGGAAGGGTAATTATTGCTGTAAAGAGCGGTAGTGTGCACAGTTTCACTTGCCCTTCCTCCCTCCTTTCCTCTCCTCTCCTCACCAAAATGCCTTGTAGAGTCTTTCTTCCATGGGGAGGGACAGTCACTGCTCTAATCAAGACAAATGCCCTTTCATTAACATGGCCCGCATGTACCAAAGTCCCCACTCCAGCCACCATGGATTTTATCTCTCCTCCTCCTCTCCTTATGTCCATTTTATCATCTGTTAATGCACTGCAGGTATGCATGATAATTCGATTTCTCAATAGTGAAAAAGGCCAAAAAATAAACATCTGATTCGTCTGTGGCCTGCAGCCCACAGAATGCTTGTATTTGGCTCATCTCACTGCTCATCTGATTCCACCCATTGCTTTCCATTTGACATTATGTTTGAGAATCTTTGCTTAACCAAATGGTTTATGGAGTTAAGAAATGGATACAACTGTCTGGAGTCAGGATAATGTTAGTGTGTTTTAGAATGAGGAATATATTCTGGGTGAGGCAGACGTCTTAACATTTCATCAGTCTGAGAGACACGTAGGCTATAAACTGTAAATTAATAGAACCATACATGAAAAAAACTAGAACATTAAAATTATGATAGAACTTACTTATTACAATTTTATTCATTCATTCATTCAGTGATTTTTCACATTAGTAAAATCTGTCGACACAGATCAGCTGAAAAAATGTTTTTCAAATCAAATCAAAGTTTATTTGTCACATGCATGGTCATACAGGGTACAACTAGCAGTGACATGCTGTGACAAATACTCTTACACTATAGCACAAGATGAAGATATAAATAGAATGATCAAAATGTGCACTGAGGTAAAATGGAGGTGGATTAACAAGATATGGTCCAAATAAAAATTATAAAAGTAAAAAATATATATGAAATGAAACTGTGTATGTAAATATGTACACTATAATTTACATATTATACACTTATTACTATATATAGTATACTATACATACTTCAATGTAATGAATATTTACACTAAAATGTAACATATATACAGGGTATGTTGTGGGAGGGGGTGTGGGGTGCATAATATAGTGCAAATAGTGTAACATGATTATCCGGGTCAGTGGGAGAGTCAGTGAGTGATGAGTGTGGTGTGTGTGTGTGTGTGTGTGTGCGTGTGTGTGTATTCTGTCAGCTGTCCTGATTCAGGGCCCTAATTTTTAGTGGGTTTACATGTTGTTGGCTTTTGTTGGCTTAGCCGGTATTTAATTCTGTTACATTAGCAATATAAAGAGACGAGCTGTCACATTATTCTATTCTGATAACAAGGTTCAGATGTAGAAATTACTTGTATGCGTCTATGTGTGAATGGGTAAATGAGACATGCTGTGTAAAGCAGAGTAGAAAAGCGCTATATTAGAATCAATCCATTTACCATTTAACAAAACAGGAGGACTACTTTTTAACAATTTGACATTTCTGATAAACTGCCATTTTAGCCTTCTTTGTAACTCCTTTCTTTTAATGTTTTAATGTATAAATAGACATTTTTTTTAAAAAAATTGAAACTGAATAACTGATAACAATAGAATAAGTTAGCCTATTTTCACTACCGTTTGTTTCCTGCTATTGCTTGCTCATGACCCATTTGTCATTTTCAGGATTTTTCGGGACTCAATGAGCAGACAGCCAGGAAAAGGTTTAAACAATTTATTAACACTACCACACAGACTAAAATATAGGAGAAAATTTGTATTTTATCTCATTTGTTTTATGAGAGAAATTAGATATTTCATTGGTGTGTGGTATCTGAGGCTGAATGAATGGTAAATAGACTAGTCCTTATATAGCGCTTTTCTACTCTAGTTGAGCACTCAAAGCTCATGTTTGCATTCACACCACCAATTTTCCAATGCAAGCGGTTTTATTTAACATACAAGTTCAACAAAGCACAAGAAGAAAAAGCAAAAGCTCCCCGGGGGGGTCGCTGTAAAACATGCAGGTCAGAGACCAGCAGAGACAGGCAGGAGATGAAGACCAAGACGAGGAATGCTGACTCTTCTGTGGAGCTCCTTATAGGCTCCTCCTTCTTTTGTTATATAACTTTAAATATAACCAGAACTTGGTTTTAATTGTATGTAGTTTTAAATTTAAACACCAATTAGTTCCAATTTCTTTCCAAATGTTTTTTTTTTAGAGTTACATATTTTAAATATCCTTACTCATGATTGGTTTTGCAAGTGTTTATTTCTCTTTATGATATCTGACACTAGAATTGACATAAACGTTTGTCATCATGCCTAGCTCTTTGGTCCCTTCCCCAGATCTTTTGGACACTAATCAGCTGCTGAGTCAGCAATTTTTTAGTCCATTGGTTATCTTCCCAGATCTTTGGCAGTCTGGGTATACTAGCTATAAACCCCTTTACATACTATAAACTCCCAAATAAGCAAAAATAAATAAATATCACAGCCAACCAAAAAGTAAAGCACAATATAAAATAAGGCAGTGTAAAGTAAAAGGCCCTCAGCCCTAAAGCATTTTTATCCTCTGTTTCTTTCTGTACCCTTGGATTTTATCCTCCCTAGCTCCTCTATCACTCTTTTTCACTTCCACCTGCTCTCTTATTACGTTCGTCTCTGCATTTAAGGTGCTACTATTTGCTAATCCACCTCGTGGAGATAAAGACTCACTATTTTTGTGATATTTGTGGACCAGACCCTACATTGCTGAACTTCCGTCTTCACTACTTGTAAGTTCCTGGTGACTGGAAAGTGAACCCTGCTGACTGAGTCACTATGGCTGTGCCTTGCTGCCAGTCTTTGAGACCTTCTAACTCCCTGTGAGGAGTCACAAGGTGGCTGCTAGGCAATCAGACTGCTGGAACCTTGAATATTGATTTAAATAAAATCAACCCCCTTACCTGCCCCTTTGACAGCTGTTGGAGTTGCTAGGATAACGGTGAACGGGCCTTCTCTCCTACGCTGGGTCCACCCTCTCTTAATCACTTTCAGGCACACCTGCTATCCTGATTGTAGAGTCTCTGGGATTTCTGTGACTCTTTCTGCTGTGGCTTCGTTCACCTGTGGCCAGTTTACAAGCTACTGTTAGGGCTTCTAATTCTGCGAACTGCACTGAGCTTGGCTGATCAATCTTCTGCAGCTGTAAAGTAGTGAGATATGAATCTGTGAGATTAAGCTGAACAATATCATATCCTGCACCTTTTTTTTTGATCCCCGAAGCAAGCGCCATTCACAAATAATGTTAAGTCAGCTATAATGAGCTCATGTAACGAGTCCTCCAATTACAACTCTTCTTCTCCAGACAGCTATCAGAAAGCTTGCTATAACAACAACAGCAGCTGGTTATAAACCATCATATGTCAGTTAACATTAAGCTTGATTGTCCTAAAAGTTCACTTTCCCTGTTATGACCACTCTGATTATATTTACACATCATTTGAGAATTTGTTCATAACTGCCCAAACTGACGATGTTAGCTCTCCTTAAAGAAAGCTACAGAAACACCGACTAACACCAGCTAAGAACACTCTTCCTACTCTTTTCCCACTCTTTTCTATTTATCATTATTATTATTTTTAAATCTAACTATTTTTAAGTCTAACAGTTTTAAAAAAGTAACTGTTAAGTTGTTATGTGGCTGTAGCTCAGGAGGTAGAGTAGGTCATCTGCTAATAGGAAGATTGGTGGTTTGATTCCTGGCTGCTCCAGTCTGCATGCCAAAGTATCTTTGGGCACGATACCTAAGTTGCTCTCTAATGTGTTCATTGGGGTCTGAATGTTAGTAGGCCTGTGAGATAATTTCATATGGCTATTATTAACGGCCCACCGGTAAATAGCACTCCCACCGCTTGTACTACAAAACCCACTATGCACTGCAACAGCTGCCACGTCGGTCAAGACCTGTGCACTAACCTGTTTTCACGGGTTGCCAGTGACATGTTGATCAGTAGATAAAAACAAATCGGTCAGCACTTTTTACAGTGACATTTAAGCTAGCCTGACCCCAAAAATGGCCAAACAAAAAGTGGACTTTGAAACAGGGATTTTCAAAACAGGTGGCAGGCAGAGGACCTGTTCGCTGACACCGGAGGCAAACCTGTGTGTCTCTTTTCTCCTGCACTGTGTGGGGAAAAGAGTGAATTGGTGGGACAGATGCAGGAGAAAATGCAGAGGGAGACCTGCACAAGAGAGCTGACACTGCATTACTGCACCACACACCTGGGAACGCTGCGCAGCAAAGTCCTGAAGATGGAACCTGTCATGAGCACCGTAACACAGACAGTGATCTTTATAAGAAGCTTTTCTGGAGGAAATACCTTCTGAATTTGGTGATGTGCCTTATCACACAGCGGTGCGATGAGCTGGCTGAGAATATTTTTCAGTTCATGGAAAGTAAAGGAAAAGACTCAGAAGGGCTCCGGGGTGAAAAGCCGCTGCGTGAGACGGCCTTTCTGTGCAACATAACGAAGCATCCTAATGTAATAAACCTGCAACTTCAGGGATGGGAGCGTGTGATTACGGACATGCATGGCTCAGTGAAAGCTTTTCAAGTCAAGCTGCACCTGCGGGAGGTGCAGATACAAAAAGGGAACTTATGCCACTTCCATGTTGCCAAATGTTCATTTGCATGGAAAGAAGGCTTCTGATTCTAACATTAGCCACATTCGGCAAACCAATATGACATTGTTTACCTGTGGGCGCTACGATCACACTCGGTTTGAAAAAATAACACAGCTCATCACAGCAATGACTGCAGAAGACGTGCTTCCACTCAGTTTTGTTGAAGGCAAGGCTTTCAAAAGTTAATGAGGTATACTGAGCCCAAATACACAGTTCCAGGGCGCAAAATGATCGCAGCAAGACTGGAGCATAACCATCAATGAACAACAGAGGACATTCAACTAAATATGGAGAAAGTTGAACATGTGCCTATAACAACACACTGCTGGACTTCTATGACAACTGAGTCATACATGACAATAACCTGTCATTTTATCATAGAAGGAAACCTTGTTAGCAATGTGCTCCAGACATGTAGCCTAGAGGAAAGGCAAACTGTGGAAAACCTGGCAGCATACCTGCGAGGTCCTGTTAGCTGGAAAACAAGGTCATCACCTATTTCCAAGACATCGCAAGCAAAATGACAGTAGCAAACAACAACCTGTTGGAGTGAGAATCAGTTTCTTATTTTGTCCAAACTCTGCAACTGGCGATCAATGATGGATTGAAGGTGGACACCATGAGCTGACTTATTGGTGCATGAACGAGACTGGTGAGACATTTTCACCACAGTACTGTGGCTGCTGTGGTACTTGAAGGGAAATTTTCATGTGTGCTTATATTAGTGGTAGTGATTATGTTATACAGTGGTACCTTGACATACGAGTTTAATTCGTTCCGTGACTTTGCTCGTAACTTAAATTGCTCGTATGACAAAT
>JAVDPK010002850.1:396313-406380 GCA_034780415.1 Cichlasoma orientale
GGTATTGGAGGAAGTGGGAGCTCTAACTGTGAAGCATAAGGAAGGTTCTTCACACCAACCATCCTTCATGGTCCTGAGCTTGGTGCAAACATGGCCATAGTCAATAATGGCTCTTTCACACTGACACTAACCTCCTTACAACTAGAAACAAAACAAACAAACAAAAAATGGTGGTTGCCCAGCAACTGCACTGAGTTTTTTACTGTCGGAGACCATCTTCAACCGAAGGTGATTGTACAAGTCCCCTGCTGGTGGGCAACCTGTCTCCAAACAATCGCGTCCCAACTCAGACTGACTGTAATCATTCTAAACTTGCCCAGTTTTGGAGAGAGAACATAATGGAACCTGAGCCCCCCCACCCCCCCACACACACACACACACGTCTGATTGTTGAGGTTTTCTCTGTATCATTGTTTCTTTCTAATTATTATAGGGTCCTTACCTTAGAATATGAAGCACATTGAAGCAACTGTTGCTGTGCATTGACGCTCGATAAATAAAATTGAATTAAATGTCCCTTTACATAATCATGACCAGATTATTCAAAAAAAATTACAAAATCTGCTTTTACCAGTTTCATGAGAATTATTTTCTTTCTACTGTCTGCATCCACCAACTGACACTGCAACCCTGAGTAGGTCATAAGCCTCATAATTTGGACATAGCTGGTAAAATAAACAATAGCAAATATCTGTAACGACAGTCATTTCAGGGCGCTTTACATTCTAACATAAAGACTGTACAATATAACAGAGATAAACTCAGCAATTTCCTTTGAGCAAGGTGAGAATGAGAAGAAAAAAATGTAAGAACCAAGCTCAAGGAAGCCATCTGTTGCAATAGGTGAAAAGATTCACGGTCAACTGGGCGATCCAGGATCTGCTAGTCATGATTTCACCAATCCTGTCTGTTCAGTTTTTTAGAGCCAATAGAGAATTAGATCAGCCAAGCTGGATTCAGTTATCTTATGATCGAACAAGGCTGGGTGGAGTGGGGCATTGTGTTCCTGTGTTCTCTGTTTGTTTTTATTTCTGCAGGTGGGCTTGCTGAGCGGAGTCACGTGGCCTGGATCAGCCCCTCCTCACCTGCGGCTGGTTGATTCATCAGGCCACAAGGATAAAAGGGACATTTGGTGCTGCAGTTCCCTGGCAGACCGTTCCTCTTGCCATGGTGACACGTCGATTCACACATTTTGTAATCTGTGTAAAATCTCATTTTCTCACGTCTCTGTCTCCTTGTGCTCATCCTAGTTGCAACTGTGGAAGCTTTGTCTGGAAACTAGTGGTACCTGGCTCTACAAACTTACAACCTGGCTGCTTTGCTCATCCTCCTTTTTGCTGCATCCAGCCCACGCCCAGCATGCCCACCCACTCCCCACCTCTTCTCTGCACATCCTCCAACTCACCCAATACTCCCTCCAAGCTCAGTTTATCCACATTTCCAAGTAAGGTACAAACTGATTCAACATGTGCACCTGCAGGTTTCTTTTCCCTTCTGGACAGTAAAGTAACTCTCCCTCTCTTCTCCAGCTGAGCTCCCGTGTTCCTCCCACTTCTGAGCAAAGACTTTATCCCTGTTTCAGTCCCTCCATAACTCATCACCTTTTCAATAAAACTGACTTAACTAAGAACAATAGTATGGGTCCAGCACGCTTCTCATTATGACAAGTCATCTAAGATGACTCTGCATTCTTGAGGTCACTAACTAGAGGAAATATATCAATAATGGAAACTATGATCAGCAAATCTTTGACTGGACTTTGTGATTAAATGAAGAGATCATAAATTTTACCCTAACAAGAGATTTTGTTGGAGGGCTACGAGGAAGTTTACCAGTGTAGTATTCAGTAAAGGTAAAGATATCAAAAGTGCATCAAGATAATAAAGCTGGGCTGAAAAATTAAACACTAACAATTTCCTTTTTTTTTTTCTTCCATTCTTTGGTGCTGCCAATAAAGAGACAAACTATATTCCAACCACTCTGATCTAACAGAGACTCTTACAGCATAAAAATCAGCCAGAAAAAATCAAAGTAAAAGATAAAACGAAACTTTGTTTATGAGAGAGAAACAGGGTCAGAGAATTAAATTGGAAAAAGAAATGTAAAGTGACAAATGTGTCCTATTCATTTGTTAACTGTTAGAGCCTTTCACTGTCAGCTGCATTAACAGTTTTATCATTTGTAAGCTCAAAATGTATATTCCTTAATATCTGATGAAGGTAGCAGCTTATCAAGGCCACAACAACAAAGTACTACAAAACTATTAAGTGGAGGAGTATATCAGATTGTTTTTACTAACCTACTTATTAATTGGCCATTGCAGTCATTATTGTTCTTTGTCCTTTCTTAAGAAATCATCTGCCACTTTGTGGTTCTTCGAAACCTGGCTTGTTGAGCACACTCCTGACAGCTCATTATATTTGCCGAGCTTCCAGCTTCTCTGAGCAGACCACAGTATGGAGCTTTCAGGAAAAGTGAGGGGAGGCGGAATCTGCTTCTATATAACCAAAGGTTAGTGTACAGGTGTCACAGGGTTAAACATAGACACCATTTTCATTAGACACCATTTTCATTGACTGAAAACTGTTTTATTCACCATGGGAGTGTTCCTATTTCAGGCCTGTGTTAGTGAGCCATCACAGTACCTGGCTGACCAGATAATTAACAGAGCACAAATGCTTAGACTCCATGCTCATTGTTCTTGGGGACTTTACCAAAGTGAAAGTCAGCCAAGAGCTGCCAAAATACAGCACAATAAATGTCCTACCAGGGACAAATACTGGGACACTGCTGCACCATAGTAAAGGACACCAAATACTCTGCGCTTCATGCTGCTTTGGGATTCTTGCATCATTATTTGGTTCATGTTTTCCCAACCTACAAGCAGAACCTAAGATCTGCAAAGCCTGTATTCAAGATGGTGAGGAGATAGACACAAGCTTAAAAACTGTGATGTGATATCAGCAAAAAGTCCAGAAACAATAATTTTAAAAAAAGCTATTTAGTTTTCTCTCTTATTCAATTTCTTTCTTACTTTCCATGAACTGACAGATTTCCTCATCGTACCTGTGTGATAAGACACGTCACCAAATTCAGAAGGTATTTCCTCTGCCGGTGGTTTAAACCTTTATAAAGGTCACTCTCTGTGTATCAGTGCTTATGACATGTTCTGTCTTCAGGACTTTGCTGTGCAGCATTTCCCGGTGTGTCAGCTCACCTATGCAGGTCTCGTTCTGCATTTTCTCCCGCATTCGTTCCACCGATCCACTCTTTTCCTCGGACATTGCCGGTGGTGAAAAGAGACATATGGATTTACCTCCGATGTCAGCGAACATGTCCTCTGCCTCCCACCTGTTTTGAAAATCCCTGTTTTCAGAGTCCACTTTTTGTTTGGCCATTTGGGAGGTCAGGCTAGCAAAAATGTCGCTGTAAAAAATGATTTATCTGCTGACCACTGATCAATGTGTCAACAATCCAGGATAACGGGTTAGTACACAGGTCTTGACCTGCACGGCAGCTGTTGCAGTGCATAGTGGGATTTATAGCAGTGGGAGCGCTATTTACCAGTGGGCCATTAATAATAGCATAAGGAATTATATCGCAGGCCAAATATAATTATATCACAGGCCACATCTCACGCGGGCCTTGAGTTTGACACGTGTTCTATGGCTTAGACCAGGGAATGTCAACTGGCAGCCCACGGGCCACATCCGGCCCAGCAGAGTTTTCCATCCGGCCCCCTGAATAGTACTGCCACAGGTACTTTATGTCAATTATGTCGCATCATAGCCCGTTAAATACCTGTCTCTGACTAGTCTGAATTACCAACATTACCTACAAACGCAACTTCCCATTGCCCTATTGTAAATGTCTCCATGTCCCTAGAACCAGTCAGAATGCAAGATTGGACCATGTGATACTGAGGAGCTGGCTGTTGTTGGTGGTGATCAGATTGTAAACACAGTTGAAGGTGAGTATCGTTGTTTTGTGTTGAAAAAATGTTTGGCGATCAAACTTGTCTAACTAAAGGAAGTAAAAGTCGTAACATGATTTTCATCTGTGAACCTGCAGAAGGATTGTTACTGGCTGCCGAGCATACTCCCCGGCCTGCGCGGGGCTCCCGTCTCCTTTGCTGTGAGGGTCTCACATGGTCTGCTCGCAGGGGGGACCAGACGGTTAGGTGGCTCGGCGTATACCCGCATGCGGTCACAGCCCCCATATTCTGTTATTATTAAAATAAATGTGCTGCCATTTTGTGCCATTGCGGTCGTACTGTGTGAATCTTTGTCAAAATCTTTTTATCATAGTCTGATATTTGCACCTTTTGCCTTCATTCACACTGGGCAGAGGACGGGCTGAAGATTTTGCTGGTTTTGCCTCAAAACAAAATATTATTTATTAAAACGTTGGTAAATTAAAATGGTAAATCAAATGATAATATATTACTTAGCATACAATATTAATTTTATTTTACAATACAAGAACACACCGAGAAAAATTCTGGCTCTTGAACAAATGTTGATGACCCCTGGCTTAGACTGTCAATGTGGAGGCAGCTGGTCACCTCCATCCACAATGAGGGCACTCCACCATCAGGATCCATTGCCCTTACTAACAGGTTTGACATCAGTAAGGGCATTGGAGCACATTTTTATGTCAGGTCCCATCCTCCCTTGCGGCCATGGTGTTGGGTATGTCATATAATTACTGATACTGCACACCTGCCTCTCATCAGCCAGGTGTTCACCGGAGAGTACGCTCACAGTGTCTCCGTGATTGACAATTTCAGTCTGTTCTGGGAACACAGTCAGTTATATATGATGGCATACATCCAAACAGACTTTCCTCAAATATTGTATTATCCACTCAGGTTCATGTGATGAAAGAGGCCCTAGTTTCGTCTGCATTTGAGAAACACAACCATACTTTAGATTGCTTCTGCCTTGACCCCGTAATTATTGTATGGTCTTTACCTAAAATATAAAGCACCTTGTGGCGACTGTTTGTTGTGATTTGGCACTATATAAATAAAATTTAATTGAATTAAGTGTTAGATTAAATTAAATGTTATGGAGTGTGTGTGATGTCATCACGCAAATGCATCCTCACATCAGTGGAACCGATAAGCAGACTAACAATTCCAAAGAATTGAACTACTGGGGTTCTCGATTCCCGTTCCTAATCCTGCGTATCTGGTTAGACGCCATGTTTCTAAGATTTGTAGGGCCAAGTACAATAACCTCAGTTTTATCTGAATTTAGAGGCAGGAAATTAGAGGTCCTCCAGGCCTTTATGTCTTTAAGACATTTCTACAGTTTAACTAATTGGCGTGTGTCATGTGGGTTCATGGATAGATAAAGCTGGGTATTATCTGCATAGCAATGACATATAGCAATAAGCTTTATAACACAATGGTAAATGGACTGGTTCTTATATAGTGCTTTTCTACTCTGAGATCTCAAAGCACTTTATACAACATGTCTTCATTCACCCATTCACACCACCACTAACATTCACACTCCAGTGAACACATTGGAGAGCAACTTGGGTTCAGTATCTTGCCCAAGGATATTTTTGCATGCAGACTGGAGCAGCCAGGGATTGAACCACCAACCTTTCAGTTCGCAGATGACCTACTCTAGCTCCAGAGCCACCCCATATAGAAAAACATTTTGAGAGTAGAGACATTTCAACAAACATTTGAAGGCAAGACAAAGCTTACTCAAAAACATTCAGGAGCACCATAAATTACATATTTAGCAAAATCCTTATTTGTCATGGAATACATATGTATGAAACACACACACAAACATACACTGCATATACATATTATACTGTACACATCCATTTCATCCAGTTTGAATGCTGTCTTGTCAAACCAGCACCGCCACCAGTTTCCACCAAAGGATATACTCTTGTCATATTTTTTATTGGTTTACTGAATATATTCCTTTACAATGGTGTATCATGTAAATGAATTCAGCTTAGTAATTATGTATAAGATATTGCATAGCTCAACACTACTACGATGCACTGCATACAATATCCTCTAGTAGAGTCCAAGAATAAAATATGGATCTAACCTTATAAGTACATAAATATGTATCTGCTTAGGAATATGTAAAAACTTTCCATCTATTACAGAAGAGGTGTCCACAAGCAGATGAAGGGGACTGCTTTATTTTGTAATGCAGTTCTGGTAAAGACACAGGAATATTAAAGCAACTGTAGAAACACATGAAGAAACAAAGAACTCTAATTTCAACCTTGATGCAACAGTTGTGTAGCGATATTAACAAGTCAGAGGAGAAAAATATGAAAATTTTCATGTCTGAAAAGAATTAGACACGGAGCAAGATATAATTCCAGTTAAAGGTAGTTAATAATAGTGAAATAGCTACAACAAGAACTCTAATGTGCCAACTCAAGGTTAAATAGGAAAAAAAAATATTATGCAAACTATTGCAGATAATAACTTAATTAAAAGTGTATTTTTTCTCCAATAATTAGTATATTGAAAAGTTGGGAAGATGGGAAGAACAATCCCCTTTCCTGCATAGACCATGCACATTCAGCCTACTGCAGCTTTCAATAAAAAAAAGTTTAGAAGTTCAAGTCAAGTCACAAGTGATGTCTGCAACTAAATAACAGACTGCGTCACAGTATTTTATTAACATTTTCTAATATTTGCAAATTGCTTTTGCAATGTTAGGATTTAAAGATGTGAGGATGTAAAGATTCAAGTGTCAGATTGATGGAAAATTTAGACAGAAATGATAGGACTCGCTGCCTTCTGAGAGCTGCAGCTGCTCAAAGCTCCTGAAATGAGCTATGTTATCATGGTGGAAAGAAGTTGTCTCTCAGATGAATTAAGTCTGCTAACAGTTGCCTTTGGGCACTGAGGACTGGCTAACATCTGCTAAATGAGGCTAGACCATGACATTCCCCACCAAATTTTCTGCTGCTGGCCACGCGACCGGTCCCCAGAGCTTCTGCACCACCGCTGAAGGCCACCCAGCTGGCCTCATGAACTTCTTCATCTTTGCCGCCGGCCACATGGCCGACCTCCTGAACTGCTTCGTCTCCAGCCCTCAGAACTGTTTGGTCCCTCCCACCTGGTTGCCTGTTCCTCATTATGCCATGCATATTTATTGTCTCGGTTTCCTTTTGTGCCTTGTCACATTTTCCCACTTGTTGTGTGGGTTCTGTGCAGAGTGCTCAAATTATTCCTGGCTGATGTCCAGCCCATCTATTATTTTGTTTATTGTTTTGTTTGAAAGTCTTCAGCAATAAAAGCTGCACTGAGTTTAATCTTGCTTTTCGAGTCCTGCATTGGGGTCCTATTTCTGCCTGCCACGCAGCGGCACCCTAACAGAGGGTCATCGCAATCAAGCTGACAATAATTTGAAGGCTGAATGAGCAGCAAATCTTTCCCAGATCATCCTTACTACTGTAGGGATAATCCGGCTCAACTAGTTAGTATCTTGTATTCCTGTTTCCTGTCTTCTTAAATTGTTGCTCATTCTACTTTTTCATGTAAACACTTTAAGTACTCGGATTCCTGCTCAGTTTCCTGTCCGCTGCTCAGAGGAGTTCTGTGTTGCCTCCAGCTTCGCTCTGAAGATTAGGGATGGCAAGAAGAAGCTTCATGAGGTACTGAAGCTTTCCATCCAATTGGTGCACTCATGGGCCAAAGCTCCATGGTGCTTCATTTGCTCTACCGTGCCATCAAGTGGGCGATGAATGTAAAACAGGCAGAGTGATTATAACGACACCATGGCTTTGTGTGTGAAGCTCTGAGTTGAACAAATGAATGAATAAATGATACAGCTGGTACAGCATGAGGTGGTACATGTTATTAATTTTTATTTAAAAATAACTTTTTTTTTAGATGTTTTTGCCTACTTTAAAAAATGCCCTGCGGTACTGAGAAAAGCAACAGTAAGTTTATGCAAGTTTAGATATACATTTTTCTGTCCTTGCTAGTACTCAAGGGGGTTCTCCAATCTTCCAGTGTTTGGTTCACGCAGATATGTTTGGACCTCCACTGTTGCATCTGCAGTGACATTTTGGGTCCTCGCCTGCAGGACTGTGGTGTCCAAACGATGCCATATTTGCTACCTAAGACAAACAGGTTGTAAGTGATTAAATACAATTAAATTATATCCACTTACCTTGAGTCACAGACTGAGAAGCTTTTGATATGTGTGTTTGTGATGATGATGACGGTGATGACAATGATGAGGAGGAGTAAGAAGAGGTGCTGTTTTGTATAACAGCAGCACATTCAGAAGTGAGCCTCTTCTTAGTATCTGGTGC
This sequence comes from Cichlasoma orientale, assembly GCA_034780415.1. Taxonomy (NCBI): domain Eukaryota; kingdom Metazoa; phylum Chordata; class Actinopteri; order Cichliformes; family Cichlidae; genus Cichlasoma; species Cichlasoma orientale. The sequence continues at coordinate 404,633 of JAVDPK010002850.1, forward strand.
TTTATTGGGGCTAAAGAAGCTGATTTTTTCAAACCTGGGATCGAGCAGTGTCACCAGTAACATTATGTTCATTGATTGCAAAGTATTTAACTTCTCCCTTGACTGTCTCCTCAGACTCTCTGCAATTGTTGTGCTCTCTGGAGTTCGGACAATTTCCATTTCCTCTTCTCGCAGTGCATTGTGTAGCATTGATAAAAGGGGAATGGCTTTTGATCTTGACACTCTCTTCTCTGACAGCTCAACTGTGGCATCATTAAATGGGGATGGCACTTTTAGACATTCTGCAACAATTTCACACTGTTCTGATGAGAGTGGTGCAATGTCAGTATGTAGGCGTTCCAAAGCTGCTTCTATAAGTTCCCTGAGATCATAAACACATTGGAGCATACAGTATGTGCTGTTCCAATGCGTATCCACCCCTTGAATTAGATTCAGTGCTGGCTGGCCCATTTCCTCCTGCGCTTAGGTCAGCCTCTCCCATAAAATTAACCAACAAAAACAGATTAATTGCAGCAGCAACTTTAACAAAATGGCATCATTTAGAATGTTGCAATGACACAAAGGAACTGACCTTTGCAGCGGTACTACTCTTGAAACAGCCCACTATCTTCCTACAGTTTGCCCAGATGTCAGACAACACTGTTTTGGTCGAGAGCCTTTTTTATGAGTAAATTTAAAGCATGTGCCATACAATTTGTGTGATGCAAACAAAGCTCCTTGGTACAAGCACCCATATTTGCTGCACCATCAGTCACAAGGTAGTAACTCTGACATCAGTGCTTTTTTTACTTTTGCCAAATGTTCAGCAGTATGTGCCTCAGGGAACTGCAGCATGCCTAAAACAATAGAATGCAAAGAGGTGCTTGTATCTATAAAATGGCATGTCACAGCCAGGCAGTGTTGATAGAGGTCCCCATATCTGCTGTGAAACTGATCCGGGTCGATTCACTCTCTCCTCCTTCCACAGAGCTCCTGTTATTAGACCCAGTTAATAGAGAACTCAAGTCGCTTAAGTCATTACATTATTCACTTCTATGTGTAAATGATTTTTTTTTAATTGCATCCAGTGTGTTTGAGTCTAAAGTCAGAGTCCTCCTGTGCCAAATGTGACATTGTTCCACTGATCATATACAGTATGTATGATTTTTTTAATATAACTTATTCAACAAGCTTGCATAAGTTAATAAGTTAAGCCTGTTACATAAAATAAACAGCAAAACATTTAAAGGAAGAATTTTTTTTTTCAGTGTTCTTGTGGGGGGCTTGTGTGGCACATTGAGGCCACAGTATGGCCCCGTTTACACGAGAACGTTTTCAGATGAAAACGGCTAAGTTTTGATGCCTTTCAGCCTCCCATTTGTATGAGAATAGAGTGAAAACAATAAACAGACGAAAATGCTGCTTTTTGGAAGCGGGGGCACTCGCACATGCACACTATGGTTTCGACTCCTATATCCACACCGCCAAACTCGTGGCCCGGCAATGGGAACTGCAGTGTTTTCAGCATCTTGCATTTTCGTATAAACAGAGATTGTTTCTGAAACGTTTCTGTGTGAATGGCTTAGCACCACAATACATTAAAGACTTATTACCATCGTATTCCAGAACACTCAGGTCTTCTGGTTCCAGTCTACTCTGTATCCCCAGAATCAGAACCAAACATGGAGAAGGAGCTTTCAGATTTTATGCACCTTTAATCTGGAACAAACTCCCAGAAAACTGCAAAACAGCCGAAACACTAAATTCCT
>JAVDPK010002850.1:411587-429020 GCA_034780415.1 Cichlasoma orientale
TGTGTGTGTGTGTGTGTGTGTGTGTGTGTGTGTGTGTGTGTGTGTGTGTGTGTGTGTGTGTGTGTGTGTGCATTCACAGTGTTTGACGCTGAGGAACTTTGACTGATGAGGTGATTATGAGGCAGGTGATCAGTATGGAGGGGAGGATCTCTGTCAGCAGATGGCAAAAGGACACACACATGCACACACCCACACAAACAGAGCTCTCATTTTTGTCCATGTTCATTCCACTGAGAGCACAATCCAGTAGTGCTGTTTTATAGCCCAAATATGCTTTAAGAAATCTTAGTCTTTCTTTCTTTCTTTCTTTCTTTCTTTCTTTCGAGGGTACTTTAGTAATTGATCCAGTGTAATGGTGTCTGTGACTGGCTTGGGTTATTCTAAATGGAAATGGCTCAATTAAGCCTTCCGATGAGGCTCACATGAGTTTGTCAGACAACAGCATCAGTTATTCATGCAATAAAGTATATTTCCTTTTTGTTTATGTTTAACATAACAGAAACACAACACTAGCCATATTTTCCACATTTATTTATTGCAATACCTTTCTCCCAACCACATAGGTCTCTTGTTTGTGATGAGGACATGACATTTGGGCAAAAATATGAGCCCAGTGATGCTTAACCCTCTGAAGTCTAAAGCCTGGATTTTGCTTTCCATGTCTGCCAGGCTGCTAGGGTCCACTCAGGTCCAAGTGACATAAATGTCATCATCTGCCCACGAAGGGCTGTGCAGATGTCTGTGTGCCTGACTGTTTTTTTTATCACTGTGTTGACTTGCCTGTGGAGAATTTACATTATGCACCAACTATGCATGCCTCCGAAGCCTGTGGCCTTAAAGCGGACTTCAAAGTATAACAAGAATGACTGCTCAACCACTGGATCTCCAGCTGCCCAGAAAGGAGTATAATCAAGGCTTAAGTGATCATAGGTGGTAACCTTAACTCCAACCCTACATCTTAAGGAAAGACAAAGCTGATTTCTTGGAATAGAATGTAAATAGTTTTTCAGTTCCATTGATTATTTTCTTTGTTCCCTGATTGCCAAGACTTGGTAGAACAATTTAATAAAACCAAAAATGACATATTCTGATTGCACGGGGTGAGAGTAAGAGTTGGGGTCATCATCAACTCAGATACTTTCTTTATCCTTCATTAGGGAAATTCTTTTTCTACAGCAGTTGAAGTAATAAAAGTATTTCAAAGAGTTATAAGGTGGTATCAAAGATTTCCCGTATCTGTCCCTGTGGCAGTGGAACTGAATGCATCTGTTAGAGAAAGTGCTCTGCTGCCTGTCCAATAAGTGGTGCAGAAGGTGTTCAGGATGATTCATCATGAATGTTCAGTGAACTTTATCATAGCTTCAAATATGTCCAATTTGTACCCAATCACAGCTTTCCTGATCGTTTTATTCGGTCTGTTGGTGTCACCAGGTCCAATGCTGCTCCCCCAGCAGACCACAACAAAGTACAGCGCACTCACAACAAGAGACTGACAGAACAGTTTGTGGCACACGTTGAAGCATCTGAGCTTCCATGAGGAAATACCCTTTTCTTGTATATAGCCTCTGCATCGGTCTCCCAGTTCCACTTGCTGTCAGTGTGGATGCACACATACTTGCACTCCTCCACCGCATCCTGTTCCAGGACAGATACGGGCTGTGAAGTCATCTTTGTCCTCCTGAAGTCACTCACCATTTCACTGGTTTTCTTCACATTCAGAAGGAGATGATTCCTCCTAGACTGCTTCACAAAATCATCTATTAGTGCTCAGCATTATTAATTCTACATATGCAGGTAAACAGTCATACTTCAGTTTTCAATTCCAATTTGTAATAAAAAAAAAAAGACCTTGTGATGCTGCTGTCACTAGCAAGAGGAAATCAGTTGACATGAGAATGATGTACTAAAAATCTCCTTAGCAACACTGGTTTGAAACGAGTACCCCCGTCCAACTTCCAATCAAGTTGCACAATCAGTCAAACCACCTGCTTAAAAAGTGCAGCTAGGCAAACAGTGAGAGTGAGAGAGTGAGCAATCTGCTGCCACGACTGTGAACATTGTCAGTGTTTCGTATTCAGATCACCTTCATTGTCTTGTTTTTGAGGTGCTTTGGCTTTGTCTCCTGCTAACGTCGCACACCTTTAGCTTATGAGGTGTTTGCTGTGCCAACCTGGCCAATAGTTTCTCTCTTGGCATCTTCTCAATGTACTTGGAGACTGGGCCAGGGATGAGCCACACATGCCACACATGTAAATACCTGCTTATTTCATATTTAGATATACTACCTGTCCTCACATAAAGCTAAATATTTACTCATACACTGAATGGCATTATATCTGCAATTTTCTAAATTCCCTAATTAACAAATTTTCCTCATTTTGTTGATAGGACACATGATCTAGTTGCAGCTACAACTGAAAGTATTTGTTCTTGCTAGTTAGTGACAGGACTTATTTCTAAGAGAGCGGCTGATCCTCAGACATTTTCTGTTGTCACAAATCAATTGTTCTTTCTCTGATAAGAACAATCAAACAACATGATTTATTGTCTTAGTGCTTTTTTCTCCATCATTAACTGTTGCTGTCTCAGCCGCCCTGGTTGGCTGAGGTCCAGAGTGTAAACACTGTACTCCCCTTTGTTAGATTAAAAATGTTTTTGCTCCTCTGAAGTGGAGTGAAAGAAAGACAAATAGACGAAAACATGAGAATACGACAGAGTGAATTTTTTTATTTTTTTTTTTATTTATTTATTTTTTTATTTTTTTTTTGGGGGGGGGGGGTGGTCAGTATACAAACTTGTTGTTTTGACAGTTGACATTCACCACTGCTTTTGCACAGCGCCTCTGATAAACAGCCATGCCAATATAGCAGCAGAGTTGTAATCGAAGGAGTTCGAGGCGTGCAGAGCTGTAGCGTCTCCTGTATTCTGACCGAGGGTCCTGGCTCCTTTTTTCACATTTAATGTCACTGCAATCCATCACAGCCTCCATCTGTTCACTGTCACCCTGCCATCCATCCATCCGTCAGGACCCACACACTCCCCTCCCAAGTAGACACTGGTACAAATAAAAATCACAGCACCACTTTCTATCAGATTTCTCCTCATCGCCATGGTATTTACAGTGCCATGAGAAAAAGCATTTGCCCCTTTGTGATTTCTTAGTTTATTGCATATTTAGTTACACTTATATGTTTCAGATCATCAAACAAATTTTAATATTAGATAAAGATGACCTGAGTAAATACAAAATGTAGTTTTTAAATAATGATTTCATTGTTTAAGGGAAAACAGCTATTCAAACCTACTTGGCCCTACATGAAAGGTAATTGCCATAAAAAGAACAGCAAACCAAAAATTAAACATGGCTCTGGTAGCGTGATGTCTGGGGCTGCTTAGTTGCTTCAGTACCTGGACAATTGGATCAAATCCAGCTGAGATGGTTTGGCATGACGTTAACCAGGCCATTCAGGCTGGGAAATCCTTAATGTGGCAGAATTAGAACAATTCTGCAAAGAAGAGTGGGCCAAAATCCCCCAGAACCATGTGAAAGACTCATCGACAGTTACTGCAAACGGCTGATTGCAGTTCTTGCTGCCAACCAGTCATTAGGCTTAGGGGCAATTACTTGTATACACACAGGGTCAGGTAGGTTTGGATAACTTTTTTCCCTTAATAAATGAAATCATCAATTAATAACTGCATGTTGCATTTCCTCTGGTTATCTTTGTCTAATATTGAAATTTGTTTGATGATCTGAAACATGTAATTATGACAAATATGTAAAAAACAAAATCATAGAACTGTAGCTGTAAATGAAACTTATATTTGGACAAAAGTCCGGAACTGACTGATAGAAATGAAAACGGAAGAATGTGTTCGTTTCTGTTATTAAGTGAAAGCTCATTATATGAGTTTTAAAGAAATAACTAGGAAATGATACATCAAGTGTGGAAAAAAAGGATTGTAATAAATTGTGTCACAGATTCTAGATTAGTATGAAATAGCTCATGAATAACACAAATAAGCATTTTTGTTTTTTTTCCCTTCACACATTTTTGTCTTTCTGTCGCTGTAAAATGACACATAAACCACTTATAAATGCATTTATATGACACGGTACATGATTATTTTGCAGGTTCAGCCTGTGACAATTTAACAGTTGCAAATGTAAATAGTAGCTGAGATTTTGAGTCTTAATGTTTCATATGTTGATCATATCATATCATAACAGAACTACAGATAACACTGCAGCACAAACATTTAAATGCACATCGTTGTTAGTTTTATGAATTCTCTTTGGTGATTTAAAAAATAGTTCACAAACTCGTGTCAGTATTCCATCGATACTATGACATCATGATCAGTGTTTGCCTTATAGCAGATTGTGTAGCAGTCACAGGATGCTTCATACGTTTTACAACTGAAATTGTTTCAGGAAATTAGCCAAACATCACCCATCCATTCATCCATCCATCCAGGCAGTCATCCATCCATCCATCCATCCATCCAGTCAGTCATCCCCTTTCTTCTGCAATTCAGGGTCGCTATGGCAGCTGAGATATGCTCCAGGCCCCTCCCCACCCCTCAGGACCAAAACTAAGTGTTATTGCAGTGCTCTGGGTGGTGATTCACTGGGTGAAAATCATCAAATGGGCTGGACTGCACTTTAACTCTACCTGCATCCGCTAGAGTCATTCACACTGGTTGTTTAAAAGGCCACAATGTATTGAAGTTTTTCTGACCTTAAAAAAGACTGGTGAATTCATCTTAACATTTTGGGTCGTCAGTTAGACTTGAAAGGCCTCTCTCCAATTTCAAACTTTTTTTGTTTTCCTTTTAACATTGATGATTGATTAGTTGCCTTAGTACCGAGGAACTGAAGACGACTAAATACACTAAATAGAGTTCAGACTGAACACTGAAATGTATTTTTAAAAAGACGTTATTTTCCTTGCCTTTATTTTCCATTGTAGTCTGAGTTTCTGCACATTCATGCTATATCCTATTTAGTGCTTTTAAAAAAGGAAACTGAGTTTCTCTGTCTGCCCTTTGCAAATCCCAAATGTTGTCTTGTTGGACCCTGAGAATTCATCTGGATGTTTCTCTACTGTTGCAGCTACCCCATAAAGCAACACGCTGCAGTGACAAAGTGACACATTTAAGCATCAGTCAGCCTTCAATGATAGTTGGTTAACAAGAGTTACAAATGGCTGGGAGAACATTTTGAGTTTTGATAGATCCACTGAGCTCCTCTGGAGGCAAAGTGTAGTCATGCATTAATCTGGGGCTGCCAATTATAAAACATGTCTGTTTTGCCCAGGGGCTTCACTAGACTAAGAGCTTTACATAAGATTAGTTGTTGCTTGTTAGAGGTGTGGAACTGCTTTAATGTTAATAAGCAGTGTGTCAAGGTTGGGAGTGGGGTTGGAGGGTGTCACACAACCTGAGAAGTACAAAATAAAGAAATGCAGTAGGATGTGCGTATCATATACTGCTCAAAACAGTAAAAGGAACACTTTTTAATCAGAGTATAGCATTGAGTCAGTTAAAGATCTTGGATATTGATCTGCTCAGTTAAGTAGCAGAGGGGGCTGTTAATCAGTTTCAGCTGCTTTGGTGTTAATGAAATTAACAACAGGCGCTCTAGAGGGGAAACAACGAGACAACCCCAAATCATCATTTCTAACTAGTTTTGCATTTGGCCAGGGTCAGTGTCGTATGATGCTATACCTGGACTCTACAGAGGTTGCACTGGTTGTCCAACTCCTCCAGGATGGCACATCAATACGGCCATTGCCAGAAGGCTTGCTGCGTCTCCCAGCACCGTCTCAAGAGCATGTAGGAGATTCCAGGAGACATTTACACTAGGAGAGCTGGGAAGGGCCATAGGTGGTCTTTAACCCATCAGCAGGACCGGTATTGTCATGGTCCTGGGCTGGTGGCCCAGTGTTTTGAGTTTCTTTTGTAAAGTTCTGTGTTTTGTTTTGTTTCTGGTTGTGTTTGTAGTTTAGTATTAGGATTTCAGTTTGCCTTTGGTTTCTGTGTTAGTTCTGACCTTCCCTGTGCTCCTGTGTGTGTTGTCTCTGTGTCTTGGTGCTTCTGTGTTGTTAGGTTCCCTCTCCCATGGCTTTAGAGTTAAGTTCTCCCTGTGTTGTCAGGCTGTGTTCAAGTGGGTGTCTAGTCATGTTTAGGTCCCCTCTGTGTTAAGTTTACGTGTGCGTCTTGGTTATTCACTTCCTGTTTTATTTTGACAGTCTTGTGTTCCTTGTGCTTTGTATTTAATTTTGCTTCCCCTTGTCTCGTCAGTGTTATTGTGAACAGCTGTGTTCCTCACTTGTTTCCACTCCTCTCATTATTCCTTTGTGAATTTATTGTCTTCAGTTCTCCTTGGCCCCTGTCGTGTCGTTGTTGGTTTTTCCCGGCTGTGTGTTTTATGCTATGTTTATGTTCCATGCCATGTTCATAGATCATGCTAAGTTCCATAGTTCTTAGTTTACGTTCATGTTATGTTTATGCTAAGTTTGCTAATAAAGCTTCACGTAAAATTAAGCTCCTCGCCTTGTGAGTCCTGCATTGGGGTCCTCTGCCTCACTTGCCACAGCCAAACCTGACGGGTATCTGCTCAATGTGCAAGAAGCAACAGGATGAGCACTGCCAGAGCCCAACAAAATGGCCTTCAGCAGCCACTGGTGTGAATATCTCTAACCAAACGATCAGAAACAGACTTCATGACGGTGGCCTGAGGGTCAGAGGTCCTCTCGTGGGCCCTGTGCTCACGAGAGGACCTCTGAAATGTTGAGAAGCTATTTCCTTATGTCTTCAGACAAAATGGAAAACATAGTTTTCAACAAAACTTAACTGTATTTATTTAAAAACAATATCTACAGTAATTATATAATACTGTTAAGCATGTGTAATACCGTGTTACATAAGCGCTTTGAGTGCTCCGAGAGAGTAGAAAAGCACTATATAAGAACTAGTCCATAATACTATAAATGGCATATCCGTAACTATAATAACAAACTGTTAACTTTAGAATGAAACCAAAATTGGAAACGTATTAATTGTGCTCACATACAGAGAGCAGTGCAGAGACACCTAAGCTGAAGCACTTGCACCCTCCCTTGCTGCCTGATTTGCATACATACTTAGTCAGCTGCTGACAACTTTTGGCAATGCGGGGGAAAGCATTGTCCATAAGATCTGTCAGCTCCCACCTTTCTGGTGGATGTTGTGTTGATTGGCCCCATACACAATCTGCCTGGTAGTAAGCCCATTCTATGTGCTGCACTAGAGCTGCTTTAGTTGGAGGAATAGTTTAGTATGGCCTCTGTTTTCTGGCAAAAACATCCAATCTTGCATCATTGAAGCCAGAAGATGTAACAGACTTGTCATCAAAATGGTGAACTTCTAGCTTTTCCCTTAGCCTGGTGCTGTTGATGTCTGGTGGTGCTTCTACTTCTAAATGCTCAAGATGCTGTTTATACAAACTGACCATATCAACCAGTCTGAAGATCCTGGGTCCTTCTGTGTTCTAGCTTAGGTTCAGAAAAGGCCAGCGGGTATGCCTGTTGATTATTAGTTTTCTGGTCATTCTGTTTCTTGACACTCTTCATGTAGGCCCTCTCCCTGTGGTAGAAGGATGTCAGACATGCATCATCAGCACTCTGCTAGGAGCGTTCCATCCTTTTGTTTTTTTGGCACATTAATTCAGTTTGCTGTTGAGATTCGCAGTCATAACAAAAATACACTATTTTGTGTCTTGGCTTTGTCCTCATATTTTAGTTTGTTTCAGAACTGGCTTTGCATTTTTTTGTATCAGTACCGGATCTTTTTCTTGCTCGTTCAAGCTTTGTGTTGCTCAACATAATACGGCAGCTCACGCGATAGTGTACATCGTTTCTTCTAAATGTTTCTTATATGCCGCCACCCTATCTAATCATGATGGATCCAATGTTATTGACATTTGATTGAAAGCATGGAACTGTGGCACACGGCATAATGTAGCCATATTGTTGAGTATTATATTTTGGGGAGTGTGATATGGGAACTTTGTTTTTCTTATCTTTTTGACATAGGGAGCATTTGCTCCAGTCACTCTGTCACCTACTGGCTGATGAGGCTGTCATTGTGGGATTCACTTTAACAATGGACATACACTTAAAGTGTGAAATATATCAACTGTGAGATTGCAAAATAGTTATGATGCACTATCATATATGGGATACACCTCGATTCAGCTGAGAAAAATCACCCGCACCTAACGCGATCATTCATCCAATGTTATTCAATCACTCTTAAAGTCTTAATGTTAACAAAACAGGTGAATAAACTACTGAGATTCTGAACAATTGAAGCCTGGCCAAGCTGCAACTGGGACTCATGGTATACTGTCTGCTACAATACTCCATGCTACAACTCTACAGACTAAAGATCATCTGCAAATTACCCTGCACCACCATACCTACTGCAGTGTGCAACACACTTTATTTTATACTGCAGGTATTAATTTAGATTCTAACTATATATGGAATATCGCGTATTCTACTTTGTGCGACCTGTTCATTGGCTAAAATAAACTTTGTCAAATTCAGTGGTTACAATGCTTCTGAGCATTGCAGACGTACAAAAAAATAATTCCTTGGGTCAAGAAATTTATATTTTATATTTTTACAACAGTAAACGACAGGACAATGCTGACATCCAAAACTGCCCCCGCTGTGCCAGTGGTAGATGACTTTGTAAGTTCTGTAAAAAAAGTAAACGTAAGCTGTGAGGTAAAAATGATGGAAATGTTATAACCCAGAGAAAATGTGACTGGAAAGCATCAGGGACACTGGTTTTCTGTTTAAAGAAGCATAGTCTCAAATACCCTCAAAACTGTAATTGAAGTGAATGAAGAAACATCCAGTAAAGTATTTCTTTCTGTATACAGTCGATCAATACAATATAGATAACTTAAAACCAAACAGCGCTGTAACAGTTTTATAGGATTTATCCATTCCATTGGATTGATCTGGTCCTACAATAAAACACAGTTTAGAAACTATGACCAAACCACTAACGACTACAACATGCAGCATGCTTCTGTTCAGTTCCTTTCAAGTCAGCAGCTGATGTGAAATTGGAAAACTTCAGAACCAGTTAAGCCTATAGATGAAAAAAAATATGTATGTCTACACTGGCAGAATACTAGCTATCATATTAACAAAATTAACAATCTACATTTTCAGCTTATTACTTAGTATGTTTATTATTGTACAAAGCGCCTTGAAAATAAATAAAATTGATTTAAATTGAATTGAATTTTGTTTCATGAATGCATTATCATTGTGCTAATCAATATATGGATATTACTACCAAGCAAACAATCACAGATGTTTAGTACAGTGTAGTTACATTTCTAGGATAGCGCTATAACCTGTTGTTACAAGGTTGCCTTCAATACAATAATGACTAGACACAATGCTGGACATAATTACCCTTTTCAGTTTGATTAAAATTCGCATTTACTGCAAGGTTTTTCATTATTATTATTATTATTTTCATTTGTCTAATCCATTTTTATACCTTTTTATTTTATGTACATTCTAATTATCATGTGTAATGTAAAAGTTGCTAATAAACAGAACCCGAAGTGCTTCTTGGCTAACTGTGCTCACATTATTGCTGTGACCTGCAACTTTTATTGGGTTAGTGACCTTTTACTTTGCTGAGCAGATTATTTGACTCATTGGCATTCAGCAGGTATAAATGCAATCTATACAGCACAGTCACTGAGCAAGCTCGACCACCACAGGTAATCTATGTCATCCAGTCACATTCTGCATTTTTATGTAATTTCCATTATCCAAATAAAAATAACAGCTGTACCAGCTGAAGCTTGAGCTGGGATGAGTCGTGTCGGTCCCTTGACCATTTACAATGTCTGAGTACTGTTTGTATTTTTTTTAATCAAGGAAGGAAACATTGGTAATACTGCATGCACAGACAATCGCTGAAGCACAGTATGCACTTACTGTTATTCATATCAATGGGTAAGTGTGTCCAAACTTTTGACTGGTACTGTATACTGAGAATAGCATTGCGCCGATACACAATGAGAGGCATCCACGTGACCTTTTCTCTCTCTGCTCTACCTCTCCCCCATCTGCTGAAGCTTCGTGAAACTAGCATGAAAATTACTTGAAGCTTTGGTCTCATCTGAGTGCATTTGTGTTGTAATTCTTGTAATATTCTCATCTGATCTCGGTATAAATGTGAAAGCATTGCTGACGTCTTGTGAAAGCCCTTATTTGAGTTGCTCATTCGGCAAATATGTTACTCGATGATCTAAAGGCCTGACGAGGGCCAGCCTTCTTTTTACTGACCATCTTTTATCTAACGAGCTTTTACTGTTGTTTCTGACTACTTCAGTTTTATGATTCATTATTTAATTTTGGGGCAGCACGGTGGCGCGGTGGTTAGCACTGCTGCCTCACAGTTGGAATAACATCTGAAAGGCCTGGGTTTAATTCCACCTTGGCCCGGGCCTCTCTGTGTGGAGTTTGCATGTTCTCCCCGTGTCTGCGTGGGTTTCCTCCCACATGTCCAGAGACATGCATTTACTGGGATTAGGTTAATAGGCTACTATAAATTGCCCATAGGTGTGAATGTGAGCATGAATGGTCTGTGTTGGACCTGTCCAGGGTGTACCCTGCCTCTCGCCCTCTGTCAGCTGGGATGGGCTCCTGCGACCCTGAAAAGGATAAGCGGCGATGGATATTTAATTTTGCTTATCTTCTTAATTATATTTGATGTTGTTTTGTGTTGTAAGGCACTTTTAGCTGTGCTCCTTGAACAATGTAATCACAAACCTAGAAATAAAGAGATATTCCGGTCACTGGAGACTCATTGGTGTCTCCAATGAGAACTAACATCATATAATAATAATAATAATAGGTGAAGGTATGGAGGTTAGCTCACAGCAAGAGGGTCTTGGATTCGAATCCACCAGCTAGCTGGTTCTTTCTGTGTGGAGGTTTGCATGTTGGATGGATGTCCCCTTGCATCCATGGGTTCTCTCCCTGTGCTCCAGTCCAAAGACATGCTTGTTGAGCTAAGCTGGCTGTAGGTGTGAATGTGAGCATGAATGGTTGTCTGCCTCTACATGTTAGTCCTGCAAATGACTGGCTGCCTAGACAGGCATACCCTGCCTCTCATCTCATGATAGCAGGGATAGGCTGGAGCCTGGAGTGGAAGAAAATGGACAAATACAACTCATTATTTTCACGATATTGGTGTTTTGATTTTATTATTCTAGCCTTCCCAGTGTTCCTGTACAGCATAGTTGTCATGGTCTTGGGTCTTGGACCCAGTGTTATTTCCATTTGAGTATGTTTGATCGTGTTTCAGTTCTGTGTGTAGTTTAGCTATCTGAGTCTTGTGTGTGGTTTATATGTGATTCGTTCTCTCAGTACACCTGCCTCCCGTGTCTAGTCTGTGTTCTTGTCTCCGTGTTCAGTCTCCTGTTTTACTTTGTCGTTCTTGGTCTCTGTTTAGTTTTTACGTCTTTGTTTCGTTCCTGTGGCTCAGGAGGTAGAGCAGGTCACCTACTAATTGGAAGGTTGGCGGTTCAATTCCTGCCTGCTCTGGGCTGCATGCCAAAGTATCCTTGGACAAGATACTGAACCCCAAGTGGCTCTCTGATGCAGGTGTTGGAGTATGAATGGTGGACAGTAGGAAGTTAGTGCAAATACAGATAGAAGTGCTGTGTGAATGTAAAACATGTTGTGTAAGCGCTCAGTTAGAGTAGTGCTATATAAGAACTACTCCATTTACCATGTTCAGCTGTTATCCCTCTGTGTATATACTGTCTCCATTTTTCTCTTGTTGTGTCGTTGTCGGTTTCCCTGTTGTGTGACCTTATGTCCAGGCTCACGTTTATGTCTAGTTTAATTCAAGTTCCAGCAAGTTTGTAGTTTGTACCGCTGGCTCCGGACCAGTCCAGCCTTACGTTCTACACCTGCCAATAAAACCTAAGTTTAAATTTAGCTCTCGCCTTTGAGTCCTGCATTGGGGTCTTCTACCTGCCTGCCGCGGTGGTCACATGACAATGGTTAGTGTGAGACTTGTAGCTGTCTTTTGCGTATTTCCTCTTTTACTTTGGCAGCTGATTTTCCATTGTGTGTATTATTAATATACAGTACCAGTCAAACGTTTGGACATAAGTGTATCCAAACTTTTGACTGGTACTGTATATTAATGCATGTAAACTATTAATTTTGGAAGATCAATTTCAAATTGCTCACTTTATTAAGATTTCATTTTTTTTCTTCGCTGCAACTTGTAACGTAAAACACTCTGGAGTTCTACCGTTCTTCTCATGGTTGCTGATATCCTTTCCATTATTCTCTACTCTGTTCTCCAAAGTAAACTGGCATTCTGACTTCGTGATGAGAAAACACCTTAGAAGCAGAATGGATCTAATGAGAAAATAACACAATATAACACCTTCAGATCTGGGTATAATAGGAGAAGATCAATGAAGAAAGGATCCTGATAGTTGGAGTAATAACTGGCAAAGATCTCATGAGAGAAAATACAATAAGAAAAGGTTTCTTTATTACAACGGAGACTGATACAATGATGTTGTGGAGATGAATGCACTCCCATCTTCCAGCACTGTTTTCAAAATAAAACTCTCCAGGTGATGTTTGTAATGAGAGGCACTTTGTTTGCGCAGTAATAAAAGGCATTACAATATCCACTGAACATGGATTACAACACATATATGTTTACAGTGCCAGAGATAATTATTTCTCCTGCGCTGCAGAGAGGGAAACTGCTGCGGTGCATATTAAACAGACTCAGTTCTGATGACTTGCCCTCAGCACTGCTCGCGCTACACTGTTAAGTAAGACAAAGCATTTATTTGAACATTGTAATCGTATTGCAAGGCCTAGTTGCTGTTCCTACCGCTTGTAGAATGATATAAACAAATACAAAATATAGATATTTTATCCCTACAGCAAAGGACACCTGCAGGCTCTCACACCTTAGTCTGTATTGCATACTGTTTTGAAAATGTCACCTCTTTCATGGCAAATGCTACTCATAACTCCCACACATTTTAACAAGTCTGGAGCCGGACATTTCTGTCACAGGGAAAGGTCAGTGCTATCCTTACTTTGACTCTCTGAACATTGCGGTCTATCTAATGATGGTAGATTCAGAGCTCCAAATAACAGCTGGAAAAATGAGTTTGTTCTGATTGGCCATTTTTACTTTTTCATTAGAAGTTTGATATGTTTGTTCTGCTCCTTCCATCCAGCATGGTGATGCAGCCCCATACATGTAACTTCACAGCAAGACCTTTCCTGGTTCAAATCTCCTGGTCTGCTGTGTGGAGTTGGCATGTTCACTCTGTGCCTCCATGAACTTCTTCCAGGTACTCCTGCTTTCTACCACAATAAAAAATATACAGTGACCACAGATGAGGGTAGGGACGTAGATTGACCAGTAAATCGACAGTTTCACTTTTAGGCTTAGCTCTTCACCACGATGGACTGGTGCAGTGTCTGCATCACTGCAGATGCAGCACTAATTCATCTGTCAACCACCCTTCTCCCGTCACTTGTGAACAAGACCCCGAGATACTTAAACTCCTCCACTTGGGGCAGCAACTCGTCCCTGAGCCAGAGTGGGCACTCCACCTATATCCGCATGAGGACCATGGCCATGACTTCGAGGTGCTAATTCTCATACCAGCCACTTCACACTCGGCTGTGAACCATTCCAGTGCGAGCTGGAGGCCACCACCTCCTGCTGGTGTTGAAGTCAGCAGGACCGCATTCACCCAGAAAAAGCAGAGAGGAGATTCTGAGGCCATCTACGCCATGTGGCAGATTCTGTCCATGAAAATTATGAAATTTTCCCATTTCTCTTGAGCCTGGCCTCGGGAACCTTTGTATATTCACGAGGCCAAAATCTCAATTGGTTGTTTTATTTTTTACGTAATACTTTTAGATTATTTAGCAGGATTATAAAACTTCTCCAGATTTCACATCCCAGACTTTAGAAGTCAATTTGTGAAACCAACCTCTTAACAGTGTGACTGCCAGATTGTTAAGAGGTTAAACTATATTATCTTATATTTTAAAATGAATTCTCTTGCACTCTTGCATCATTTATTACAATAATGTTTTTTTTTTAATATGAACTACAAATTTGTTTTGAAGGAAAATTTAAACAAGCTTTACACAATTTTATATTAACACAAAAGTGGATTTGACATGGTTAGGTGACTGTATGAAGTCTTGCACATGTGACTAGAAGGCAAGGGCTGAAATCATGAGTGCAATGTCAATGTCAACCGATTTTCAATGGCGGGATTGAAGGGGTGAGGGACTACACTAAAGCACCATTAGCTTTCTCAGATGCTTCAAACAGATATATTGACACGGCCATTAGGGAGGAAATCAAGTGAGTTACCGAGTGTGATATGCCTCTCTCAATCTGCAGAATTGTAGGTGTAAAGCTGCATGTGTTCATCAAAGTACTCAATTCAATTCATATAGCACCACTTCACAACAACTGTTGCCTCAAGACAAAAATGGAAAGTTATTTATTCTTTCAATGTGGCCCGGTGCCAAATGACCCACGGACCGGTCTGCAGTCCGGGGGTTGGGGACCTCTGATCTATAGCATGTTTGGTCAGAGACATTCACACCAGTGGCTGCTGGAGGTCATTTTGTAGGGCTCTGGCAGTGCTCATCCTGTTCCTCCTTCTGCAAAAGAGCTGATACCGGTCCTGCTGATGGGTCAAGAAGCTTCTACGGCCCTATGCAGCTCTCCTAGAGTCTCCTGGAATCTCCTCCATGCTTTTGAGACTGTGCTGGGAGACACAACAAACCTGGCAATGAAAAAATGTCAGTGGCTTCCACCTGTATAAGTATTCCTCTTTTGGGGGTTGTCTCATTGTTGCCCCTCTAGTGCATCTGTTGTTAATTTCACCAAAGCAGCTGATACTGATTAACAACCCCCTCTGCTATTTACTGACCAGATCAATATGCCAGAAGTTTGATTGATTTGTTGCCATATTCTGATTAAAATATGTTCATTTAATTTTTTTTTAGCAGTGTATGTACAATTGTTGTCAAAAGTTTACATTTAATGTTCTGCTTCAGTCTCTGAAAGACTGCATACTCATTAGGGTTCAGGCAGTGCTCTGCATGTCGTGTATTGAACTTTTCTCTTGTGTTTATTCCTGTATAATCTTTTTATTGAGTATATGGTTTTTAGAGTGCATGGTAGAGACAAGTATAACAAGAATTTATTAATAACATTGTGCAAATGAATAAACCCTTTTAAACTGGAATCTTTAAGAGCACACACCCATTTCTCCTTGAAGGAAAATTTATCCAGAATTTCAAAAATCCTTTTAATTAAAAATGTATTCAAGAAGATTTCCTGAACATGTGAAACTGTGACACGGGTGTCACAGTGGGTTTTTATGGCATTCCATCTCAAAGAGCTGGCATGCCAGTACTCATCTTAATAAACTGGTGAGTTGATGCTTTCTTTTTACTACTTGATATATGACAAAGACCCACACATTAACACTTAGTTATCTCAAAAAGGATTCTATTCAATAAATTTTAGTTTACTTTCATTTTTGCAATGAAAGAAAGAAAGAAAGAAAATTTGACTCACTGAAGGTGACGGTAGAACCTTAAATAACCTGTAGTGTAACATTTTAATGCAGCAAATCCCACTTTAGAGGGACTTTTTACTTAGTTCAGCTTCCATATAAGTCCATCAATGTTTGAAATAGTTGCCATGTGAACAGGACTTGTGATTGTGATAATAAAGAAAATTGAGCTTGCTGCAGATGTGCTGCAGATTGTGAAAAGGTGTCTTTTAAACCAAACCCTCAAACCTAATGTAACTAATGAGACAAACCCCAGTGTGAAAGCTCTGACTACTGCCTTTAAAAGTTATCCACCTCCATAACACATTTAGATTTTATGTTTCCTAACCATCCGAGGTGCTAGTGCACGACCTTAAAGGCTGCACGCTGACAAATGACAAATGACGGGAACCCAATGTGTTAAAATGTGTGATGTAAAGGGCTCATAACCAGATTTTCTCTATGACCAGGTTTGAAAAGAAAATAATGCAGCTGGGGCATACAAGAGGCATTTGTTAGTTGGGGCTGATGGATGTGTGTTTGCAACACTCCCTGCATGACAATTATCCCACACAAATGCACGTATGATTACTGTGAATTGGCATTGCCCACAGCAACACAAATAATCCTCAGCATTTCCATTTATCAGATGTGGGTGGAGGCTGCTCTCAGGGGATCATGGCCCATCACTTCTAACAATGTTTGAAAGGCTGTCGACCTGTTTCCCAACAAAATAAAACCCTCTGATTTGCTCTTTCTCCCTCCATTAATAGCATCTTTTAAGGTCATGGGCCAGCGTGCAATGCCTTCCAAACATATTCAATTTCATCATAATTAAGAATAGATTATCTATCCAGCTAAACACAATTTATCATAATCATCATTCCAACCTTTTAGGACTTTACATAATCTGATGCAGGGATCCATAACTCCTTACGACACCACAATAATTTGTTTAGAGCCACATTTATTTGGTACACCATCATTTAATCAATAGCAGTAAATCTAAAGTCCATTTTGCTGCACAGTTCTCTTCCTGGGAAGAAAAGGCCCTGCTGAGAGTGGACCAGCTTAGGCCTCAGGAATTTCAATTACATCTCTCATGAGCTCATGAGTTTGAATGGGATTATATTAGTCTAATAATTCTAAACAGTGCGCAGTGTTACGGGCCAGTCTCTGGGGTACTGATGGATTAAGATATGAGTAGTGGTGGTGTCATAGTTGCTAATAAGCAGCTGATTCATTAAGATAAGAAGGAATGAAAGCTAGGAGGGAACTTCACCGTAACAGTTGTAAACAACTTGTTGACCAGCGCAGTTACCATAAACATGTACCGGGAAGCTGCTGGAGCTAGCTGGCGCTCCTGTGTTAAGATTACTGGATGTTGACAGGCTGTCCTGAAGCTGCTAAACACTCAGTGGATGGAGGTATGGAAGGATGGCAGTTGCTGACCCACTGAGCAGCACAGAGCTGAGGACACTTCCACCGGTTTCCAAATTGGTGAAGCGGCTGTTTGTGATGGTATTATGAGTTTTTAGTCCACATTAGCAACTAGACCATCAACCTCACAGGAAGTTTGTTTACTTAATACGATATTGGAGGGTTGCATCTGAGACTACTGGTGATGGATGATGAGTTTCTGTGCCATTTCTAAACCAGACAATTTAAATGTATACTCTATATGTCTGACAGATAGATAGATAGATAGATAGATAGATAGATAGATAGATAGATAGATAGATAGATAGATAGATAGATAGATA
>JAVDPK010002850.1:434987-446241 GCA_034780415.1 Cichlasoma orientale
CCCCCCCCCCCCCCCCCCCCCCCCCCCCCCCCCGGGCCGTGCATGCTTGGCATTCTGTAAATGACATGCCTCTGATAATGCTTACCGTATGTGTATTCGAGTGGCAGTCCTTACGGGTATGATGAAGAGGATCACTGACACAGTCAATCTTGATGGAGTTAAGGAGGCTTCCAGCTCCTCAGAGGGTGTAAAAGTGTCCACAGACTGCAGCTCCTGCCCAGCAGCCTGCACTGGTCTCGGTTACAAAGACGACTAATAGGCTTCTACCCCTGAACATCATATTATCATCGATTGGGATTCATATTTTGCTGTTATATCAAACTCAATATGATGATGATGATCCTCCCCTCCTAGTAAAAAAAAAAATGTCTGTGCTACCTTATTTCCCCTTTGACATTAAAACAGTCCTGCTTATTATTATATATCACAATATCATTTTCTTTTCAATGCTACTGTTTTGGCTTTTTCAGTTTAGCTTTCTTCTCCCTTCACAAGCCGCTTCTCTGGTCCTGTGCAAAATCATTCATTCACTATTATTATGACTGAACGCCTCCTAGGACTCTGTATCCTCCTCTCACTTCCTTCACCTTGCCCTCCCTCAGCCTCCTCGAAGCCGTCCAATTTCACCAGACTGAGTTTCTGAGTTCCACCTTTGGTGCAGAGAACCCTTCTCTGGGGATCCCAAAGCAATAATGCAGCGTCAGAGGCAAAGACAATAATCAAATCTAATGCGCTGGCTGATCTGACTTCCGTAACCCCGCTTATGCTTTAATTTATTAGACATGGGAGAGAGGAGGGATTGAGGAATTCAATGTGTGGCTGGCCCCTGAGATGCTTTCAGGAGATATATTGTTTATTGCTTTGGGTTTGTAACTTCACATGTGTCCCCAAATAAAAAAAAAAATTATAAAAAAAAGTGGCTTTCTGGGAGTTCATATTAGAGAGTACATAAGTTTCCATTGCATATTTCTCTCACATTTACATTTTAGGAAAAAGGAGTAAGAAGATGATGTGAGAAGATTATGGACACAGAAAAGAACTGAACATGTTCCTCATGTTAACAGAAAAGCTAATAGCACAAGTATGTATGGATAGATTTTCTAACTCGTATCTAAATGAGGCTGGACGTTACTGGGTTCAATGCAGGTACAGCAGCTTCTCCTAAAGGCCTCTTTCACTCACTCACATGTACCTGTATAAATAAATAAAAGGAGCAAAATAAATGTACACATAGCATCTATTTAAAGAAAACACATTACTTTGCTTTCTGTATCAGAGCTAAAAGAAATGCCATTTAGGTTCATCTCAGTTTGTTGCAGCGGCAACTAGAAAAAAAGCATTTGATAGCGAAAATGCAATGTGACTGCTGAAAGCTGAAAGATTTTACCTGCAATGCCTAGAAATGGTTTAAACTTAATTTGCTGAACCAGCTCAGAAACCAAAAATTTTAAAAGTAAAAGCGCTCAAATTGTGAAGAAATTACCTAAATTGAAATTGATTTACTGAAATTGCCGTTTAAAAAAATATGGAAACAGAAAAACCTGAAGCACATCAAAATGAGGATGAACTGCAATAAATGCAGTACAAAGGAAACAGATCTCAAACAAGCTCAGTCTGAATCCACAAATTAACAGCAGGCTGTTAATTTACCGCTAAAATTGAGGGAGAAATAGCACTTTAAAAAGTGCCTCAGTTTTTTGTTTTGTTCCAAAGAGAAGAGAAACGTTAACATTGGAGTGAATGGTAGATGTGGAGGTTAGTCCTGACACTCTGTGGTTCCTGGTTTTAATTTAGTAAATCTCTGGGTTTTGGAAAGGTCATTTTCTTAAAGAGCACAACCATAGCTACAATTTGAAGTATAAAATGTTTCGGTAGACCAAAAGTTGTGGCAGTAAAAAGAGCTGAAAAAGAAAAAAAATTGAAAAGTAAAACAGTTCAAACTCTTCAGTGGGTAATGATGTCACCACTCTAAAAAACTGTCCATAGAAATGCATTAACATTTCAGAAAAGTTTGTCAAACTTAAACTGTCACTGTTTAAGATATCAACAAACTGAGCAATAAAATAGTTCACGTTCTTGGGACCCGTTTAAAGTTTGCATTTTTTTCTCTTGCTTAAAGTTTGCTGAACTAGTTACCTGTCAAAGTGTGGTGGGTTTGAAAAGGATTTCAAACTTTCTCCATTCATTTCAAATGGCAAAATAAAAATTTATAAAAGCTAAATATTAAAAAAAAAACGAGTTAAAAGAAAGTGATAGCACACTTCTCCAAAAAAAAAAAAAAAAAACCTGAACTGAATACCAGAATGGGTACTGTAGCACAAAGCATGTGACCGACAGATGGATAATAATAATTCACATAAATACTGTTTAAATGTTCAGCCTTTAAGTTGTAACTCCTCGTTTTTCTTTATTTCACCTGTAAATAATAAAAGGTTAGCAACAGTGCAAACTAGACTCAACTAAACTAGATGTTCTTGCAATTTAAAAAAAAAAAAGGTGGTCTAGAGCAGTTTCAGAGTTTTCTGAAGGTCTTTCAAAGCTTTTTTTGGGGGGGGGGGGGTTTGGACATTGGACATGGACTGCAGTTAAGTTGTCTTTAAAAGAAACTGAACTAATAAAAAAAAAGCCTTGAGTTTCAAAAAAATACTTTTATTCTCTCATTTCTGACCTCCTGTTGATCATGGACTCATCATATGATATCATTGATGGAAAATTAATTCCAAGAAGTAAATCATGAGAAAATCAAAGTGAATCAGTGAAAACGTAAATGGGAAATACTTGATTTTTCATTTGTGATGAGAGTTGTTTTGAGGTTTAAGTTTGCTTCAAGTAATTTTCACAAGTCAGGCCGAGCTGTAGCACTCTAACATTTGGAAAAGGCTGCCCTAGACAGTATTCATGACATGATGTTGGTATAAAATTTATATTTTTCTCTTATACAGATTGGCCATCAAATAGGAATCCATGTTTAAATTATATATAAATACTTCAGTAGACAGTTTTTGGTAGACGGGATGGGCTCCAGCTCCCCCGCGACCTTGAATTGGATAAGCGGAAGAAAATGGATTGGATGGCAGAACAGAAAGGAACAAGTTATAGTCATGTGAATGATGACAGATTTCACTTTAGCAGGTTGCAGTGCAATAAGTCTTTGCCAAAATGGGGGCCGGCAAGCTGAGGAGAACTGGCTGGTATCCAAAGAGGCAGCATCAGTTGTTGAAACACAGATGGGATTAATGATACATCATTACTCTTACCTTATTCATGTGCATCAAGTCCCACTCATCTCCCAATATGTACAGAGTTCTTTCACAGTAGATAACGGCTGCTGCATACTGACTAAATGCCTGCTCACCCATCAGCGTGGACACGGGAATCCCGAGAGGATAAACACTTTATTCGCCTTGCTTTGGGGCATGGTTTAATTATTTGCACTTTGAAGAAATAATAAACATGTCAGTATGCAGCCACTGGAATATATGCATTAAAGTTTTTCAGCCAATGTTGGCTGACCTGGTAACAATAAAGTTAAAATCTACTAAGTACAGAAATTATATCAGAGAATCTATTCTGTTTTTATAAATTGCACAGCTTGTGCCAAAATGAAACTCACAGTCCAGGAATCAGTACAGCTTACACTTTCCATTAATAGTAGTACTGAATGAGTTGAGAAATATAAAACTAAAAAGTTTTATATTTCATGGTGCGGGTTTGCTAAAACAAAATCTTTCAGTGTCGGACTCATTTCTTTAAGTGAATGGAGACATTGCAGCATACTTCCTGTTGGCGTGACAGAAATCTTAAGGGTCAAATCACAAATAAAGGAAGAAAAACATGTTTTATCATATTTACATTTAAATAAAGTATGCTTTATTGAGTGTAAAAAGAAAAGAAAACCAGCATAGAGTCAGGGCACAAAGTCAAACTCAGCCAGCAACCCTGAAAAATCAGCTGATCTCTGCACCAGCCTACATCAGCTGATGGCTCAGTTGATATCCTTCTGCACAATAATCTCATATAAAGCATACTACTTAAGCTCCTTCACCTTTCCCCCTGTTATCTGCAAGCTGCGCTGCATCCTAGCTCCACACCAGCTCCTCTTTTATGCTGTGTCTGATTGGATCACCGGAAAGTTTTTAGCCTAATCTTAAAAGTAGAAGATGCCTGAAAGCTGAAGGCTCTGCCTCCCATTCTGCTTTATATACCCTAGGAACCACAGGCAACCCTGAGAGTGAAGTGTTCTATTGGGGTGATGTGGTACTTTGAGGTCTTTAACCCTTTATTTACCACAGGCCTGCCGGCGGTGCTTTAAAAGTGCTGCCATTCACGGACTTCTGGCAACAATTACTGTAACCCTGTGTTGGGTATGAAGTGGAATTTCTCAGTTCTCAGAAACTGTTAGAATTTTTCCAATAGGGCAAATAGTTGTGTAATTATGGTAATTCAAAGTGTGTTTGATCAGAAGTCTCAGCAGTGATATGTTCGGCATTAATCAGGTGTTCATGGCAAGTAAGGGCAGGTAACAGGTAAATCGGCAGTGATCGCCCGCTGTTAAAGGGTTAAGATAGGATGTGAATGTAAGGATTTTAAATGAAATTCTGGATTTAACAGGGAGTCAACGAAGAGTCAATATGGGAGAAATATGCTCTCTCTTTCTAGTCCCTGTCAGTACTCTAGCTGCAGCATTTTGGATCAGCTGAAGGCTTTTCAGGGAGCTTTTAGGACAGCCTGATAATAATGAATTACAACAGTCCATCCTAGAAGTAATAAATGCATGAACTAGTTTTTCAGCATCACTCTGAGACCGAATATTTCTAATTTTAGAGACATTGTGCACCGAAGTTAAACATATTTGTTTAATATGTGTACTGAAGGACATATCCTGGTTAAAAAATGACTCCAAGATTCTTCACAGTGTTTCTGGAGGCCAAGGTAATGCCATCCACAGTAAGTAACTGGTTAGACACCATTTTTCTAAGGTTTGTAGGACTGTGTACAGTAACCTCCGTTTTATCTGAATTTAGAAGCAGGAAATTAGAAGTTATTAAGGTCTTATTGTCATTCCTGCAGTTTAGCTAACTGCTATTCCAGCTTTATCTATCAATGAAGCCAGATGACTCACACCAATGAAAATGTTACACCTTCTAATAGTACTGCCTAAGGGAAGCATGTATAATGCAAATAGAATTGGTCCCAGCACAGAACCCTGTGGAACTCCATAATTAACCTTAATGTATGAAGTAGACTCCCCATGTATATGAACAAATTGGAGTCTATTAGATAAATATGATTCAAACAACTGCAGCGCAGCACCTTTAATACCTATATTGTGAAACTGCAGCAGTGTGCACAGCAGACACTCACACGCGTGAAGGCTTCTTTGTGTGTGTGCGGCTGCTGAGTTCTGTGCATGTGAGTTGTGACTTTTGACATAAATATAATTCCAAATAGTCTTTTTTTTACCTTATATTGTAAGGTAAAGAGCCTACACTAATTACTCCTCCTAACAGATTCTCCATTAACCAGTCTGCCTTATTCCGCAAGTCCATTATATGAGGAAAGTTTAAGCATCATCCACTATCAGTTCCTATGATTTTGTATGGAGTGCCTCTTTCTGCCATTTACTTAGCATGACTCTTCATCCCATCCTTATTTATTTGTCATTGCAAGGATGAAAAATTATAGAAGCCTCCACTTCAACTTGATTAATTAATTAATCTTTTTTTTTCTGAAAATCCTGGGTTAATTCTGAACTTACACAGATAAGTGGTGGTTTGAGGTGCAGGCCTGTGATGTAATGCATAGGAGTGGAAGGAAAGAGTGAGAGCATGAGAAAGAATGCAATGGTTCGTTTGTGAAGTCCAAACCAAAGATAGACTAATAGAGGAGGGACAAAGTACAAATAGTTTGTTACTGTACTTAAGTAGAAGTTTCAGGTATCTGTACTTTACTTAAGTATTAATTTTTCTGGCAACTTTTTGTCCTTTCTGCTCCGTACATTTTTAAAACGGGCTCGTTGTTTCAGATTTAACACATTTGAAGGGAGGTTTTTATTTCACATCACCGTGCACCTTCCAAAATCAAACTCTTTTAAATCAGACAGTGGTTCTGCATGTGGTGTAAAGTTATATATTTTTTTCATATTGTGAAACAATCTGAGGTATAGGAACTTTGTGTTATTCAAAGATTGCATGAAAATACTTGTTTTGTTGTTTTGTGCAGTATAAACAGGTCAGCTTGCCATACTGTGATAAATTTATAGTAAAGCTCTATGTTGGACTGATGCACAGTAGATGTGGTTTTCATGGTCAGTGTTAGGTAGCAGAGAAGAAGCTGAATTTAAGCCGATGATGCTTAAATTCAATTTCTGAATTCCACCTTTATACCAGCAGTATGCTGTCAGGATAAGGGATGGAAATCAGCCAAGATGGCTTGTGAAACATCTGCTTACATCCTGTTAATTTCAGTTGTGTAAATCCACAGACAGAAGCAGCAGCACAGGTCAGCTGAGAACAGCCTACACACAGAGAAAATTATTGGAGCTCACAATAGAAATTATTGTGAGTTGTGATTCTTTTCCCCATGCTGGGCCACTACAGCTGATCTTAGGGTTCTCCCACCTGCTGAATCCCAGTTTAACCCCTGACTGTGCTCATGTTTCTGTTTAGGTGTGGAGGCAAGGTAAAAAAAAAAAAAAGTTTTTATACTTTAATATAATAATCAAATCAAATAATATAAGTAATAAAAATATAGCACAAGGTTCAGTCACAATCAGTCACAAGTGTTGGGCTTATAAATGTGCATGTTGTTATTTACTTAATAACTTTGTGTGCTGTCATCATTCAAAATCTCTGCCCAGTAATGTGTGCTTGCTGAAATGAGACAGAACAGCCATCAAGTCACCATCTCAGCAGTCAAACACAGAAATTGCCCTGGCCATGGCTCATGCCTTTCACATCCCTGCCTGCTTTAATCACACATCTCAGCCCCCAAATTCACCCAAAAGCCTGTCTGTGAGAGCAGTGGGATTAAAAGGATGACATAAGTGACTCCTCACACTTTTTAGTTCAACAAATCACGCTTTGGTTTCCATCTGCAAAAGAAAAAAAACAACTAATTCCATCCCTGAGGCCCACGACAATGTGGCAAAGTAAGGCCAAGTTTGATAAATCACATTTCAAGCCCACCATAAGGTTTGCAAGTGTGTGTGTGTGTACAGATAATCATTACCAACTGCATACATGTGAATATACACATTCAGACTCCAAGCAAACCACACTTTACACAAACATCCTACAGTATATACATATATGCTCATATATACCACAAACCTGTACTAATAGTAACAGCATGCCAAACGCACACCTGAGTCTTTACATCAATAACTCAGAACAGGGCAAAATTGATGCTGCTCCGGTCACCTTTGGGAACTTAAATACTGCAATTTTGTCCTTTAACTTTGAGTTAAAGTCACAGTTGCACAACGACTTTCCGTGGTTTCTTGGACATCTTCCAATGTACGAAATTGATAAATAATAGGCAAAAATACAGAAAACATCACACACTGACTAAAAAATACACAGAAACAATATCGGGCAAGACGGTGGTTTTCGTCAGAGATACGCGATAATATATCATCAACATGGCAGCAGGATTTTTAAATCTGCAGCAGACGGCTGATCGGAGTAACAAAAGTGCTTATGAAAAACATAAAGTGAGACTAGAATGGCTAAAATGAACTTTAATGATCGAAATAAGCCACAAGCCAAAATCCACAGTGTTCTTATCCTTTAATGACTCTGCACTGGCTGCCCATTTGTTTTAGAAGTGATTTTAAGATTTTTCTTGGTACTTTTAAAGCTCTTCATGGCTCCAGAATACTGGAACTGCTGTCCGTGCCGTACAGTCTTATCTTAGTCAGAGTCCACTATTATTGAAAGTTATACCTTTACATAGGATGATAGCTATGCAAAAATCATAAACAAGACTAATTGCTTACGTAATGGGTTCAAATAATAGTTGAAGTTTGTGTATATATAAAATAAACTCATAAATAATCATCACATCAAAAAATAGTGTTTTTCCTAGTTAGTGTTGCCATAGCCTGATTGTCTCCTTTCTATAAGCAGGAAAGGAGAAAAGAGAAGTGGAGGGAAGAGCCAAGGCAGTAGCAGACAGGTGAGGCACCAAAAAAAAAAAAAAAAAAGCTACTGCAGAGGTGAAGAAGAAGAGAGGATGAGAAAGACAGAAGACACACCGAGAGCTGACAGGAAAAACAAAGTGTTCCAGCTGTATCAGGTTCCCAGCCATGGCTACCTGTTGAATACAGAACAGGTTTTAAGGCTACCTTTCCCCTGCTGCTAGGTCTCTCACATCATCAGAATGAAGGCTTTTAACTGTTGTGTGATCGATGTTAGCAGATGAAGGGGACTGCTGTCTGTGATGGCAGCTCAAATAGCTCTGGAATAGCCTCTCACAGTCTAATACGCCCCCTCTACCAACACTGTTAAGAAAAAGCTGGTAAGTTATATTTTGATGGCTTTTGGTTGTTCTAAATTGTTCTTAAATCTATTGTATTCTTTTGTATTTTGATAAGAAGGCACACATATTTTATATTGTTTATATTTCCACACTGATGACGCTTTCTGTCTCGATTTCTTGCAAATCCAACTCATGACTGCATGGGGTCTGGATTCTATGCCAGTTGTAGGGTGACAGGCGACGTATACTGTACACTGTGAACAGGTCCAGCTTTTAAATATACTATACAATTAAATGCCAGGTCACCAGTCTTTTGAGGCACAAACAACATGGCAGACAGACATTGAGGCCAGCAGATCAATTATTCAATGGAGCACTAGAGTTTCCTGGAATGGGCAATGTGCAGCACAGTCAGAGATGTTACTTTGGTGGAGAAAGACAGCACATCAAGCATTCATCAGCAAACCACCAGCCACTGTTAGTTATAACTGAGAGCAATCTTAAAACACACTTTGTTTTTTTTCTGCTGTGTGTCTTTGTGTGAGCATATCAGTGTCTGTTATTTGCTTTATTTACCTTATCACTCAGCAAAAAACAAAGCAATGATTACAAAATTAATTCTAAGATTGTGAAGTCCTGACTGAACAAAATTAATTACCCTCTCCTTTGATCAAACACTTAATGAGCTGGTTTATTTTTATTTATTCATTTTCTATTCCACTTTTTCCCCTCCAGTGATTACTTTGACAGAAGATACATTTTCCAATTAAATTAGCTATTTCTGCCTCAATTAAATATGCCCACTGAGGACTTTAAATTATTTAATTCACCTTTGTTGTTTTTTTCCCTTTAAAATATCTGAACATTCATTCTTGCAATGTCCACAGTGAAATCTTAGGGAAGGATTCACTTACAAATACAGCGGCACATGTCATATGTAGAAGAAATTTATTATTTGACCAACACATTTCAAGTTGTGTATTACTTGGGGTTATCTGTCCAAAAAAAGGCTTGGACATCGATCGGATTAACAAAGTTTAACCTGGATATACTAACGATAACTAGGCTACTGGAACAAGGATAAGTGGGCATAAGTGGACAAGGGAGGAGAATAGGGAACTTACATGAAGAGGATGCAGGTCCTATGGATTTTTCAACACCCAGCATCTATACTAGATGTCATCAACAACACACTCTCAGATTGGGTACCAAGCCCCAAGAACAAATGATACATTGAATGTGAAAGGAGCTGACCTGAAAGAGAAGATCATGGCTAAGCTGGAAACCTGGACCCTCCATGGCCGATTACTAAGACTATGTGAAGTACTCTGAAAGTCTACTAAAAAATGTGAATGCAGCATTACAAACAATCCATACTGCGACATGTACAATAAATGAACAATAGCCACAAGGAACAGAACCCTCCATGGAAAGGAAGACTAGAGGCTAAGATCAAGGCAGCATGAAGACAAGTTAGCCATCTATGAGAGCTACAGAAAGGTGTGATGAGGAAAGGGTGCCTAAGACGTACCTGAGACCTTAGAAAACTGCCATATTCTTCTTATTCTTATTTTATTTATTTAAGGAGGACAGTGCATATTATTGAACATTTAAACAATGTAAAATATGCCAGATTATAGCCATAGGCTAATTTTCATCTGCAGTCCTCCTGGCAAGTTGGTGTCACCATAGTTTAAAACACACACAACAATAAAAAATATATATAAAAATGTGCATATACAGCTATAACAACAAAACAAAACAGTACACAACATACCCACGGTGCTAAATGCACACTGCCCTAACGTCTAATCACTGTAATGATTACAGTTTTGGCCTTCTAGCAACCACTTCCGCAGATCTTTTATGAATGATGAAAGTCTTGCTAGATCCCGTATGTTAACTGGTATTGTGTTCCATGTTTGACTCGCTTGAGAAGAAAATGATAGTTTCCCAAAAACAGATTTTCTAAGAGGCACCAAGCAGTCACCTTTGGAGCCCGCTCTTGTGTTCCTGGTATTCCTCTACACAAAATCTTTTAGGGGAGGTGGAGCTAACCCATTTAGGATTTTGTAAGTCAAGACTGAGTCTGCATATTTGATTTGATTTTCCCAATTTAGTAGGTGGTATTTTTCTAGTGTTCTGCAATGACGGTATAAGTTGGGCTTGTTATCCAATACTTTTAGTGCTTTCTTGTAAAGAGCTTCTACCGTTTTCATTATTGTTTTATTTGTCAATGTCCAGCTAGTCATACAATAGTTTAAATGAGACATAATCACTGAATTAGTTAGCAGAGACATTTGGTTACATCTTATCTGTCTAAATTTTGAAATATTCTATTTTATTTTATTAACAGTTTTTTTTAAATATGTTATTTAAAAGATAATTGTAAGTCCAAGAAAATTTCTAAATACTTAAATTCGGAAACAATTTTTAGCTTAGCTCCGAATACCCATACATCTGGATCTATATCCACACTCTGCTTTTGTGAGAAAAACCTACAAACTGACTTTGAGACATTTAGATGTAATTGAGAGTCTTTTAGCCAATGTGAAACTTTTGACATAGCAGCTGATAAATTTCGTGCAGCTTCCTGTTTGTTTTTTGCATGGACATACAGAATAGGGCTGTGAATCTTTGGGAATCCCACGATTCGATTCAGAATCGATTCTTGGGGTCACGATTAGATTTTTTTTCGATTCTTTCAAATCCAAACGATTCGATTCAAAAACGATTATTTTCCGATTCAAAAACGATTCTCGATTCAAAATGA
>JAVDPK010002850.1:473370-485520 GCA_034780415.1 Cichlasoma orientale
GTATTCCTCTCACTTTAACTAGTACTGACTTCATGGATTTCTTTACAAATAAAATTTTAACCATTAGAGAAAAAAATTATTTATAAACATATCTTAATGTTCAGCTGTTTTTGATTCATCTTTCTGAGTTGACTTCAATAGCTACTTCAGTGTGAAATAAATTACTTTTCAACAAGAAATTTTTTTCTGAGTATTTTCCTCGGCTTTTTTTTTCTGTCCCTGCATTTTGCTTCATACTTCCACACATTTAATGTTTTCAGGTAATTTTTCATTTCAATAAACTCCTCTCTTTCCATTTTTTTATTGGCTTTTATCTCTTTTATTTTGGAATCTATTTCTCTTCCAGCTGCATTTGCCGTCTCATGCTGAATGTTCCTCCTTGTGGAAACCCAAAATGTTTTACCCAATGATGAACAACATTGATAGCTCCGTCTCCATATTTTCCCTTCATATAAACCACATTTGGAGACATGAAATCTAAGTTCTCAGTCACCCAGGTCATGGTAATCTCTGGAGCTTGTACAAAGGTAACCGGACCTTTGTAAGTTTCTTGAAGACGTTTCATCTCTCACCCAAAATGGTTCTTCAGTTCTGAACTGAACTCGTTCCTGGAGATGATACATCAGCAAGAACGGACTGAGAGGAAGTGATGGATGGTGATTTGAAAGATGACAGACATGGGGCAAGCTAACTAGGCTAATCACCACTCTGCACAAACTAACAGTTCCAAGCATTTTTATCGCCAAAGTCCACTTCCTGGTCAATAAGATGGACAATTAATAAACAGATGGAGCTCTGTATCACAGTGATATCGGAGGTGGCTGCATGAAAACATCCTGGACCTGACTGTGGAGCTAACAGGTCGTACAATATTCCGGGCAGACCGTGCATCAGACGCTGGTATAACAAGAGGAGGGTCCGTGTGCATTTATATAACCAATCGTTGGTACACAGACACTGCTGTTGTTGAGAGACACTGCTGTCCAGACCTGGAGTTTTAGACCTTTTTAACTGCCCAGGAAAATCACTGAAGTGTTTGTAACTGCTGTATATATCCACCTGCGAACTAATCCCAACACAGCTATGAACAGGCTGCATGACGGCGTCAGAGCGCTTCTTTATCGTGGCTGGTGATTTAAATTACACTAATTTAAAGACTGTGCTCCCCCAATTTTATAAGAACATGGACATTAAAACACGGAAGGGCAGAACCCTAGACCAGGTCTACACCAGGATTTCTGAAACCTACAAAGCCCCCCTCCCCACACCTCAGACACTCAGACCATCTTTCCCTGTTCCTGACACCAGCTTACAGGTCTAAGCCACAGTACAAGCTAGTGAAGTGCTGGACTGAAGAGGCCACAGTATCCAGTTACAAGGGAAATGTAGCAACAAGTAAAAAGGGAAAATATTCCCCAAGCAAATGCTCTGGTTTAACACCAATATCAGAGCACAACTCCAAGCCAGGGATTCAGCACTGAGATCAGGAGACAGGGAGGCCTACAGCATGGACCTGAACAGAGGCATCAAGTCTGCTGAGGCCCTGCATGAAGACACAGAAAGCTCCACACTCCTAATACGCTACAGACGGACTCAACCTGAAGGATACGCAAAGCAAATAAAGATCAGTGTGGCTGCTGTATTTGCAGATTGGTTATTTTGATTGTTCTGCTTTAAAATTGTGTTGTATCTTTCTTTCAGATAGATACAATAAAAATGGGTTTATTAGTTCTCTGCTTTGTGTCTCTTAATCACAAATATTTTCTGTTTGTAGTGGAGAATAAAAAGATAAAAGTGTATAAAAGTATTTAAGCTCAGTGTTTCAGGAATTTAATAACTTCTAATAGGGAAGTTTGATAAACCATTGTATTCCACTTCCAGTTCCCAAGTTGAATACAAATAGCACAATGGATCTTCCCAAATGCTTCAAAGGGACAGATGACTTTAGCATTCACGTTGTCCAAAAAATGATTTACCTTCTTCCTGAAAATATGCTTAACAGCTGCAATAACTCTGCAGTTTAGTTTGTGTTCTCATGAAAAGTGAATGAAAGTCACATTTCAGTTTCACTTCAGACTCTGGGTTAGGCAACTATTTTCAGTGTAATTCAGAGTGTGCATTTGCCTACTTTCTCAGCCCAAACTTACACACTAAATTGTTTTTTTTTTTTTTGTTTTCTTGGTTTCATTATTGGAGCCCATCTACTTCTGTGTCATACTGTTGTGTTTGGACAGTAGGAGGTTGGGGGTAGGCATCCTTTCATCTTGCCGTGGGATAAGATGTGGGACGGATTATAATTGAAGTAAAGTGGATACTGCACTGGCATATTCAGATATAAATTAAGTATATAGAATCTGAAAGAGCTGCTAAATTGGTGCTGTTTTTTTTGCTCCCTCTTTTAGATATTCCATGTGCTGCAGTGTTGTATCTCCTCCAACAGCCTCTAGTGGCTTAGATGCAGCTGCCACTGCTTATGTAGAGCTCCATTCTAACTTTTAGCTCCAAACTCCCCCACAGCAAAGAACAGGATGCATTGCTTGAGTCTCCAAAGACTTATCGTGTGCAGGCTGCTCTTAGACAAGCGCCTCCATCCTGATCTGGCAGACTACTCTTCCATCTCGCTGACCCTGGATCTGTTTGACTCACAGCTTTCACAGACAGAAAACAGTGAGTTGATTTCACCAGTGTGGCTTTCATAAGCCCCTAGTGGCACTTAAACTCTGCATACACCACAGCTTCAAATAAACAGTCATTTCAAAGTCATTATCCCCTTTTAATTCAGCCAAGCCTTCAATGCTTCCAAATGCCTTTCAACTGCTGCTAATGTTTTCTCTTGCTTGCTACTCATTTGCCCTTTAAGACTGTTGCCATTGGGCTCCATCTGAATTCAACACTTGCTGCCAAAGAGCTTTGCTGTTGTGTAGAGATGAAATGAGGTTATAAAAAGTGCGTATGTGTTTGTGCATGTGCATGTGTGCACGCGTGTGTGTGTATGTGTGTGTGCTCGTATGCAGAGTTTGAGGTCTGTTACTCACCTGCTTACAGTCACAGAGGATGTTAGCAATTGATAATGGCAGGTAGTGGCTCCGTCACTGCTAATTGTTCTCCTGTGATTCTCAGTGTGTCTTAGGATAATGGAACAAATACAGAGAACGAGGCTGGTAATGCTAGGGGGGAAATTCGTATAGTCCCATTTGCCCAAGGCAAATGTATCATTTTTATAAGATACACACGCATACACTCATAAATAACCCAAGCAAACACTGGCTCTGTATGTATTTGTATGTTCAAGAGTAGTGCTGAATTGGCCACCCTCAGGCCCTATCATCATCCAGATTTGCTGCGATAAGATGACGAATGTACTGATGAGAAAGAGGAAGGTACAGGAAAAAGTTGGGATGCTGTGTAAAGTGTAAATAAAAACAGAATGCAAAGATTTGTAAATCTCATAAGCCCGAAGTTTATTCACAACAGAACACAGCAAATATCAAATGTTTGAAGTCAGATAATTTACTACTGCATGGAAAATATTAGACCATATTGTATTTGATGGCACTGACATCATAATCAGGGTGGAAGCCATAATATTGCCTCCACTGTGTTTAGCACCGATGTTGTGAAAGTTTTTTTTTTTTTTTCAACAAGGTAGAAATTCTTCAATCGTTCACTTTAGTTATCTTCTGTGACCTCCTAGGCCTTTTGGACTGATAACACTTGCATAGGGCTCCTCTACTCTGGCAATGACTCTCCGATGAACTGATGAAAAAGGACTCACTGGTGTCCATCTTTGTAGATGTGGTGCACGGACAGCCCTCCAGGACACAACGGTGTGTCCTCTTACCTGTCAGGAGGCCCTACTCCTGCTCAGCACCTACCCGTCAGTCATCCTGGACTGCATTTGATTTGAATGGTGCTGCTTCTGCTATGGATGGGACGTCAATACTGACGTTTGGGCACTGTGTCATGCTTCTGAAGTGCAGATGTTTCGAAACACTGCTCTAAAATGTGGCTCAAAACACCCACATCACGTGAACACGGCTAAGCGAGGTGTTTGTGCGTTTCACCGCTGCTGTTTCCAGGCAGCCGAGGAGCCAGGATTCCCTTCTTTTCTTTCTTTTTTTAATGAACCTGTCATTTCAGGCTGGGCCTTAAAATTGCTGAATGAATGTTTTGATACCATCGTTTCTATTTATTACAAGCGGACGCACGCATAACTCATTGTTTCTACTGTGGACTGTGGAGAATGATATAGGCTATCCAATCACAAACAGGAGAAACATTTTCTTTCACTGCAAATGTGGATCAATGAACTCACCACACGCTGGGACGGCTGACTGAGCGCTGAAAATCCTCAATCCCCCATTTGTTTTGCAATTTTCGAGCTTTAAAAGTAGCTGCACGCGCTGAAATGACCTCTATTTATTTTCAAAGAGACAGGGGTACTTCCCAAAGTCTGACCTGCACCGACCCTCCGCTCAGTGTCCTCCTCAGTCATGCTGGTTACCATAATTATCCGGAGCCTGCACTGCAATAACTTACCGGTGACATGGCTGTTTACGTTTTTCATCACCAAATTGTATGAATTTGTGTAACTTATAGTTGAAGTGTATCAGTAGAATTCAGTTGAGGGGTCACAGGAACTTGACTGGGTGGGCCTGGACCCCCGAAGCTCGTTCATAACGCTGACGCTGCAACCAGTGACCCGCATAGAGAAAACAGTATTCGCAGACGATCAGAGCTGTACTTTTCTGTTAAGACAAAGAACCTCAACAGCCTCTTTTACCCCGATGAGTGCCTCCCTGTCATGACGGGAGCTCCTGAAATTTCCTCCTTATTAATCCTGGCTAAACTGAGGTTGCCATGTTCAGCTCTGAGAGTTTTGTTAAGGAGATCAGTGGGGACACTGGCTCCGTTGCCAACAACATGAAATGATCTGCTAAGAAAAACACATTTCTATTATTTTTGACCAAAAATTGAATTTTAAATCTCACATCTCAACGCTCACCCAGTCTTGTTTCCTTCATTTAAGAAGCATCGCTAAAATCAGGCCTTTATTGACATCCAATAATGTGGAAATTCTAGTACACACACACAATTTCTGTAACTCTCTTACCTGGATCTCTGTCCTCCTTATTGCCTCTCTTCAAATGGTCCAGAACACAGCAGCTAAACTGCTAACAAAAATATTCTTGCTTCCCTTCACTGGCTTCCAGTGAAATTACTCCACACTCTTATTGTAAAAACAGAGGCGATCACACTTTTGAGGTTGTAGCACCTAAACTTTGGCACAGCCTTCCTCAGCCCGTCAGGTCGGCTCAATCTGTGGTTTGGTTTAAAAGACTGGGTGCTTGATTTGACCTGTCTCAATAGTATTTGCTGTCTCTCTGATGGGCTTATTTGGGTTTTTCAGCCTAATGATGCATTAGGCCTCGTATGTAATGTACTCACATTTTCCAGTCTTAATGATGACTCAGAGTGCTTTAGACTATAGTCACATTTAACCATATATTCATATAGTACTTTAATCGATACACTTCAAGAACTTTATCTGCCTCACATTCATGGCCAATTTAAAATCACCAATTAACTTAACACGCATGTTTTTGGACTGTGGCTCCCTCCCAGAGGAAACCCATGCATATACAGGGACAACATGCTGTCTCCATACAGATAGGTTCCCACCACCTGCTGGGAGATTTGGACCATGAGCCTTAGTGATGTGAGGCAACACTGAATAAGAAGGGAACAGGTCTTACCTGTTCCCAATTACCTTTGAGACAGAAATGACTGTAATTTCCAAGCAGTTAAAGATGAAAATCTGCACTTTCACTACTCGTCTGGATTGCTTGATTTAAACAGCGGTGAACAGAAACAAAATTACAAACATTGTGTCCTTGTCCAAATACGTATGAAACTCATTTACGTACTGTCCAGCATTAATTAAGCTTTAATAATGCGCCAGATGGTCCCTGTCCTCTTTTGACTGGAGGACATGGCAACCACAAGTGATTAACATGCACAACCACAGATTCCACTTGTTTGTGTTTTTTTGATTGTTTGTTTTTGTGTTCATGATTGTTTTTGTTGCCATGTTTCAATTCACATAGCTCAAGGAAATATCTTTAAAGGCATTTTCCCCCCTTTTCTACTCTGAGGACAAAAGGAAATAATCAGCTAAAGAGAGCTCAGAGAAAGGTGTTCTCCCTCTCTGGGGGAGCGAAGATGTAAGGGACACAGAGAGGGTTTCATGCTATCCCTCTGTGTAATCTTTCTGTTTCACCCATCTCTTTGTTACTCATAATATAAAAACACAAAGAACAGCCTTACTGTGAAAACCCTGACAAAGCTAGGGGGTAGGTATGTGGAATGCTGCTGTCTCTACTACAAAGAGAGTTTGGGGATTGGTCTTCCTGTCAGTCCACACAAGAATCACTCCACATGTTTCTGTCCCTCTGCCACACCACTCTCTTTCTTGCCCTAAACTCTGACTGCTTTAATCTCATCTTCTGTCAGACTGGCTGACAGGCTAGCAAGTGGCTCAAGCCCCACAACATGAGTATGAGTGGGAGAAACTAAATGTTGAATATGAGGTGTTTTCAAAGGCCTCAAATACGACGAACCAGCAGAACAACAGAAAATGTTACTGTATGTAACCATTTAGTGATGAAAAACTTCTATCATGTAAACTCACTAAGTCACTATAGGATCCCACTGCCGTGCTATTAAACAGCAGCTGAGTCAAAATGCTGTGAAGGGACTGAGAGGCAGAGGAACAGTGGCAGAGATGAACGGTGGGATGAAGTGGAGGCATGTTTTTGTAAGTGGGACAGAGAGGAGGAGATCGGTATCTGATGTGATGTGTGAGAAATCTGAAGCCTGTCAACTGACACAAAATGATTAATAGACAGACTTCCACGCTGAAACAGAACGATACAATTTATAAGTTCTAATATTTGAACTGGGCTCAGCACACAGCACAAGTCAGATTTGCCTTCGTCCCAGCCGGCTCTGATCCCCGGGGTTTCAATTACAGCTGTTTCTCAAAGCTCCTGGCATGGTTTATTTGTGCACAATGGCATCTTTACTATGACACACCAGTTTATGACATGTGTCAGAGTGATACATCACTCCCAACTGCCTTTTTTATCAGTGAGCGGGGCTAGTCACCCCGTGGAGGGGTGTTTTTTCTTCATGATAAATGTTAAGGAGAATGTTAATGATTGTGATGTGAAATATCTAATCTGATATCTGACAAAAAGGCAAAAACAATACTGCACAGATACAACCTGTCCCCCAAAAATGTAGACAAAATGTGTCCAGTGATTTACAAATCATTTAAAGTCTTCATGTAACTTATAATAGCACAAAGAGAACATGAATATGAAACGTTGCAGTTGCAGCACACTATATGAAGATGGGAGCAACAAAAGACTGCAAAAAGTTGTGTAATGCAAAAACACCATCCCACAGAAGATCTGAGACGTGAAGGCGAGGTGGGATTCGCCACTCTGTGAAAACAAATATTCCCCGTGTGTTAAAACATATATAATTTCTCTAAAGTCTTTAAAGGAGATATCATGCAAAATCCACTTTTTTAGCCCTAAAATACATTTCTTTGTGTACTTTAAGTGTGTAGGAGTGCAGGAAATATAAATGCATCCTCTCCCGGTGCTGCGTACATATCTTTATATTCTTTTTGGCTCATAATTTTCAGTCTGCTCAGTTTTCTCTGTTCCCTGTTACGTTTTCTTGTCTATTACGTCACAGTATTTGCTGTGGAGCTGCTAAACACGGTCATGGACTTCCGGCTAACCAATTTCAAGAATCCGCCATTTTTTTCATGCAGCGATTTTGTAGTCCAGTTCAGTTACGCTGAAGTTGAAAGCAGACAAGTCAAAATATTGGGTTGTTGGGTGTATTAACCAACACAATTCCTTACATCGCCCCCCGGCATCAGAGCCTCTTCTGCTGGTAGATAATCGTATCGCTGCTGTCAAACTACAAAAATGGCCGAACGGGGTGGAGCGGAATCCTCTGCGACCTCGGGGTGGGGGTGAAATGTCTCATTCGCATTTAAAGAGACCGCACCAAAACCAGCTGCTCTAAGACGAGCCTCAGAACAGGGGTAAACGAGGCGTCTGTGGAGCTACAATAACGAGGAATTCAGACCAAAACATTGCAGCTCTACACTGGACCTGCCTGCTGCTGGCACCTCTGTACCATTTGTAAAATGTTATGCCTAAAACTGCAATACATTTTGTTCTATAGTGAGTATCCTGAGTATCCAACAGTCTGTCATGTGTTTTTAATAGTTTTCAGACCGTGATGGAGCTCTCTGCTTAAATCATGTGAGGCTACACAGTAGCTGGTTTGTAGGATCCAGTCAGTGTTTTCCTGGCCCCGCACTTCCGATTCAAGACATGCATTCCTGCACACCGGAAAACCTGTGAAATCAAATGTTCTTTCCCAAATGTTCTGAATATTTCAGTATAGTGAAAAGCATTCAACGTTTATAAAGTATTTAAGCAGTTTAAAGTTTAAACCTTCGACAGGAAATTCATCCCAGTCTACATGAAGGAGCCATTTGAGGTGAAGCAGCGGCAGGGACAGTAGGCAGTGGATGGAGGAATTTGCTTTGATATTATATGAAGGGATTAGCTGACTATCGTTTTCAGTAGCAGATTGCCAATCTTTTCTCATCTGACAGGAAAGAAGCAGCATCAGCAACAATCCTAAGCCTGTTTTTGTGATTGTTTTCCAATCCATAACCATGTTTGCTCAAATGGAATATTGAAAACTCCTCCCCCTCTTGTTCCCGAACCACCCCTTCTTTAGTCCTGTGGGATTATTTTAATCCTTAGTCTGGCACAGCTCAAGCTTCTGTCAAT
The DNA here is from genome assembly GCA_034780415.1 of Cichlasoma orientale. Lineage (NCBI taxonomy): Eukaryota > Metazoa > Chordata > Actinopteri > Cichliformes > Cichlidae > Cichlasoma > Cichlasoma orientale. Next base: position 482,259 of record JAVDPK010002850.1, read on the forward strand.
GAAATGCCATTGGACTAAATCAAGATGTATTCTCTTGATTTAGTCAAATGGGGCACTTTGATAATTGCAGTAGTGGAATTGGGCCACATTAATAGCGTGTAGAGTTTATATTTACTGCCATTGTGACTGGGAGGGTCAAGACTGATCCCGAGAGGCCTACTATTATTCACCAGGTCAGGCAATCAAGACAATTGATATGCCATTAGCAATATTAATAAATTCCACTCCAGATCAGATTTCTCCAGCCATTTAAAAAACATAACTAGACAAAGAAAACACATTAAAACATGTGCTATCATCATGGAAAAGGCAAACAGCTTATTTCCAACAATGTCCAAAACAAATGGATAAATGTGCTTCCAAAAATAATTATCCTGCTCCCTTTTAGGCAAATATGGGATATATGCTCAAGGCTCGTCATTTCTTTAAAACCTATTCACCAAAACAACATCCGGTTTCTCAAAAGGAGGTGAAAAACTTCAGCGTGAAGTGGGTTTTATTTTCCCACTCGAGGTGTTTACAGACAGCGAGCTCCTCTGGTGGACGTGCACATTCAGAACATGCTTTCACAAAAAGCAGATTAAAAAAAAGAGTTTCCTGCTGAAACATGAAAGAAATGCTGGACAGACAATAAAACAGAGCAAATAAACAAAGCTGCACTAAAGCAAACTTCAAACGCGGAGATTCAAGAAAGCGTTTGGCTCCAAAAATGAATCCGGGGTGAGGGTGGCTCTTTTATTTACTTATGCGAGGCGGAGCTGCAGCTCAGAACAGCTCCTGTTGTTGTGCTTTGTTTTGCTTTCCTTGTTAATTGTGTTTAATGCAAAGGTGAAATAGATCCTTCTTGTTCTGAAAGTCTTCCAGTCGTTATAGTGAGGCCCGTAAGCCCAGAGGAGCTGTGGAGCAGGAGTTCCTAAAATGTACAGTACACTGTGTGTTTAGCTATGATTGTAGGGAATGTGAAGTCCTTGGACAATAATATGGACAAGCTTGGTGAGCTGGTACAGAGAGCGTGACCGTACCTGCTTCTTCAGTTCTTTGTTTTTTCAGGGACGTTAATCTGAGTGGTGAGAAGAAATGTGGAGAGATCGCACTAATCGTGAAATGAGACATAATCCAGGTTACTGTGAAGGAACTCATGTGTGATCTGAATATTATTGGACATCTAGCTGTTGAATGCGTTTTACTTGCCAAACAAATTGTCTCCCATGAGTGCTGCTGCTATTTGACTCCAGTGTCAGTACATTTTGAATAGATCTGTTTGGACTCCTCCTTTCCGTTACTGAAATATATTTTTCTATTTTACTGAGCTAAGTTTTTTTTTCCTATGTTTTGGCTCCTGTAATAAATAAAATATATCTTATCATCTCATCTTAAGAGCTGCTTTGATTGACAGGAGTGCTGATAGGGGCAGCTGTGGCCTGCAGCGGTCTCTACTGTGTTTGAGCTGTTGATGTCATTTTAACGTCATTATCTGATTTGCTGTGAGGTTCAGCCCATCCGACCCAAACTGCACGCTTCATCACTGCGATGCCGACATTACAGAGGGACATAGTAGATCGATTTCATTTTTCAAGCACAGGACACAGGAAGTCTGAGCTTCGTGGTGCAACAGCAGGTTCCATGTGTCCACGTGCATGAAGTGTAGGCTCGATGCAGTGTGAAGGAAGAGGGAGAGGAGTTGAGGAGGCATCCTTCAGCGTGTGTGTTGTCACTTGGTTTCTGCTCCACTGATAATGGAGCAGGCTTCAGTTTTCATGTGAGCTTTGATGCTCTTTCTGTGCCTGGTGTTCTTAGACATGCAGGCACGCTGGCGACTTCATGTTGCTTAAAGGTCAATATGAATGTTTATCTGTATTCTGCCCTGTGATAGACCGGTTACTCACACAGGTGTAGGCTTCCAGTATTAAATGAAAAATACATAAAAAATGTACAAAACTATAAAATGTCTTAATAGCGGTACACTTCTAAAAAGCTCAAATTTGACCACGGACTTGCTCATCAGTTCATTGACTTGTTATTTTGAATTGGGCACTGCAGCCTAAATAAAAAGGTTTGTTTTTTGTTCGATCTGCCTGCCTGGTGAGTCTGCATGTGGGTCCACACCTACCGACCTATGGCACACATGTGAAGGGCAGAACAGAGAAGTACATGCTGCGTTTGTAGCTTTACAGCACACTTTGGAAGAGAGCAGAGAAAGATCAGCATGTGGCTGATGGAGAGCACAGAGAGCAATGAGAAGTCGCTAGGTGGTAAGTGACATCCATGCTGCATGTTTTCAATGGGAAAACAATCCCTGTGCTAGCTAATGCCTCCCTGCCGAGATCGCACAAAGACAGAATGTTGTTGAAGCACGGGTACGCGCTGTGACCCGATGTCTTTGCAGTGAGCGAACTGCATCAGTGGTACCAAATGCATCTCCATCTGGATCATGCAGAGAGTGGTAGAAGGTAAGCAAAGCAGCAATAAGAGAAATAATTACATCTTGCCAGTGAACAAATTAAATCACCTGTGCATCAACTCCCTCTACCCACACAGCACACACGCAGCAGCAGGATCTCGCTGTGCTGTCTGGGAAGGCGTTTGTGCTTGCTAGCATTAGCTGGTAACTTAGCACTCCACCATTTCATCAAAACACATTCACTTAAAAAAAAAATGCAGGGTCCAGAAACCGAAGGATGAAGGTGGCTGCACTCGTCTTTCAGTCTGTATTCAGTCTGGGTTTGTTTGCCATGCAGCTGTTAATAACATGTACAGTGCTGATAGTGCAAAAATAGTTACCCCCTTCCTGATTTCTCTCCTTTTTCCTTATTTTTTTATATATTTATTAAATGTACATGTTTCAAATTGTAAAACAAATGTTCAGATTTCACTAACTTGAGTAAATATAAGATGCATTTTTGCAATTGTTTCATTTATTCCAAGAATAAAGTTATCTAAACCTCGCTGCTCTTTGAGAAAAAGTAAGTTTTTATTTACTGAACTCTTGATTTTTGTATTTTCCAGAAAAGGCTCCAGCTCCTAGTATAATTGTTCAACTTTCCAAACTATTTTTAGCTTGATATTGTATTTAATTCATTGAACTATATTTTTTAATATTTTGCCAACTTTGGGGCAACATTAAGTATTTCCTGTCGTATTTTATCTTATGTATGTTTTAAATGTAGGAGTGGAGTATTGTAATACCTAGCATGTGTACCAAAGATTAGGGAGTGATGACATTGAGATACAGTAGCTACCGGCAAATATAAAGAACATGCAG
>JAVDPK010002850.1:490587-506940 GCA_034780415.1 Cichlasoma orientale
GCCATTGCATGTGTTGCGGTGCATTCCACCCTCCCCCCCCCCCCCCCCCTCCCTAATTACAGATGCCTTGCTCAAGTCTTAATTGGCCTGTTCACAATTTCAAGTTTTCACTCTTCCCCAGTCCCCCAACTTAGGGCTGAGTACACCGACGGACTCATTTCCATAAAGTGTGATCAGTGTTGGAGCATTGTGTGTTGACCAGCGAGGCCCCCTGGTAATCACAGAAAGTGAGGCTTTGTGTAAAAATGTGTCATTTCACTGCAGAAAGATCAAGTGGAACAGATGTTATGTTAATCCAGTCTGCCTGTCAGTTAGCGTGATTGACAGGGTGCCCATCATTATAAACAGAGGGCTCAGTTATTATAGTTTCAAATGCTAAAAGCAATGAAATAAGAAGGATGGGGAAGCACGAGGAAAAAGTGACTGGATGAGGGCATCAGTGATCATCTTTGATAATGCTGTCGGCCTTTGTTCTCAGCCTCCAGCATCTCTGTGCCATGGCACTCGTGCCACCGTACACCTCTTAGAGTCACCGCTGACTACAGTTCAAAAAAGCATCATTATGTGCAGTTTAAATATTATGGCTTCGTATACTGTGAAACTTCAAGTTATTATTAACGTTTTTGTCTCCCATATTGCTGAAAGAGAAATGTGAGAGTGAAGCTGAGGCGCAGAGGGATGGTGCGCACACTGGCATGGCTTTACCGAAGAAACATTTTATTCAAAGCAGCAATAAAAACAATAATGTCAAATTCTACTTTTGAATTTCTGTTTTACTTTAAATTACTTTAAGATATATGCCTGAACACCGCTCTGTCACACAGCCCTGATAAGAGCAGCACATTAACACAGAGAGAGTATGTTAAATATTTTGGACTATAAACTATTTTTCCAAGTTTCAGTTCAGCAGTAGCCATTCGCATTAGTCATATCAAAGCACTTCATACACTTATTATAGGAAGTGATTTCTGGTGGCTGGAGTCTACTATGACTCTGGCCAGGCGTGATGGGCCTATGCTAGTGCAGCTTTGTGTTGCAACAGTCAGCAATGTTCAGTAAAGACAGCTTCACCTCCTTATAACCTGTGCTGTCAGAGAGTAATACCCCCGGAGCAGGTTCTTCTTCAGGGGACAGACTGCTCTGTAATTCAAGGCTTTACTGGTTGGAATGCAAGTCAAGTTTGCATGGCCCTCTAAAGATTTCTCATTTCCTAAAGAAAGTTCTTGTGCAGTATAGAATTTATTATGAAGGTCGTTTCTTTTTTTTTCCCCAGACAGATTACGAGTGTAACCATGTTGTAGTGACAGTAATTATTTTGTAATCCGTCAGAATGACAGACAGCTGTGGCAGTCATCAGTGCTCCTAAAACTCTGTAAATGACTGTCAACATAAACCCTGATTGCAATGTACTGTATGTGGGATCCTTCTGTCTCTGCCTCTCAAACATTTACTAAGGTTTGACTGACGGGACATTTGAAATGCCAATATTTAATTTGTGAGGCAAAATGCTTCATTAGAAGGAGTGTTTGATGGAAAGAGTCTGTCAGACTGTGAGACCCTGAAGAAAGAGTGTAGAGTGAAAAACACAGCTGTATTCTGGGTATTCTAAAAACAGAAGGAAGTTAGTTATCATCATTTGCATCGTTTGGCTGGTTACTAGGACAGTCAGCCTTTGGAACAGCAGCAATGTATGTGACCCATAGTGCCCAACAGACTCAGCATGAGCCCAAAAACACAACTGTTTTCAAAATCATAAGTCAGTCAAATAAAAATATTATTGGATTCAGCTTCACAAAATCTAACCTTACATCTGCTGCATGGGGCAAATCCAACAAAGATGAAGAAAAAAAAAGAGGAACACAATCCATTTATGTCATCATCATTATTATTTTTTGTCCCACTTAATAGTGAATCAACATAATCTTCAAATGTATAAAAACAGAGCCGCTTTCGAGATGCACCCTCAGTCTTGTATATGTCAGGTTCCCCTGTTTTCCCCGGTCTTGTCATCAGTAATTGGTGTCAGCTGTGCTCCCACCTGTTTGCCTGTTCCTCGTCATCCCGTGTGTATTTATTGTCTCAGCAGAGACCCTTGTGCTTTGTCATGTTTTCTCTCTTCTTGTGTGGTTTCTGTGTGGAACACCTTAGTTATTCCCGGCTGATGTTCAGTCTGGCTATTTTTCTGCTTGTTGTTATTTCTTGGAAGACTTCTTCTATAAAGAGAGTTAAAAGTCTAAGCCAGCTTCTCAAGTCCTGCGCCTCGGTTCTTTGTCCGTGGTGTGAATCTCCTGCTTCATCACATCCCAAAGGTCCTCTGTTGGATTGAGATGTGGTGACTCTAGAGGCCATCTGAGTACAGAGTCATGTTCCAGAAAGCAGTTTGAGATTGAGCTCATTAACCTGCTGGATGGTGATCACACTGTGGTCATAAAAGGATAGACATGGTCAGCAACAATGCAAAGGTAGGCTGTCACATTTAAACAATACCCAAAGTGTGTCAAGAAAATATCCTCCACTCTATTACGCCAGCGGCAGCAGCCTGAATTGCTGATACCAGGCAGGATGAATCCGTTTTTTTCATGTTTAAATTCTGACCATCATCAGACGAGGCAATGGTTTTTCCCAATCTTTTATTGTCCAATTTTGGTGAATCAGTGTGAACTGTAGGCTCAGTTTCCTGTACTTAGCTGACGGGAATGGTCTTCTGCTGCTGTAGCTCATCTGCTTTAAGGTTCGATGTGTGAACAGAGACGCTGTTCTGCATACCTTGATTGTAATGAGTGGTTATTTGAATCACAATTGCCTTCCTGTAAGCTCAAAGCAGTCCGGCTACTCTCCCTTCACCTCTGGCATCAACAACAAATTTTTATCTACAGATCTGCTGCTCACCGAATATGTCCTCTCTTTCTCTATAGCATGGTGCTGTGCTGGTTAGAATTGTCACCTCAAATCAAGAACCTCTTAGGTTCTCTCTGGGTATTCTGGCTTTTTTCCACAGTCCAAAGGTAAGCTTGTGAGTTAATTGGTGATTCCAAACTGGTAACTGGTTGTCTGTCTCTGTGGTGAAAGCTGGGATAGGCTCCAGAAAACGGGAAGGGAAACTAAATCCAAAAGGGCAAAGACACAGGGACTAAACAGACACAGGGACTAAACAGACACAGGGACTAAACAGACACAGGGACACAAATGAAGGGAAATCCGAAAAACATACAAATAACTAAATAACAGAACACCCAACACAAACTGAGAAACTAAACTGTAAGAAGAACCAAGCAACACAACCCGAAAAGTAAAACAAAAAGGAACTAAACACGCTGGGCCACCGGCCCAGAACCATGACAAACGGTGCATCTCCTCACTGTAGGTGTCTATGGGTTAGGTTTATCTTGTAATTTGTCACCCTTCTGTATGTTTTGATCTTTAAAAAGAAAAGCATCAGTTTAACAGTAAAAGCAGAAACCAACAGTGGCTTTGTCTGCAAAAGAAGAAGCAACTGAGGCCCTTTGGTGACTGGAGAACAGAAATATGCTCTCTACAGCTTGTTTGGAAGAAATGATGGCAGCTCAAAGTACAGAGCATACACACACACACACACACACACACACACACACACTTACATTATTAGTCTGTCCATTGTCAAGGCTCCCCAGAGCCCTCTTCTTGGTCTGTGGTACATCATTTCATTTGACCATTTAAATAATCCCCTGGATGCATCACAGAGACATTGCGTCACCCACATTACCACTCAAGCAAATGCAGCAGTGTTTATGTGCACATGTATGGAAATATGAAGATTTATCTGTGAACATCTGTCTGCATGGAAATGCTTGTGCATACATTTGTATTAGTTTGTGTGTGTGTGTGTGTAAGGTTTACTCAGGGAATCTCTTCCTTGTGGTGATGGGCTCAGTATCTCATTTCTTTTATGAACACATGTGTGAGGACAAAGTATTGAGCAGAACTGTGCAGATGCACACACAGGGCCATTTTTTTTGGGGGGGGGGCATATTGGAGAGGCCGCTGAGGAGAGAAAAAGCTGCAGGAGTACAGGGTGTCTAGAAGGAATAGATGGTGATAAACTCTTTGGAGTGCTGGCTCGCTGACATTGATGCCTGGAACAGTTCGACTGACTGGGGCAAAGTAGTTACGAGGGAATTACTGAGGGAACACACATACACTTAAGCGACAGTAAAATGGAGCACAACATTGGCAGATTCACTAAGACACTTTGCAAAAGTGTTGCTGTAGTTTGAGTTGTTAAAGATGCCTCAGAGGGAGAACGATGATCTGCTGTACTGAATATGTCACCTGACTTTTCACGTGGAGGTGTTTGAATTTTGGCGGTTCCTAGGTGTGGCGGCAGGGTGTGGTTTGGGGCATGGCTGCGGGGGAGAGGTGGGGCAGTGGGTTCTGAGAGGGGCGTCAGGGAGGACGGGCAGCACGCAGCTGCTCCGCATGGGATTGATTGTGTGTTTTGTCGTTTTACGCAGTAGCTGGCAGGAGGAGGGTAGGGCTGAGCTGAGGTGGATGCCTGCCAAGAAACCGAAGCATGTGTAAACAGAAAACACAATAAAAGGTTCCTGTGACATACACACCTGTGTTGCTGTGTGTGTTTTGGGACTGAACAAAGGCTTTAGTGGCAGACCAAAACAATGCTCCATTAAGTCCAATTTACCAGTTTGAGCAGCTTCTTCAATTATCAAAGGAGGCAATTGGACATGAAACAAATTCTTTATTTTACGTTCCAGTGATTCCTGCTTTTAACTGTGACTAAAAAAAAAAAAATCAACTTTATTTTACATACTTCTCATAATTTGTATCTGGAATCAGATTTTTCTAAGCTTCTGCCCCATTATTTCACTTAACCTTAATATTAACAGCAACACTATTAACTTTATATTTTACCAGTAAAGATATTTTCAAACTGACTGCAAATATGATTTTAAGGTGGTGCAACAGCACGTAGACATAATTCATGACCGATATATTACCAAAGACTTTACCAAAGACACAAGTGACAAGTGGGAAGCAATCGGGAACCAGGTACAATATAAAGAACAGTGAGAGATTGTTCCAATTTCCTGGCAAAAAATGCAAGGGAATCACCACCGTATCATGGTTTGTGTGTCCCAGAGATCCCTCTGCTCGCCTTTTCACCGCTGGACAAGAGGGATTCTACCTGCACCTTCAATGCAGGGAACGGGACCTGACTGTTGTTTATGTTCATGTGCTAAATGACAGTTCAGAGCACCCAGCCTTCTTGGAGTTGCTGGGTGGGGTGCTTGAGGGTTCTCCATCTAGTGACACCGTAGTCCTACTGGGAGACTTAAGTGATCAAATGGGCAACAAGAGTGAGACCTGAAGGGGCATGATTGGGTAGAATGCCCTGCCTGATCTGAACCAAAGTGGTGCTCTGCTATTGGATTTCTGTGCAAACCACAGTTTGTCCATAACAAACACCGTGTTCATAAGGATGTCCATAAATTCATGTGGCACCAAGACTTTTATCATCCGATCTGAGGCCGTATGTTTTGGATGCTCAGGTGAAGAGAAGAGCTGAGCCGTCAACTGATCACCACCTGGTGGTGAGTTGGGTCAGGTAGTGGTGGACTCTGGAGGTGAAGGGAGCCATCAAGGATGCCTTCTGTAATGAAAGCAGAATCTGTGGATGCAAGGGTTGACTTGCCCATCACTGGGGTTGAGGTCACTGAATTAATTAAACACTGGTGGCGGGGCCCCTGTGGTGGATGAGAGTCATCCTGAGTTCCTGAAGGTTTAGTTGACATGCCTCTGTAACATTGCATGGAGATCTGGGGTGGTGCCACTGGACTGGCAAATTGGGGTGATGGTTCCCATCTTCAAGAAGGGCGACCACAGGGTGTACGCCAACTATTGGGGGATCTTAACACAATTTTGTTGTATGTAATGACAATGAAAATAAAGCTATTCATTCATTCATTCATTCATTCACACTCCTCAGCCGCCCCAGTAAGGTCAATACCGGGGCGCTGGAAAGGAGAGTTAGTTGAACATCAGATTCAACTGGAACAATGCTGATTTCATCAGCTGTTTTAACGCTGGATCAGCTCTCTTAACTCAAGGATAACTCAAGGATATTTGAGCGTGCATGTAATTTTGCTTATTCAGTCTGCATGTGTTTTGTGGACCTGGAGAAGGCATTCAACCACGTCCCTTGGGTTATTCTGTGGGGGGTCCTGCAGGAGTATGGGGTGTCTGGACTGTTAAAGTCCCTGCACAACGGCAGCAAGAGCTTGGCCCGCAATAAGTCAGACTCATTTCTGGTGGGTGTTGGGCTCTGCCAGGGTTGTCCTTTGTCACTGATTCTGTTCATTCTGTTTGCATTGACAGAATTTCTAGGTGTACCCAAGTGGCGGAAGGCTTCCACAGAATCTTATCTCTGCTTTTGCGGATGATGCTGTCCTGTTGGCTTCATCAGGTGGTGTCCTCCACCTCGCACTGGAATAGTTCACAGCCGAGTGTGAAGTGGAAGGTAAGTACGAGTCCATGGTCCTCAGATGGAAAAGGGTCAGGGACAAGTTGCTGCCCCAGGTGGAGGAGTATCTTTGGGTCTTGTTCATGTGTGAGGGGAAATGCAAGCAGGAGTGGCTGCAGTGATGCGGACGCTGCACCGGTTCACCGTGGTGAAGAGACAGCTGAGTTTTAAAGTTAGCTGTCGATTAATGGTCAGTCTGTGTCCCCACTCTCACCTACGGTCAAGGGTTTTGGGTAGTGACAGAAAGAACAAGACCATCTGACTAGGATCCCTCCTGGGCATCTCTTGGGAAAGTTGTTATTGGCATATCCTACTGGGAGGAGGCCCCAGGACAGACCCAGAATGGCTGGCTGGCCTGGGAATGCCTTGGTGTTCCCCTGGATAAGTTGGAGCAGATGGGAGTTCTGGGTTTCTCTGCTTAGGCTGCTGCTCCTGTGACCTGGACCTGGATAAGCAGAAGAAAATTGCCTAGGTCCTTTCTAGGATGTGAGGGAAAAATGTGTCCTAATCAGTGTACAGTCATCATATCATATACAAAGATGTGTCAGAGAATACAGTGAATGCTTTTTCCCTCCTGTTTCTAACAGAGTTTATCCTCTGCTAGTCTGTGTACATGTACAATGACACAGTGAGAGTAAAAAAGAAATCAGATGGCCAAGGATCAAACCAGATTCCTCCTCTGTGATCTATAGCTTTTTTATTTCTGTTCAGCATACAGTATGCTGTCTTTGAGTCTATCATGTGAAGCCTTTGTGAAAGAAATTGTGGAGGGACTCTGAAACAACAGACAGAGACTCACTCAGCTGAGTTGGATAGTCTTGAACAAGCGACGTTCTTGTCTGAGCTTTCTCCAAAAATTGATCTAATTGAAGCTTGTGAACAAAGAGCCTGAAAGAAAAGAGGCAGAATGTTTTTAATCTACCCAAAAGAGCCACCTTTTGGAGACGCACAGAGTGATATAAAGTTATCTCATATATATACACCTGTCTCTACAAACACATTGTTTGTAGAGACAGGTGTAGAGGTGAATAACACTTGTCATTCACCTCCATAAAATGAAATGCAAAGTTAGTGTTTTATTCAAGGCTGATCATGGTGAGCGTGGTGAAAAGTAAAATATTAACATTGAAAAGGCCCAGAGTGTTATCAGTGTGGTATTTCATGATAGCAGGCTAAGAAACAACACACACCAACCAAAACAGCTTTACGGCATTAAAAACTGGATCTTTCATTGAAGGTTTGACCTTTTGCCAAAAACACTTACTGATTCTTCAGAATGAATACAAACGCTCCAGCTCATTTTTTTTAAGCCCTAAAATATATTTGAAGTGTTCAGAGATATCTTTTTTTTTTTTGTATGTTTATATTATTTTCAGCACATCACATGGTGTGCTCTGACCTCCTCCACCCTTCACCATCCCGAGGTTTGTGGCTTCTGAAACGTGTGGGCGACTGATGTGCTCCCAGCGTGGCCCAGGGTGTGTGTTAGGGCTGTGGTAGGTTCAGGGGTGTAGGTGGAAGATATTACACAGCCACTCTCTTCAGGGGCTTTCTGCCCTACTGAACCCAAATGGAGGAAAGCCAGGCAGTGCTGTACTCTGTCTCTCTCTCCACCACTGTCAACCTCTATCCTCCAGCAAAATATACAGTGACCTTTGCACTAGTGAGGGGGTGGGATGAATGAAAATAAGGTTTGAGTTCTGGCCTTATTTCTCATTCTGCCTGCGCTGGTTTCATTCATTATTTGATTACTTTTATCATGGCGTAAAAGCTTCACAAACAGCACGTTAAATATTTGCGTTGTTTTCTGAGCCATACATTCGGGGCCAGCAGCCAACCCACTGATGCAAACAAACAAAGACTGTCAGTTCTCTCCAATATGCTTTCATTTGATTATAGTAGCTACAGTACATCAGTCAGACGGATGGTTTAAAAGCATGCATGTTGGTCTCATGCTCCAAAAATCCAGATTTTCACTTTGAGGTTAAACAAACTAACCGTGCAGTGTGCAGCATGTAACCACTGTCAGTATGAGTATGAGCGTTTTATGAGTGTGTGGTTGCCCTGTAGTAAGAAACAGGAAACTGCAAGCGATCTGCTGTTGGCTTCCTGCAGGAAGGTTCTGAGTTAAACTTTTTAGTCGTCTTTCTGTGGAGTGAGTTTGTTGCCCCAAACTGGTGATTTGAACTTGGCTGTACGTGTGGATATGAGTGTGATTCTTTATCTCTGATGGACTGTGATTGACTGGCGGTCTGTTCAGGGTGTACCCCGCCTCTTATACTAATAATAATCCATACTGATTTATGAATGGCTTGAAATGCTCCAGTTAAAAATTAAGTGCTAATCACATATCTTATTATTGTACAAGTTGACCCTCGCTGAGCCTTTTAATATAAAACTGAAACTTTTTATTGGCCTAATATTACATGAAAGAAATTAAAAATGAACCAAAAAACGAATCAAAGAAATTAGAAAGGAATAAAGAATAATGTAATTTTATTGAAGTGGAGAGAGATCAGCTGAACAGGTAAAAAGGTTTATATCCACAGATTAATTACTGTAAGCTAGCTAATGTGGCTTTGACCTCCCCAGTCTGGAAGAACATATCCTGTTCCCTGACCCTGTTCACATGTATGTGGCTATTTTGGAAAATGTGGCTCTTACTGTGTGTTTTGGCCTTTCGTCCACACAGAAATGACATTTTAGGTCACAGAAAATGGAGCTTTTGAAAAAGTCCTTCCAGCGTGGAGATGTTCAGAAACTGTTCCTGGACAAAGAAAACAGAGATAATCGTGCAGTCAAAGCTGCACATCTTTATCTCCTTTTTTGATGTCAGACTGTGCACAGTGTGATTGTTTAAGCTCCAAATTGGCCAACATTTCAGTCCAGTTAGCATTACATCACCACAGCACGCAGCATTGTTTCAGGAGTTTTCAGTTGAGCAGACATATTTTTAAAAGTTCAAGCCGAATTTCCTCCAACAGAACTAAAGCTGGATGGCAGTCCCTAAATAGCAACGACCACTGAGTCTGATTGTGCTGTGAGTGTGTGTGTGTGTGTGTGTGTGTGTGTGTGTGTGTGTGTGTGTGTGTGTGTGTGTGTGTGTGTGTGCGTTTGAGCATTATGAGTTCATCACTTACGCTGCAAACTTAGAAGAAACGCGTCACCCTCTTCAGGTGAAAAAGGACTCACCATGGCATCCGCAGTGGTTCAGTGGGACGATTTGATAGTAAGTCACAAAGCTGGGAAGAATACTGTGACATTGCTGAAGTGAAGAAGAAACATGGCGTGCTTTTAAGTTGCGTTAATCTCCAGTCGTATGTGCTGAGGAGGAATCAGCTGAGTAGTGATAAACCAGGAGATCACTCATATGATGAACTGGTTACGTTGTTGAAAAACAAATTTTCCCTCAAAACCAAGTGGAATGATGCAGAGGTGGGAATTTTACTCAAGATGTCGACAACAGTTTACAGTTTCCATATTACTGTAACTCTGGAAATAATCGAACTGTGATGCTGAGAGATTGTTTGGTCTGTGTTTGCTGTTAGAGGATAGATTTTTTTTTAAAGTGCCCCCAAGTATGCACAAGCCACGGAAGTGGCAAATAAAAATACTGGAGATTTGCCTGGCATGAGAGAAAAGGGTAAAGGGCAGCAGGCTGTGGGATCTGTGAACAACGTATCTAATGCCTGTGTTAGATTTGAAATGCTACAGATGTGGCAGGGCAAGCCACACGGATAAAGACTGCACTTTTGCTAACGAGAAGTGTCACAACTGTGGGAAAGTGGGTCACATTAAACAAGCCTGCAGGATGAAAGTGGTTGAAAATAAGAGATGCAAGGTAGTAAACAGTCTAAAGGGGGGGGGGGGGACACACTAGAAGAGCACATTTAATGCAAGAAGTAGATGATAGTGAGCAAACTTTCTGTATGGATCACATAAAGGGTAGGGAATATACCATTTACACTGACTGAAACAGTAAAGCTCAGGGAAGAGCCAATCAAAAAAAGAGCTAGTAAATGGATCAAATGTAACCTATGAGGTTGACACAGTCTGTGGGCACTCCCTAATGTCTCGTAATCCACTCACTGTTCAAAAATACAAAAACTCAAACTAGTGAAAGGTTCGGGACCTAGACTAGTGGGGCAAGGTTGGATTAAGGCTTTCAAGTTTGACAACACTTCTTGGAGTGTGTGCTGCCAGTCTAAGCATGAGACGGTGTTTAAGAGGAGCTCGGGACGCTGAAGGGCTTCAAAGCAAGGATACATGATTTTACAAGCCAAAATCAGTACCCTGCTAAAGTGGAGAGGGAGCTAACTAGGTCTTTTGGAGACATGATTATAGAGTCAGTGAAATTCTCAGAATGGGTTGGACCCAGTCTTGAAAGCAGACTCTGAGGTGAGAATTTGTGGGGACTATAAACCGACAGTCAACAGTTGCCCATTGAACTGTAAACCATTCCAAAATTGGAAGCTCTGAGAGTATGTCAAAAAGACGGAGAGAAGCACACACAATTAGACACGAGCAGGACAGGACACATGTCACAGTACTCACAAGGCATTATTGATACACCAGGTTACCTTTCGGGGTAAGCTCCAGGCCAGCCTTTCTCCAGCGCACAGTGGGAAGTGTGAAAATGTAGTGTTGTACTTGGACAACATCCTGCTGACAGAAAAGAAGACCATACTCGCCTTGAGACCCTGTCACAAGTACTAAAGAGACTACAGAAGGCGGGACTGCGATTGAAGAGGAGCGAATACCAATTTATGGAGAAGGAAGTGACATTTCTCGGACACCGAGTAGACAAGTTGGGGCTGCATTGACTGCCCGCAAAAGTGGAAACAGTAAAGGAGGCCCAGAACCCACATCAGCTAATCTGGAGCTGAATAAGTTCCTTCCCAGCTTGTCAACAGTACTCGCACCATTACGCAAAGTGCTGAGGAAGGATGAAACTTCATGGAAACAAGAGCAAGTCCAAAGTGCTTTCACAAGCCAGCAGTGTGTTATTACACTAGAATGAAAGCAAAGAGCTCATATTTGCCCATAATTCATCTCCATGTAGAGTGTGAGCAGGGCTAGCTCACTCCATGCCAGGGGGGGAGGAGTCACTTATAGGCCTGGCCTCTCTTTTATGTACAGAAAAGAACTATTTGGACCTGGATAAAGAAGGTTTAGCTGTCATTTTTGGGGTGCAGTATTTTCACAAGTACCTTTATGGGGTTGTGATTTGTACGGGAGAACAGGGTAGTGTCATGCACCACATGCCAGGAAAACAGAAAAGCACCTGCTAGTGCACCACTCCATCCCTGGGAGTGGCTAGAATAGCCATGGAGTGGACTCCACAACGATTAGGCAGACCCCTTTATGGGGGTGGATGCACATTCATAGTGGCTACATCTATATCCAGTGAGCTCAGCTACATCAGCAGTCACGATAAACTGTCTCAGAAATAGTTTTAGCACACGTGGTATTCCTGAAACAATAGTTCGGGAGCTGCTCGCTCACAAAACACTGAGAATTATGATAATGATGATAAAGAAGAGGTGACACAGTGGAGACAAAGCACCTTATTTAACTATTGCATCACACCTCAGGGGCCAGCTGGGCTGAAGTTGAGGTGTACATTCATCCAGATTTAAAAAGGAGAGCTGGGGCAAAACAAGCCAAGCAAAAACCATACTACGATAAACAGTGAGAGTTGTTTTGTTATGGGAGATCCTGTTTACACCAAAAACTACAGTTTTGGATCAGGGCTCATCCAAGAGGTCACAGGACCAGCCTCCAAAGGTGGGAAGTAACTGAGTATGAATACTTTGTTACTGTACTTAAGTAGATTTTTCAGGTATCTGTACTTTACTGGAGTAGCCTCCATCACCGGGGCTTATCACATATATGAAATGAAGAAAGAGGCAAAACCATATAATTTATCTATCATTTATAGCACTATAATCAGGGCTTACAGGGGGCCCAACTGAGTGCAGCTGCCTTGTGCTTGTGGTACTTCAGCATCCAGCTAGTGCTACAGAAGAGTAGCGAGCATAAACTGAGTACCGTGGTAGGTAATTTTAAATGCAACATTTCTCAGCTCAGCAAATATCAGCAGACACACAAACTGTTTGTGAGCAGTTTGTTACAGTGTGTCTGCTGTATTTCCCATCATGAGAGAGAAAGAGGAAGCAGAGAGGTTGCATTTAAAGGTAAGGACTGCTCAGTGACATTTGATAAACTATAAATTTAAAACCAACATGTAATGTCCTCATTTTGTAACAATCAGGTATGGATCTGTATATGATGTGGAGTTATGTTTTTTTCATATCGTGAAACATGCTGTAAACAAACTGAGGTATACTAAGACTGTGTTATTCAAAGGTTGCATGAAAATACTGCAGTTTAGTGCAGGATAAACAGGTTAGTTTGCTGTACTGTATTTACAGTAAAGCTCTGGGTTAGACTGGTGCACAGTGTCTGTGTTCACGGTCAGAGTTTGATTTGTTACATCAAGTGTAGCAGAGATGCGTTTGAATTTAATATGGTGGTGCTTAGATTCATTCATTGAATTCAACCTTTATACAAACAGTATACTGTCTGTATAGCGGATGGAAATCAGCCCAGATAGCTTGTGAAATACTGGGTCACTGCATCCAGCAAGAGCAGTAAACCTCAGAGCAGCAGCCTGCACGTCAGCTGATCACAGCCTGCACCTAAAGAAAATCTACTGCAGCTCACAGTAGAAATTATTGTGATACTTTTCCCCACGCTGAGCCACTACAACTGACCTTAGAGTTCCCCCACAGTTGTGTTTGTGTGGAGGCAGGGCCACCCTCTACAATGTAGGTAACATTCAAGGTTGGAATACTGTTTGTATTCTCAGTTTATATCATTTTATTATATTAATATAGCAGGTTCAGTTAGCTTTACACAAAAATAGCTGTTAAAAATGTCCTTCAAAGAATTACTTTTACTTTCTTACTTTGAGTACACTTCAGAGCCTGTACTTTTTTTTACTTTTACTTGAGTAAATAAGTTGAATCAGTACTTTTATCAGAGTATATTTTAACACATGCATCTGTACTTCTACTTGAAGTACAGAATGTCTGTACTTTTGCCACCTCTGTCAGTCTCCTATTGAATGATTATGTGTTCTTGTAGCTCCAGCTGTTCACAAGTCCAGCTGTCTTGGGTTTATACAGTGAACATCTTTTTAATAAAGCAGCCCTTCCCTGAATGAATACTGTGCTCCACCTCACTTGGATAAATGGCCAAAGCCGCTGACATTCAGCTGTACAGCTCCCTGACAGCAACTGGCTCTGAGAACTAAATGGCCTCTTGGGGGCCGTTGGTGGGTCCTTGGTTCAGCCCAAGTCAGCTACCCAATCAATGGAACGGGATGGTCTGGCATTTATATAGTGCTTTTCCAGTTGTACTGACCACTGAACCTGCTTTATACTATTAACCACATTTAATCATGGATTCATACAGTCCATGGTAATTAACTTTACATGCATGCTGGAGTACCCAGAAGGAAGCCACTAAAGCAAAGGGAGAGTATGCAAACTCCACCAAAAGGCCAGGGTTCAGAGTGGAAATCTTCTTGCTCTGAGGTGACTGTGCAATCATTAGACATGCTCAAACGCCAAAAAGAGCCAATTCAGTTTGCTTGTGTTGTAGGTAGGAACCTGGTTGAGGTTAGTTACATTTCATCTCCTTGTGATTCCTGGCGAGGGTGCTGGGTCAGGCTTGTTGTTCATATTTCCCTCATATCAAATACTCCTGAGAAACAGGGGTGTCGTTGTTCTATGATTGTTTTTTTTTTTGTTTTTTTTGGCAGAGAGAATTTTTGTTACAAATACAATTTTCCCAGAATTGTGGGAACAATGTAAGATCACCCTTTGGTTTGCTTTTATAACACCCCCCCCCCCCCCAACCTCTTGTGGAATTTGCTTTTGTTTCCATCTGGTTGTTGATGTTTTTTATGCATTCATATAGCTGAACCAGGACAAAAGATTAAGACCATGAAAAAAGCACTTTGAAACAAAGTGAAAATATAAACACTGAAATCATCTTGTTTATGGCTCTAGTAGGTTCTTTAAACTGCATTCAGGTCGGTTCTGTTGATGAAAACAAGAAAATGGAAACAAAAGAAAAATCCAGTAATTAAATGATTGCTTCTTAGCCTTGTTCTGTGAGCTCATGCCAGCAGCGTGTGTAGTTTTTTTGGTCTGTAATTTTAAATATTTAAAGTGAACTGGAAAACAAGCCCCAAAGTTAGTCGAGTGCATAATTACTTTTTTAGAGAATTTCCCATAAAATGTTTGTTCTTATTAAAGAAAATATGTATTTAACCAGAAAAAATACTACTGCTCACAATAGTCGTATTTGTTTTTGCACTAATACAGTAAGCTATGATTTTATTTGGACATTGCTTAAATTGAATGGATTTAATTGTGATATGACTCAGGATGGCAGAGTGGCTTCCAGCTCCCACTGTCTGCAGTGGGAGTGAAGTGCTGTGACTTAAACTGAGGACACAGTCAGGAGGTGGAAGGAATACTTTGAGGATTCAATTCAATTCAATTCAATGTTATTTCTATAGCGCCAAATCACAACAAACAGTTGCCTCAAGGTGCTTTATATTGTAGGTAAAGACCCAACAATAATACAGAGAAAACCCAACAAACCTTCAGCAGAACCAGGCTCAGGGAGGGGCAGTCATCTGCCCCGACCGGTTGGGGCTGAGGGGAGAGAGACAGAGATGAATAATAACTAATGATTAGATGCACAGTGAAGTATAAACAGAGTAAAAAGAGCTGAATAAAAAGAAACAGTGCATTATGGGAACCCCCCAGCAGCCTAGGCCCATAGCCGCATGACTAAGGGAGGGTTCAGGGTCACCTGATCCAACCCTAACTATAAGCTTTATCAGAAAGGAAAGTTTTAAGCCTAATCTCCTCAGTCTTACCAACACACCGTTCTTAGCAGAAGCAGTGGCTCTGGATCACTTGTCCTTTACTGTGGCATAGTTACTGAGGTACTTAAACAAATGCTTGGTGGCAGAGCTTATGGGGTGGATGAGCTTCACCCTGAATTCATAAAGACTATGGATGCTGTGGAGATGTCTTGGTTGACATGCTTCTGCAAAATCACATGGAAGTCAGGGACAGTGCCTCTGGACTGGCAGACTGAAGCGGTGGTTCCCCTCTTCAAGATCACATTCCTCAGCTTCTCGGAGAAGGTCTATGTCAGAGTACCGGAGAGGAGAGTTGATCTGTTAGTCGAACCTTGCGTTCAGGAGGATCAAGGCATTTCCTTTGTCCTGTCTTGGACCACTGGACCAGCTATTTATCCTCTCAAGTATATTCAAGGGTGTGCGACAGTCTACATGTGTTTACATGTGTACAGGGAGCTCTGGGTGTCTCCACCAAGTAAAATCAAATGACCTGTTATCTGTGTAGCACAATATCACACAGAATTGGCCTCAAACTTAAGCAGAGCACAGATGTCTGCAGAGAACGTGTTTCATCATGTTTACCATCTGATTAGGAAGTATACATCATTTAAAAAAAAACATCGTCTGTACCCAGAATCATCGCTGATGCATACATTTCACCTGCCCTTTTGGCCCTTGCCATTCTTTTCGAGTTTGTGTGAATATACAGAGTTGGAGGGAGAGAGCCTACACATCATCTTCCTATTCATGTTTCAACCTTCCCCTGCTAACCAAAAGCCATCTCTTACTGCTTCAGACGTCAGTTGTATTTACACAGGGCCTGTCAGAGAGGATTAAAGCAGAGTGCACACAAAGCAAAGCCGCCATATCCTCTCTGTGAATGTGATCTGGC